>JAKWJA010002499.1:27746782-28271835 GCA_027704765.1 Solanum habrochaites | reverse complement strand
TTTTCCTTAGTATGTTCTGAATGAATCTTGTTTCTATTTTAGCCTATTCTCTGACTTTGCTGGCTATTGTTTCTTCCTCCTCCTTAGCTGCCCTTTTTTGGAAATTGAGGCTCTATTGTCCGTCCTAGGTCATCAACACCGTATGCAGAACATAAAGGCAAACACCCCCCTTTGGTAACCCCATCCTCAAGTTTGAGTTGGTTTTCCTTGTTTTCCCCCTTCCCCCTCTCCAACAGTCCCCCCTCCATACCTCCACACTTCTTCATTAAAAACCATCAATCATAATAGAATGTTGGGGAATTGGACTTGGGAGCATTGCATCATTACATTGGCCTTTTGTATTGTAATCTGGCAACAGCCTTCTCTGCTTTTGTTCCTCGTTTATATGTTGTTTTCTTTTGTGCTAGGTGATCTTTTCTTAGCGTTCCTTTTTTTTGCTCGATCTCTATGTGTTACTTCTCCACTGTGTCTCTCCACTTATTGTCTGTCCTTTTCTGTTCCTGTATTTCAAAGTTAGAGAAAATTTTTAGTTGGGATATTGTCTACCTGTTGTTTCCTACTCCTGTGTTTGTCTTTCCCTGATGTTGTTGTGTTTGTGGTGAAACTGGTCTCACAAAACATACGTATAGGTTAGTAGTTCCTTCTCTGAGTTTTGTGCTATGTTCTTCTTTGAGTTGCCACTGTTCTTCTTGAAAATCTATCCTGGTGGTCCTGGTCATTCTGATTGAAGGTGGTTTGCCCCCATGTTGTGGCTTTTAGGTTGTTTCCTGACTGATTCTGGGTTTCTTCCCTAGTCCTGCTGATTTTGTGTCCTTTGCAACTGCCCCCCACTCATTTGTAATTTTTTTTTTCCTGTTCTTGAGCATGTTTTATATTTATAGTCTGCTCCTTATTCTTTTTTCCATATTCTAACTCCTTTCTTTCTTAACTCATTCATCCTCCCTCCTCGTTGACTGTCATTCCTCTTCTCCATATGGCCTTGATCTTACAATACATACATAATTAGGAATCACCTCATATTCAACCTTTAACCATCTTCCTTTGTTGGGTCGATTTTTTAAATCCCCCCCGCTAAAACATGAAAGGTCTAGCTAGGTAAATCCACTTGAAACTTTAACTATCGTGAGTGCTACCTCTAGTCCTTTGGGAGGTTGTGAGTCAAGGAAAAGTACTACCCATAGATTCCAAAATGATTAGTCAATAACACCTATTGTAACAGTGCCAAGGAAGTCAGGAATAGCCACCCATATGGGAACAGTGGGGGTTTCCTCCTCCGGGGTAAATCTGGGTCGCAACTGGATTCTCATCACTTTCCCTCAATTTCCGTACTAATTTTGTCAAACACGTTTGGACGTATCAAACTCTTGTCTAAGTGTGTGATCTTCACACTCCCCCGTAAGTTAGTTTGGAATGAAGATTGTTTCCCTAATCCAGCTCCATTTTCGGCTTGGTAACTTGTAAATCTTCCCCAAGAGAGTATATTTACAAACTTCCACCAACTTCACATAATAATCACTTTCATCCAGAAGTAAAGCAGGCAAACCTTGTCTAGTAGTATGTATTGGATCATTCAAGACAATTGGGATTTCTTTTTTTGCTTGGTTATATCTCAATCTAATAGCAAATGATTGCACAACTGTATAGGGTTCTGGTTCTGAATTTTTCCCATTTTTCACATTGTTGGTATTTTTACCCTACTGTTGGCTATTAGAGTTTCTAGAAGCTACCTGAACTACATTAGTGTCCTACTTATTACTTCTATCAGATTGAGGATTAGATTCATAACTGGAGTAGTTACTTGATAATTTTGGGAAGTTGTTGTGATATTCCTCATTTGTTCGATTGTTTTGGTTTGTTGGGATGCTTTCTCCTTGTTGGGAAGGTGTTCCTATCCTGATCAGTTTTCTTCCCATCCTTTCCTTTACCCTACTTTAAGCTATGCTTGCCTCCCTCAGCATTCCCAGTCTGATGTTATTCCTTGCCTGAGTGCTCAAGTTTTTGGCTTTAGTGCTCTTGCCTTTGCATTTGTAACTTCCCATGTTATTTGCCTTTCTCATCTTGGTTTGTTATGGTCTGTAAAGTACCTGCATTCATGTTGGGAGTTTGGTAAGAAAAATTATCTAGAATACCAAATGAAAAGTTAGATGATGTTGTTTCATTTGATGCTGTTGTTGTATGCTTCCTAAATGTGTTCTTGGTATTGTCCTGCTGCTCAATCGAGTTTTCCCAATGTTGAATTTATTTTCTTTCTCCTTTTGATGTTGCTTCGATTTATTGGGATACATCGACAATGTTGTTTTGTCCAACACTTCGATTAAGCATGGGGTTCTCCTCTCCATTTCCTTGTTTTTCATATTGCGATTTGCAATTAGGATCAGCTACGGATGTTCTATTGTTGTTGTTGTTGATTTATCCCTTGAGTTGGTTGGAAATATCAGTTAGATGGATGCTCTTTGCCTGAGAGTCAGTCCCTCCGACAAATCTCCATGATTTTCGACATTTAGATATAGAGCTCTATTATTTTTTTGCTGGCAATCTCCCCTCCTCCTCCCCGCCTGCTTGATTTCAACGCGTCCATTTCTCTTGAAAATTTGAGTGAGATGGACCTTAATCCTTTAGGAGAACAGACCCAATAGTCCATTTAATCTTTGTACCCTCCAATTAAGCAATCATATGGATATTTGACTAAGGTTGTTACTTTCGTAACCACGACACTAGCTTATAGATAGTATACTAACAAAATATATGTTGGAAATAATTGTTTTCCTATTATCTACCTCCTTGGTACGCCAAGTAGCATAAGGCGAGTTCTAACATTGTCAGCCGTTAAAAAGTGACTTGTAGCGAAAGATTTGATAGTCATACCTGCAAGACAACTATTCTTAGAATCGTTATTTTAGCTAGGTTTCCCCCTTTGTTATTACCCATGTTCCCACAAACCCTAGTTATGAGTTTTAGTTACTTATGTTAATAATCATACAATGTATACTAAGAATGTAGAATTCATGCATTTACTTTGATGAGAATGACCAAATCCAGAAATTTACTTAAATAATCACAAAACCACCAATAAACTTATCCTCGAAAAGTCAATATAAATCCAAACAATCAAATTCATACTAAACAATCAAAACTTGAAAATTAATCCAAGATCCTAACCCCAAAATGAGGTTTTCAAATATTTATACGAACAAAAAATATTTAATATATAAAAAAACAAATAAAAAAAATAAAAACAATAGTTATTTATATACGAAACAAAACCTAATAAAAGAGGGAAATCTAATTAAGGAAAATCTGCCCAAAATGTGTCTGAGTCAACGACCCTCGTGACGGACCATCATGGACACGACGGACCATCGTGGTCTTCCATCGCTCCATACTTAGCTCTTTTCTTCTGTTTTTCTTCAACAACTCTCTGTTATCCTCGATGGACAGGTGTGACAGACCATTGCAAGCACGACGGTCCGTCGAGGGGCTTAATTCTATGACACTTAGAATCTTCTGACGGTTGGGTACTTGGACTACTCTCTGTTAGCATTGACGAATGTGCGGATGGGACCGTTAATGGCTATGACGTCCGTCATGAGCTTCCCTCCGTCTCCCACACTTGTCAGAAATCCCAAACTAACGTCCTTTGTCAAGCCAATGTATCTTATAAAGACGGTTGAACCCCTACGGACAGTCACATTCATGCGGACTGTCGTGGGGTCCGTAGGGGTCAACTTGCAAGTTTCAGCTCAAAATCTCCGCGTTCTCCTTTGGGCAATTTCCTAGAATTAAATAGAAACTAAAACAAATAATACAAAAAGCGTTTACACCACTACTAGCTTAAGGGAAAAATATTGAAAGTACCGTAAAACCAGATAACATCAATTACCCTCCTAATTTCGTTGTTTGTCCCTCAAGCGATGAACTATTATGTTCATCGCATTCCTATGACTATTAGGCTTGAATTATTTTTGTCATAACCATTACACAGACTCATCCATCAAACTGACACCGGTATCCTCAATCTTCTCCACCAGGTGCTAATGTTTTCCCGGTATGCAACTAGTCCTCCATTCACATAATGGATTATGTTTGAGATAGGAATTACTTTTTCACACCTCCGCCATCAGAACAACTTCACACTCATTTACACATTTTTTTCCATAGGTTTGGCCGTATTTTCATCCACTGATTTAAGTTCGCCATAACAACTCTTAGACACGATAAGACTTTCTGAGGCTTGTAACATAGGCTCAGGGTTAGGTAGGTACATTTCATGTATTTAAGTTATGACTTAATTGCGCGCCTTGACAATAATGGCTACGTGTCCTACCTTTATTTATCATTTTTATTTCTCCCTAATTCTTAATTTTGTTTTCTCCTTACTTTTCTCTTTTATTTCTCCTTTTGTGTAAGTGATTTTTTTTTACTTTTCTTTCAACATTTCTTGAGTCACTTTTCTTTTGTTCTTTTCTTTCTTTATTCTTTCAGCCCCTCTTTCCGAAGCATTCCTCAACTCATGGTTTTTCCATGAGTCAAGGTACACAATACCAAGGTTGGGTCAAGGCCACGACAAGGTTGTTTTCTGCATTAGCCACCCTCAACTTATGCTTTTGGCATAAGCAGAGGTGCACATGTCCAAGGAGGGACCAGGGACAACACATTATTCCCAGAAAAGATCAGATGGGGTGAACAAGAAAGATCTATTTTAAGCTCAAACAATTTAGATCAATAAGGGATTACTTCATTTGGTTTTTTCTGTTACTTTAGGATAAAGATTGACTATTTCGAACAAGGGCCTTGATCCTTTCCTAATTTTCTATTACGACTTACTTTTAGCGGGACTAACCAGGCAAGTTCTAGATCCGTACCAATGGTGGAATATTCAAATTTTCCTCACTCTGACTTGACATCTCATTACTCTACCAGATTATCAGACACCTAGTTCGAATCTTAGATTTAGGGTTATGCTGTTGTGTATCTCTATGTCATGCTTAGAGCCACACATTTATCAGTTACTATGCATGACTATGCATAATTTTCATTACATTAGGATTTCATATATGTTTTAGACATCATGCTTCAGAGTTATACTATGTACACCAGATATAGACATGCCGGTTTAACAATAAAAATAATCAGTTTCTTGGGGAAAAAGAACACAAGCAAGAAAACCCAAAAAGAGGATCGTGAGTTGGGCTACTCAGACTTTACCCTAGCACTCACTTTCCATTTACCCCACCCCAACAAAAATATATCTAATTGTCCCCAATGAATAAAAGAATCTAAAATAATAGAGTGGTAGGTGAAACAAACCTGAGGCGCAAAGCGCCGACGATCAACAAACTAATGGGTCCGATGTCCTGGAACCCACACCCTCTAAAGTCTGGACACCTTTAGTAGTAGTGTCCTCAGCATCAACACCACCATCAGTAGTGCCTCTCTCAACAATTACAGTACCATCACTAGTGATCTTCTCCGCCTCAACAACTCTGGAGCTAGATGCCCCAGCAGCCAACTCAATATCCCTCAACTGATGAGCCTCCTCATAAGCAATCGAGGCTCTCCTAGCATCCTCAAACTCTCGGCTTCCTCTTCTGTGACCTAGCCTCATCCTCATCTCGACCTCTACGCCTCTTGGCATGCTCTCGTGGTGGAGGTGGTGGCACTGCAACAATGGAGAATAAGGCTGCCAAAACAGTATCCTCGGCAGGATTTGCAGAAGGGGCCTGAGACTTGGGCACCCTAGCCTCTGGAATTGTGTCCAGGTCCACTCTTAGGCTCTCTACACCATCTAGAAGGGTCGACACATCCTTTGGAGGGGCTGGCCGGGCTAGCACAAGCAACTCAAAAGCGTCCATGCGCTGATGAACCTCCATGATCTTCTTCTTCGTGTGCTGGTCCATCTTCCGCTCCATGTGCTCCTCTGCCTTAGCAATAGACCTCTGCATCCAAGGCTAGATGTGATGAAAAAGAGTGGCCATTTGGGACTAGAGTTTCTGGACCCTAGCAAGTGGGACCAGAGTGGCGGAGGGAGTCGAGCGAGAGGAGCTCAGAGTGGTGCTACCACCCAGGATAGACTTGACCGGGGTGGTGTCAGTAGGATGAGATGTAGCCTGGGTAGTCGGTTGGGCTTGCTCTATTATATCCGCCAGGTTCTCACCAAGCGGAGGCACATTTGGGCGGGGCCCTCTGTGTGGGGCCAACTCATTAGCCTCATCCCGGATGAGGCCGATATCAACAGAGCTCGACGGGGTCTTGATCTGATCTATGTGCCAAACGGGCACACTTGCGGACCTGCACAAAGAAAACACCATGCACGGAAATGGGTAAGTAGTCGTGACCTTGAAGGCCATCTCGTGCATGACCCCCTTAAAAAGCCAAGCGAAGTCCACCACGAACCCCGCTATCATCACCACTATCAGAATTGCGTGATCCCATGTGACAATATTGTCTGCTCTAGTGTGGGAAAGGAAGTGGCAGACTATCAACCTCAAGAACTTGGCCGTGAAGGTCAGGTTAGCCTTCTTTATGGCTCCCTTCGGCTCACGTACCCACTTAGTAGCTTCTCCATCAATAGACAAGTACTAGGCAATCCACCTCTTGGTGATCTCTGTAAACTCTGGCTCACGCATGAACCGTCCATCTTAAAAAGTTTCCACCGGAGCAAACTTGGTGGTGAGAGGAGTACATGCGGCATTAACATCCTCTCTGTATAGACGTCGGTGGATTTCTGGCAAGGAGATGTCTACCCGCTTGCCGCGGACTCGGATGTGATCTAGCGGGGCATGATTGGCAGGGGCTGCCTTCCTATCTATCAGGGATCAAAGAGTCGCCACATACAAGGCGTAGAACTTTCTAACCAACTCCTCACTTTATCGGCCAACATCATGAGCAATCCATTCTAGCTGGATCCTGGTGAAGAGGGCATGGATTGCCGGCATGGTGAGGAGAATCCCCGTAAGGACCCGCCTCTCCAGTGTAAGGGTCTTGTTCATAACCCCCTTATCATTCGGCAGCTTGGCGTCTGTGTACACCTGAAACTGCCCCTTAACACATCACTGGTTGGGCTGGTCGGCAACCAGGGCGAGGACTCCAGCCAGTGGTGCTGGAGTGGAATCAACACATACTTCCTCAAAACCGGAAGCATCCTTGGAGTGTGCAGTAGACCCAGAAGGCGTGCCAGTCAATATGGTCCTCTCAAGACTGGGGGCAGTGACTACGCCGGGCGCCACCTTCGTGGGGGTGGCTCTGGTGGTGCGTGCAGCCCGTGCAGGAGTGACAATGCCTGGGGGTCCTTCATGAAACACTTAGAAAAAAATTTGAGACTTTCAGGAAGAAAGTCTCTGACAACCGTGACGGTTGTGCAGGACGGACTATCGTAGGAATGTTGGTCAGTTACAGAGGTCCATCGAGGGACACTTAAGAAAAATATTGAGACTCTCAGAAAGAAAGTCTGTGACAACTGTGACGGTTGTGCAGGACAGATCGTCACAGGTATGACGGCTCGTCATAAGTGTCCGTAGGGGGAAATTTTGAAAATATTTGGAGACCCTAAAAACAGGGTCTTTGACAACCACGGCGGTTGTGCAGGATAGACCGTCGAGGTTATGATGGTTTGTCATAAGTGTTCGTAAAACTTGGGAAAAATAAAAATATGGGCTTGGTGTAACGGACTCCACGACGGTCCGTCGTTGGGGTCTCGTTCTGTCTTATAGTGACAGAATTGAGAATGCATAATTCGTCCCCTAAATTTGCTAATATGAACTAAACTTATCAACCCACAATTCCTAACCAATTTACCCATCATTCTAGCATTCTTATGGAAATAATTTCTTGAGTTGTAGTATCCAATTTCGGAGAACTATCAACCTAGGTCATAAACAAAAATAAAAAACAGACACCCTCCATTTGATTTAGTTAACACAAAAACCCCATTCTTTTTACAATAATAATGGTCGAAAGGCACTTAGGATTGTCGGTGTGAGGTCTTAGCATGCACTAGGGGTCAAATTTCAAACACCCACACATTCCGAAACATGTGTTTAAGCATGGAAAAACAAGAACAAAATGTAGATGAGTGATAGAGCAGAATCACATAACTGATAAAGAAGTCAATGAAGTTAAAATGCAACACCACAAAGCTATGAGTAGCGTACTAAAACAAGACTCCGTCCGGCAATGAACGGAAAATACTTTGGGAGTTGGGATAAGAAGGGTTTTAGGGAATGTGGGTAAAGGAAGGAAATCATAAGATTAGAGAAAATAAGAGTGTTTGGGGAGATGAAGAGGGAGAAAATGATGGAAATTGGTGAAAGAAATGGTTTGAATGAAGTGGTGGGAAGTTAAAATGTTTTAAATCTTTTAATATTCGCCGGTCGGGTTGGGTCAGGTTTACAGGTTTTGACGCGACGAGTCCCCGTCGATGGTCCATCACATGCTCGACGGTCTGTCGTGGGGGTCCATCATGCGTGCCCTAACTTAGAAAAAATTGAAAAACATACCTGGGCATGAAAGATGCTTGCGACAGTCTGTCACAAGCGTGACGGTCCGTCTAGGGGTCCGTCAAAGGGTGTTGCAGACCAATTTTCTGTAAATTTTCTGGTGATATGATACCTGCAAATTTAACACCCATTAAGCTATTCTTTTTGTATATTCTTACATTTTTTGGAACAGACTCTAAACTACCTCTAGAGCCAACACTTCTAACAAAAAGACAACACTATTAGAAAGGGACGTTTTAAACGAAATAAAGCAAAGAACATGCACCATAATAAAAATCTCGAGAAAACAATAGTTGGCTAGAGGATCCAATTTTGGTGCTCCCACCCAGCGCTTGATTTTAACATCGCGGCACACGTGGGACGACACTTGATTCTCAGACTTCATCAAATGGTAGTTTTTGATACTTCATATGCCTTTTCGGCCAATTGCCCCTTATAGATTTTGATTCGTTGTTCGTCTCATCTTAAATTAAATCTCACATCCTGCCTTGTATCCAACTCACCGCTCCGTGAGGGAATAGTTGGGTGATCAAGTACGAGCAGTCCATTTGACTTGAGTTTGCCCATAAATAAACGCAACCTAGAATTGGAATAAAAACACCCAAATCCCCAAACCATGAAAATCGTTTTCTCAATCTTTTGTTCATGGTATTTCACATCAAGCTTTTCTTTGTAGAGGTTGAACTTTCATAAAATTTTAGAGAGGCGCAATTCATCAATATCATTCACCTATTAACCTCTGTTCAGCATCCTTAATTCCATTCCAATCCATGTTTCATTCAACTTTTTCATTGCCCCACAAGACTTATTCTCTATTCAAACCGTAAGTACAACCTTTCCCATATCAAGTTGTATGGGGAAATACCTACTGGGAGTCTTGTATCTGTCCCAGTAGGCCCATAGATTACAAGCTCCTTTAACCAATCCCTTTATACTAGCATTCACCATTTTTGACCAAAATATCTGTCTTAATCCCCTATTTGAACACCTCAAGTTTGCCCACTAGGTTGATGATGGTTAAGGATTGGCCACATTATGCGAACGCCCTATTTCTTTAATATACTTAAACAATTGTTACAAAAGGGATTCCCCCCTCACTAATAATGCCCAGGGGGTGCTAAATCGGGAAATAATATTCTTTTTCAAGAACAACAGAACGGTGACACTCTTTCACTTCATTTTTGCGGAGTGCGATCGCTTCCACCCATTTAGACACCTAATTGACTGCTACTAGAATGTATTTCATCCCATGAGAACTCCAAGAAAAGGCCCCATAAAGTCCATACCTCCACACATCAAATAGCTCAAATAACAAGAATGAATTTAAAAAGAGCTCTTGCTTAGTCATGGTGTATTTCGTTTGGGCTTCATTTAGGCTTTACTATCTAGGTAAATTTGTGAATGATTTTGTCCCTTCTCTTCTTTGGGCCGCAATACCATACAAAGATCCATCCACAGTACTTCACACATTACATCATGCTTGCTCCAATCCAAAAAATAATTATGGTGTAGCACTAACGTTTTCTGTTCACTCACCAATGCCTTAAGAACAGAGGATTCCATCAAAATAAATTTACACTCTTTCTCAAAACAAATCGCACAGGATGCCAATTTTTTTGAAAAATCCTTGATGACCCTTCGGTAAAAACCTGCATCCCAAAAGCTTCTCACACCTTTTATACAGAAATATGTGGGGAAGTCGCTCTATTACCTCAAACTTTTAGCTCGATCACCTCTATTAACCCTTCTCTAAATGCATACCCAATACAATCCCCTATTTCCCAATTCCCACATTCACCATGAAGTGACATTTTTCTCGATTTAGTACTAGATTGCATGCATTCTTTCAACAATCCTCTTAGAACCACCTCAGACAAATGACTCAAATACCTCTCAATATACGATTCAGCAACCACTAAAAATCATCCTTAACACCTTAATAGTGTCCTCCCCATACGGGAGAAATCGACATCATCTCCTGAAAATTGCGGCTGTTGCATTGGCCAACCCAAACGACATTCTCATTGAACGCAAGGTCTCATTTGGACAAGTAAAGGTGGGTTTTTTCCTTGTCTACTGGTTGCAATAGAAATCTGATTATAACCCCAAATAACCATCAAGAAAAAAGTACCACCCTTTCCGGCAAGTCTATCCAACATCTGATCATGAAGGGCATAGAAAATAGTCTTTTTTTTTTCGTCCATGCATTTAATTTCCAGAATCCATACACAACCCTCCAACCAGTGATGACCGTCTCATTGGAATAAGCTCAGTTTTTCTCATTGGGGACGCACAGATTTATTGCCCGTTTATTAGGTACCCGATGAACATGCATACCAACCTACTAATCAGCGATTGGACATATCAAATCTGGAATCCAACAACTTAATAGATTCCTTCTTCACTATCTCTTTGGCATCGGTGGATTTAGATGTCTTTGATCTCACTACTTTGGCCTTTATGATCGGGAATGGATTGGAGTTTATGAGAACAAACTACCGGGAGTGATTTCCAACAATATCCTCACTAGTCCACCCCATAGCTCTTTTGAACCTTTTTAACACTTTCACTAAACTCTCATTTTGATGCACATTCAAATCTGATGCAATAATAACTGGCAAAGTGTCATCTTTTCTCAAGAATACATATCTCAGTTGAGGTGGTAGAGGCTTAAGTTCTAATTTTGGAGCCTCCTCAATAGATAGTTTCGTGGGTGGAGATTCGCGATGTTGCATATCTAACAAAAATTTCTTTTGTTTAAAACAAACATTACCTTGATCAAGTGCCCCGAACAATGACCCATACTCTTCATTTCCATCACTATCAAAATTTATGATCACTGCTGCCAATGCTTCTACACCCGACGCTCTTTTCAATTTTTGTACCTCAGAATTACTCTTCAACTCTGTATGATCTAAAAGATACTATGTGGAAGCTCACCACCTCTGCCTCATGGACGATAACAAATGTTTAAGGGCACTTCTTCATTGTCAATCAAAATTTCATTTACCACCTTACCCCTTTCCAAGATCAACCAAGAGGCTCCTACCCGTAGCAAGGGATGGCCTCCAAAAATAATAAGCACACCTTAAAATCGATCTCACAATCAAGAATCACAAAATCATTCGGAATATAAACAACTCCACTTTTACTAGCCATCATGGAGTTACAATGCTCCTTTTACCATTCGATCTCGGCCATTTAGTGCCGCCTGCGCATTGGCTTTGGGTCACCCAACCCACTTCTGGTAAAATGGCGGAGGGGCATGGAATTTATGCTTTGCCCGAAGATGTCACATAATTCTTTCGCAAAATGTAAATCCCCACCGAAACCCCTGCGCTTTATTTCCCCTCCTCAATTTTCTTGTTTTACTACACCTTTGTGGGAAATTAGGTGTTGGTCTAGGGCATGGGTGTCACCTTTTTGGGCACCTCAACATCTTTTACCGTTTGTTGACATCTTCCAACTCACCACTAACCTCCAGCACCGGAGTATCATCTCTTATCAACCTTTTTTACAAACAACCACTACATAGTGGGTCAATGCGTTTTGCTTACAAACACGAGTAGTGATTGCATACAATGCCCATCATTGTTTGGATTTGGACAGTGTTGCTAGGAAAATCTTGCCCGTTGCCGTGTTTCACAAGTTGCAGACAATTGGATTTGTAACTATAGATGCTTAATCGAGAATTCATGTGTATGAACTTTCTTCCCTAAACCTACTAAGTCATTCCTTAACTCTTTAGTGTGATCATCACTAGCATCAAACCTCTTCATCATTTTATGAATCATATCCTCAACTCGCTCCATACTACCTCCACTATCCTTAGGAGCAACTTCACGATTTTGAGGTAAACTTCTATCATTTCTTTTACCATAGTTACCCCGGTTGAAGTTGTTGTCGCGGTTGTAATTCTCATCTAAGACATAATGACCCTTGTGGTTATAATTACTTCGACCTTGGTTTCCTTGACCTTGGAGCCAATTCTCCTGATTCCAGCCTTGGTTGTTCGGTCAGAAACCCCCCATCTAATCATTCACTACATAGGAGTCCTCCTTATAGTAATATTCATCATTTGGCGGTGGTGGTTAAGACAAGTAGTTCACTGCATTTACCTTTTCTGCATTCCCAGCAACATGTTTCAATACCAACCCAAGCTCAGTTCTAATTTGATACAACTCCTCACGAAGATCTTCTGCGACTGAGTTGTGTGGGGATTGGACTGCGATGGTGTTTCTCCCAGTATTGGACTTCCTAGTACTTCAAGCTTTATTATTTTGGGAGATTTTCTCTAACTTTTCAGCAATCTCGTCGTATCCAACACCGCTTTGTTATTATCATCTTGTCCCCAATAGAAATACTCTTTCAGAGACTCATCATCTATGCGGTGATTTGGGACACTTCACAAGATTGAAGTGAACCTATCCCAAGAACTTCTAACTGACTATCCCGGTAGCGTCACAAAGTTGTTCACTCTCTCTTTGTGGTTTACTTTATTAGAAATCGGGTAGTAGCGTGATAAGAAAGAATTCCTCAGTTGATTCCAAGTGAAGATTGAGTTATAAGAGAGCTCAGTAAACCAGATAGCAACCTCTCCCGTCAGTGAGAGAGGACAAACTCATAGCCAGATTACATCCATATTCAAATCGGGATGTGGGCATGTGGATCCTAAGAAGGTAGCGCTGAAAACAAACATCTGGCAGTGAACATTTGCATCCGACTACTAGTTACCACAAAAGTTTTGCCGTGTGGTAGATGGGGCAAGACGAGTGGCCCATAAGAGTGTAATATTTTCATATCCCCTATAGTACTCTTGAGGGCGTGGAGTGGGAGGTTGTCTCCGTATTTCACCTTCCCCACGAATATCAGGTAATACAGGGTCATGAGCATCGACTAATGGTGGCATTTGCGGGTCGACCTCATCACCGTGGATCCCAAAATTCTGATTAATTCTTCTTAAAGTACACTCTAGTTCGGGGTCAGGTTCAATTATGAGTATTCCTGTACTCCTTGTGTTTGGCATATAAGGAAGTTAGACCTGCAGGAGACAAAAACAAAAAGAAAAAGTAAAATTAGTAAAATGTTGACTAAACTTCGGTAATAAGCTTAAAGTTAATCCTAAAGACACTTTCCTCGGAAGTGGTGCCAAAATTTGACGCTCAAGTTTACTTCTCAAAACGAAGTAAAAGCGGTCGCATCAAGTAAAGAACCCAACAAGTGAGGTTGGGATCATTCCCATGAGGAAAATGGTTCAGACTTAACTTTATTCTATTATTACTTCTATTTATTCTATTGTTTCCCGAAAATAAATAACTAAATGGGATTTTTGATTAATGAAAGTAATTAGCTAAATTAAAGTAAACAAGTGACAGGTTTAACTATTGTGTTTTTAGCAAATAATGAGAGTAACTAGGGCATAAGTGTTTCCCATAGGCTCCTTACTTGGTAATTCTAGCTATAACAATCCTTTCCTAGTATCTTGCATACAAAGTGATAAGTTAGGTATCTCTAAATCCTTGGTCCGGCATCTAGAGAATTTCACTCCGCACCTTGGTCCGGCTACGTGTGTTGCATTACTAAACCTTATCTTTACCTCATATTAAGCATCATATTCGATATTTGACTAAGTTTTTACTTTGTACCAACCGACACTAGCCTATTAGATAGTATAAGGCGAGTTCTAACGTCAGCCATCCGTTAAAAAGACTTCTAAGTGAAAGAATTATCTATACATGCAAGACACTATTCAAGAATCGTTATTTTATCTAGGTTTTACCTTGTTATTTACCCATAGTTCCAAAAACCCTAGTTACGGAGTTAAGTTACTCATGTTAATAATCATACAATCCATAATAATAATGTAAGAATTGATGCACTTACTTTGATGAAAATGAACAAAATCCAGAAATTTACTTGAATAAATGAAAAAACACCAATATCGATTCTGGAAAAGTAATATCAAATCCCAAAATCGAAAGTTCAATACTAAGACAATAAAACTGAAAATTATCCAAGAGTCTTACCCCAAAAATGAGGTTTTTTGGAATATTTATAAGAAACAAAACCAAATAAAAGAGGGAAATCTATTTAAGGAAAAATCTGCCCACGCGTCTGAGTCGACGACCCTCGTGACGGACCATCTTGGTCTTCCGTTGCTCCATAGTTAGCTCTTTTTATGCTGTTTTTCTTCATAAACTCTCTATTACCCTTGATGGACAGGTGTGATGGACTGTTGCAAGCACGACAGTCCATCGAGGGGCTTCGTTCCACAACACTTAGAATCTTCTGATGTTGGGTACTGGGACTACTCTCTGTTAGCATTGATGAATGTGCAGGATGGACCGTCGTGGCTATGACGATCCATCGTGAGCTTCCATAGTCCCACACTTAGTCAGAATTCCCCAACTTCTTTCAGCAGCTATTATCTTCTCACGATGGTTGACCCCTACGGACAGTCACAGTCACGACGGACCATTGTGGGGGTCAATAGGTTGTCACTTCTGCAATTTCAGCTCAAAATCTTTGCGTTCTCCTTAGGACATATTTCCTTGAAATAAATAAAAAATTACAACAAAAATCAATACAAAAACACTTTAGGCACACACTAAACTTAATGAAAAAGGCATTGAAAGTACCGTGAAATCATGGTACATCAATGCTGAAATAATTAGGCTTGTTTGCGACCTCAGAGAGGTCAACGACGTCGATCTCGTGTGGGGTCTAGACTTTGGTCCTGACACAAACACATTTTGATGAACCATGAAGTGACTTTTATCACAGTTGATCATTCGCCCTGAAGTGTCTTCATAACTTTTTAGAGTCTGCATGATGATTTGGAGAGATTTAGTACCTTCTTGAAGTAAACATGATGGTATCATCAGCAAAACTCAAGCGGTTCACTTGGGGGCCTCTTCCCACCATGACAAAACCATGGTAGTCGTGATGATTGTGTAATTCATTTAAGGTTCTAGAAAGCATCTCTCCACCTAAAATAAATAGTGCAGGAGAATGTGGGTATCCTTGCTTGAGGCCTCTAGTTGACTAAAAAAAACAAATCTTCTTCCATATATTAAAATAGAGTACCAATTATTTGCCATTGTTCTCCACACCATATCTATAAATGTTTACTCAAAACCCATCTTTATTAAGACCAGACATATATAAGCCCAAGAAACTCTTTCATAGGCCTTAGCTATGTCAAGATTTATAATGACATTACTACCTATGTTAGGCTTTTTAATTTGATGGGTGATTTCCTGAGCCAATATGATCAGTTATACTTCTACCCTTCACAAAATCAGACTGATTGAGGGTTATCAAATTAGGTAGAATAGGACTCAATCTTGTACTCAACAGCTTGGAGAATATTTTACTAATGAAATTGCTCAGACTAATAGGTCTAAACTATTTCAGCTTGTTAGGATTGCTCAGCTTTGATAGAAGTACAATACAAGAGTGTGAAAAATACTTGGGGATCTCCTGGCCACTGAAAAATGCCAAAACTACTCCCATCAAGTCTTGATTGATAATGTGACAACATTTTTGAAAGAAATATCCATTTATGGCATCTATCCCTACAGCATAATGGGGGTTCATAGAGAAGACCACTTCTTGTAACTCTGTCATAGTAGGATGAGAAGTAAGCCTTTCATTTTGTTCCTGATTTACCTTTCTAGGGATGCATTCAAGGCTTGCCTCATTGATACCTTTGTTATCCATTGTGAACATCTGTTGGAAGTATTCACAGGCAGCCTTACCAATGTTCTCATCACTCTGGATTCATTCTCCATTTTCCTAAATTCTGTGAATGAACAGTCTTCTCCTTCTACCCCTTATCCAGGAATGGAAGAATTTAGAATTTGTATACCCCTCCTTGAACCATTGTAACTGAGATTTTTGTACTTGGCATTAATTTGATGTAGAGTCTCTCTGTTGGTGTCACTGTTGTTTTGGATCAAATTTTCCTCAGCATCTCTAACCTTTCCTTCAAATTCTAACTTTCAGGAAGATGTCTCCAAATTCCTTTATGGACCAATTGCTTAAAGTGTTAGAGAGTCTTTTCATCTTTTGGTTAAATTTCCACATATTATTTCCAGTCACCTCCCTCTACCAACAAGCTTCCATAGTTCCTAAGAAGTTAGGGCTATCCACCCAATAGTTAAGGAATTTGAAGTACTTGGTTTGACTCCCTTCATTGTTGATAATCTCTAATAATAGTGGACAATGATCAGAACCCGTAGAATGGAGGTGATTAATAGTGGTTTGGGGCATTTTTTCTAGCCAAGTATCATTTATCAGACCTTTGTCAAGTCTCTTCCAGATTCTTTGAGTGATGCCTCTATTATTGTACCAAGTGTATTTTTGGCCACTAAAACCAATATCTATCAGTCTACATGCTTCAATAATGGCAATGAAATCCAAACTTTTTCTGATATTGTAAGGAATTCCCCCTAATTTTTCCTCAGTAGAAGTTATAACATTGTGATCCCCCACTAAGCACCAATGTTTGTCATTTATCTCAGCTTGTTAGAGCACTTTATCCCATAGAGGTCTTCTTAGATAATCTTTGCATTTGGCATAAACAAATGTCATGGTGAATTGTTTTTGAAGCTCATTATGGCTAAAGTCAGAGGTAAATTGCTGCTCATCCTGATATCTCACAACACAGTTAACATCACCATTCCAGAATAGCGATATTTTACCCATGCAGTTGGTTATTGCATTATCCATTGCTAGTTGATTCTTGATATTGATCACATTACCACTATCTGCAAAAGGCTCAAGGATAGCAATAATGGCTAAGGATGCATTTTCTTGAACATTTTGATTCTTTCCTTGACTCCCTGAGTGTTGATTCCCCTTACATTCCATATGATTGTACTAATCATTGGGAAACTCTAGAGGAGAAAAGTGTTGTATTTGGTCTGCCAGCAGTGACAATTTTTATGTCCTGATTTTGAAAATGAAATTTCTCATGCTTCAATCTTCTTGGAGATAGACCTTGTTTTTTAGTCAGTTGTTGAATTTCCTCTTCCATGTCCTGATCATTTTGAGGACTAAATGCTCTTATCAAAGCATCACTAGTCTCATCATCATCATCAGGTTCCTGTCCATATTGAGTATTCCTGTCTACTTCATCTTCGGAATTGATAACTTCATATTTATCGATCAAAGGGACAATATTAACTTGGCAATTTCCATTTTCTTTATTAGGAGGTACCCTAGGAGGAGGTGTTAAAATTTTGGTCTGCTCAGAAGTGTTATGCTGACCCTGTTGATTCTCCTCATCATCAAATCAAGTTCATTTCTATTATTCACTCTCCTTTCCTGTTGGTTTTCGTGATTTGTCTCTTGTTGTTTGTTCAGTCTTCTCTTAGCAGCATCTCTTTTTTGTTTGCTAGGTTTGTTTTTGATCCTTGGGGTATTTTCTACATTACCCTTAATAACACTGTTGCCTATTTCCTTTTCTCTACTATAACTGCTTTGAGAAATCTTGCTTTCAGATTCCCTGTTTTGCTTTCCTTTATGAATATCCTTGTTGCTTGTGTACCCGTTTTCAATTTTGTTGCTCCTTTTCATGAATCTTCTGTGTGTCATCTTTTTGTTGCTTTTTCCTGCTATTTTGGTCTCTAAGGTCAGAGTTTTGGTAAGTGTCTTACTCCTCATGCCCATTATGAGGTAAGTTCCCCCCTTTGGTTACCCTTCCTGCATGTTAGTAATGTTCTCCTGATATCCCCCTTCCATACATCCAAAATAAACATCCATCATAATCTCATTCATCTAAAGTTTACTAGTGGTGTAGATAGATCAGCTGGAACACGGATATGTGATTTTCTTAACTTGGACCTTCCGTCATTTACCGGGTCAGATCCTAATGAAGATCCGCAAGACTTCATAGATCAAATAAAAAAAACTTTGGATATTATGCATGGAAGTGGTAAAGAAGAACTTGATCTAGCTGCAGACAGATTAAACGGTGTGTCTATATTATGGTATGAAGCTTGGAAGCAATCTAGGGTAACAAATGCACCTTCAGCTACGTGGAAAGAGTTCAAAAAGGCATTCCTTGATCATTATCTGCCATTGGATATCCGAGAGGCAGGTGCGGGTCAGTTCTTAAATATCCACCAAGGAAATATGAGTGTGAGAGAGAGATTATAGTCTCAAATTAATTCCTTGGCTAGGTTTGCTCCTAATGTAGTAGCTACTATGGAGGAGGATAGAGTTCATCGATTTGTGGATAGATTAGATTCATATCTGGTTAGAGACTGTACAATTTCTTCGTTGAATAAAGATATGGATATACCAAGGATGCAGGGTTTTGTGCAAAAGTTTGAGGATCAATGGCAAAGAAGAAGAAGCAAGGTCAAAAACAGGGCATTCTAAGAGGGCTATATCCACGGGGCAGTTTACATGATCCCAAGGTGAGTTTAGGCCTCGTTTCTCCAACAGACCACCTAGGCCATCATCTTTCTACTCTACAACTAGTGCTCCACCATGGTTCCAAGGGTTTAGGGGCAATTAGCTTTGGCAAAGAAGTGAAAGTCAAGGCTCTCAATTAGCGAGCCATCAAGAGTAGGGAAGTACGATCCAAGCAAGACCTCCACGAAAGCTTTGTAAACAGTGTGGGAGGAATAATCTAGGTGCATGCAGGTTTGGGATGGATGTTTGGTTTTGGTGTGGCACACCAGGGCATATGATGAGAAACTGTCCTCATAGGAGAATCATAAGTTTTTGCTTCGACCTCATCAACCCCTTTTTTAGGTACGGGACTACATATGCCTACAGGTCATGGTAGAGTAGCTAGAGGATAAACTAGTTCTAGTGGAGGTCCGAATCGCACATATGCACTAGGGGATCGACAAAATTTAGAAGCCTCGCCGAATATGGTTACAGGTACATTGTACATATTTTCACATATTGTATATGCATTAATTGATCCTAGGTCTACACTATCATATGTTGCACCATTGATTGCTGGAAATTTCAAAAGAAGACCAGAATTATTAGTGAATCCATTGAAGTATCTACACCGATTGGTGAGTCTATTATAGCTAGAAGGGTTTATCGTGATTGCATTGTAACTGTTTGTGGTCGCGATACATTGGCTGACCTTGTTGAGCTAGATATGGTAGATTTTGATGTTATAATGGGTATGGATGGTTAGCTTCTTGTTATTTCACGGTAGATTGCCGAACTAAGATAGTGCATTTCAAGTTTCCAAAAGAGGTAGTCCTTGAATGGAAAGGTAATATTGGGGCTCCAGGAGGTAATTTATTCCTTATCTTAAGGAAAAGAAGATGATGTAGAAATGATACATATTCCATCTGTTTAGAGTGAAAATGTAGATGCAGAGCCACCAACCCTTCAATCCATTCCGGTGGTAAATGAATTTCCAGTTGTGTTTCCCGAATATCTTTCAGGTTTTCCTCCAGAACGAGAAGTGGAGTTCGGTAATTATGTGCTTCCAGATACACAACCTATCTCAATTCCTCCATATCGAATGGCTCCAGCATAATTACGAGAGTTGAAGGAGCAATTAAAAGACTTATTAGAAAAAGTATTCATTAGGCTTAGTATGTCCCCATGGGGAGCACCAGTTTTATTTGTACACAAAAAAGATGGATCGTTAAGAATGTGTATCGACTACCGGCAGTAGAATAAGATAATGATTAAGTACAAATATCCCCTCCCTAATATTGATGATTTGTTTAATCAATTACAAGGTGCTAGGTGTTTTTCAAAGATCGACCTGAGGTTAGGTTATCACCAAGTGAGGGTCAAGGAAAAGATATACCGAAGACATCTTTTCGAACAAGGTATGGTCATTTTGAGTTCTTAGTCATGTCATTCGGGCTAACAAATGCACCAACAGCTTTTATGGATTTGTTAAATAGGGTGTTCAAGCTATTCTTAGATGTGTTCATGATAGTGTTCGTAGATGACATTTTGGTGTATTAAAGATCAGCAGATGATCATGCTAATCACTTGTGGCAGGTTTTACCAATTCTCCGTGATCGTAAATTGTATGTAAAGTTCTCTAAATGTGTGTTCTGGTTGAAATCCGTGGCATTCCTAGGTCATATTGTATTTGATGAAGGAATAAGGGTTGATAACCAGAAAATTGAAGTCGTGAAAAACTGGCCAAGACCTACAACGCCTAGGGAGTTCCGTATTTTTCTTTGATTTACAGGTTATTGCAGAAGGTTTGTTGAAGGATTCTCTTCCATTGCTGCACCCTTAATAAAACTAACACACGAAGAAACCTAGTTTCAGTGGAGCGATGAGTGTGAATGAAGCTTCCAAGAGCTGAAGAGTAATTAACTTCTACACCTGTGTTGGTACTTCCAGGAGGTACAGAAGGCTATGTAGTGTATTGTGATGCTTCGGGAGTGGGTTTAGGTTGAGTATTTATGCATCATGGTAAAGGTATAGCTTATGTCTCAAGGCAGCTGCGGCCACATGAGTAAAATTATCCAATCCATGATCTAGAGCTAGCAGCAGTTGTGTTTGCTTTGAAGATATGACGTCACTACTTGTACGGAGTTCAAGTTGACATATACACTAATCACAAAAGCTTGCAATATATCTTTATGCAAAAGGACTTAAATCTGAGGCAGCGAAGGTGGCTCGAGCTATTAAAAGATTATAACATTGACATCTTATATCATCTCGGTAAAGCTAATGTAGTAGCTGATGCTTTAAGCCGTAAAATAATGGGAAGCACTTACGGGAAGTTAGTGAAAAGACAAGGAATGACTAAGGACTATGCCAACTAGTGAACTTGGGCATTCGTCTTCTTGAATCTCAAGACAAAGGGGTTATTGTGCAAAATGCGGCAGAATCCTCATTAGTAGTGGATGTGAAAAAGTAGTAGCACACTAATCCAATACTATTACAACTTAAAAGAGAATGTACTACATGGTATGACAAAGGCATTTGAGCTTAAGAAAGACGGAGTACTTTGATGTCAAAAAAGATTGTGTGTGCCTAATATAGATGAACTAAGAAAGAGGATCATGATGGAAACACATAATTAAAGATACTTTGTTCATCCAGGGTCAACTAAAATGTATCATGACTTGAAATAAATGTATTGGTTGGGGGACATGAAGAAGAACATTGCAGAATTCGTGGCTTAGTGTCCAATTTGTCAACAGGTAAAAATAGAACACCAAAAGACTTTAGGTTACATACAACGTATCGAACTTCCAACTTGGAAATGGGACATGATCAACATGGATTTTGTCACTGGTTTGCCTTGCTCATTCTGGAAGTTTTACTCCATATGAGTAATAGTTGATAGACTTACCAAAGCAGTTCACTTCTTGCTAGTGAAGACTATGTATACAGATAAAGAGTATGCGAGGTTGTACATTAAAGATATAGTTCGACTACATGGAGTGCCAATCTCTATAATATCTGATAGAGGAGCTAAATTCCCTACAAATTTTTGGAAGTCATTTCAGAAGAGTTTGGAAACACAAGTGAATTTAAGTACAACCTTTCACCCTCAAATGGATGGCCAGGAAGAACGTACAATTCATACATTTAAGGATATGCTGCGAGCTTGCATATTATATTTCAAGGGTAGTGGCATGATCACCTACCACTTATCAAATTTGCTTATAACAATAGCTACCATTCGAGCATTAAAATGGCACCTTATGAAGATTTATATGGTTGAAAGTGTAGATCACCAATTGGCTGGTTCGAAACAGGTGAAACTGCCTTATTTGGGCCAGATCTTGTTCATCAAGCTATGGAAAAAGTCAAAGTGATACAGCAGCGGCTAGAAACAGCTCAAAGTCGACATAAATCATATGCAAATATTAGAAGGAGAGGACTAGAATTTTCTATAGGGGATTGGGTGTTCTTGAAGGTGTCTCCGATGAAAGGGATAATGAGATTTGGTAAAAAGGGAAAGCTGAGTCCACTCTATATAGGGACATATAAGATTTTCCAAAAATTCGACCAAGTAGCCTATTAGTTAGAGCTGCCACAAGATCTTTCATCATTTCATCTGGTGTTTCATGTCTCATTGCTACGAAAATGCATAGGTGACCAAATCGTATTACTCATATTGAAAATGTACAGGTTACGAGAGATATCATTTATGAAGAAGTACCCATTGTTATTCTAGATCGACAAGTTAGGAAGTTATGAAATAAAAAAGTAGCTTCTGTAAAAGTACTATGGAGAAACCAACAAGTAGAAGAAGTTACATGGGAAGCGGAAGAAGCAATGAAATTGAAGTATCCTCACCTCTTCCAGACTGGTGAGAAAGATCAAAATGTTAGTGGAGGCGTTGACAAGTAAGTATAAGTTTATATGTTCAATGTGATTAATAGTAGTACTAACTTAGGCTTGAACTTGTTTGGGCTGGACAACATTGCTAACATTCAAGGACGAATGTTTTAAGGGGGGAAGGATGTGACGGCCTGTATTATGTATATGCTAGTTCTATTCATGTGATACTTGACATAGACTTATAGTGTAGGTGAGGGATCATGTTTCTTATATGGTTAGTGTTGGTTTAAACTAGCTCGGAAGGTGATGTAACGCCTTGCACGTTTCAGAATGTGTATTGCAAGTTAACTCTGACGAAAAGTATTTAAATATATATAGTAAGGTGGTAATTGAGCTTAAAGTTTCAAGTTAAGTGCTAAGTTGAAGAACAACAGATTAACATTCAGAAATTGAAATAAAATAATTGAGCTTCTTGCTTGGCTTAATTTAAGCTAGCAGCTGCATCACCTACTTAAGCTATAATATAGTTAAAGGGCCAAGTTTGATGGACTAGATTTATGCTTATATTAATGGGCTGTCACTTGAAGCCCAAACCTATTAAATGAAATTAAAATTTGAAAGAAATCCCAGCAGCCAAATCTGCCAAGGCCCAATATGGATAAAGCCCAAGTGAAAGCAACTAGGTGCATCACCTAGTTTGACCTTTTGAGTTGCTTGATGTGCACAAGCAGGTGCATCACCTACTTGACCAATTAGTGGCTGAAAATGGACCCCAAAAAAGGAGGTTCTAGAGGATATTTTTGTGGTCAATAAAGCTCTATATATATCCAATATGAGCAGATATTCTTCACCCATTTTAACACATAAAAATAAAATTTAACTCCAGCTCTCTCTCTCTCTTTTCTCTCAAGGATTAAATCAGCAGCCTTAAAATTTTCTAGGGTTCTTGAAGAAACCCTTATATCTGCAATTAAGGTAAGTGAAAACACATAGATTTAGCTTAATTCTCCCATGAATGATTAGGAAAACATGTTATTCATACTCAAATATAACTACATAGGCAGAATATTTCCAGCAGTTACTGCTCACTTCCTAAGTTATTAAAATATCTTTCTTTCTTATTTGGTTCAAGTGTGAAGGGAAGCTGAAGTTCTAAAAGAATTCAAGTTATAAGGAGAAGTTGCAGAAATTGAGGTAAGGTGACTGCTCCATTTTTGTCTTCCTTATGTATGAGTTTGAGTGAGGAATTAGTGGTGTGCTTTCATGAAGAACTCAAGGGGGTGGTGAGTTCAATACTTGGTTGTATGATAAAGAATATTTGGGGTTGTTCTATGTATATTACTGTTGGCGCAACTTGGTTGATCTTGGGAAAAGGATGTATAATGTATGTGATGGACAGAGAATGAGGGTGTGGTGATACACATTATGTTAAGGGCTGTATGGGCTCATTATCAGTCAAAGTTAGCTACTGTTTTACAAGGCTCACGGTGTGATAGCTGCTAATTTTAGTTTACCATGACTTAAATTGTAGATTAAAACCAAAAAGGGGAGGCTGAATCGTGATAGTATATAAGTCCTAGGATAAGGTATGTAAGGCTATTCGATTCTATATCCCTTTGGCATGAAATTTGACACTTGCAATTAATATCAATGAAGTGAATCTCATAAGTTCTATTCCTAGAAAAGGAAACATAGTGGCTGCATACTATCTCCAAATAGCTAACGATATTTTGCCCTCTTCGTAGTACATAGAACTACTTTATTATCTGTTCACTATTTTATACTTTTCTTTGTGTAATTATCCCCCATGTCTGGTAATAGAAATGTGAATTGCAAAATCAAGTCGCGAATCCTTACTCTTTGTTGTTTGAAGTCATTGTGTCATTACTCCCCTTAAAGTAATGTGTTGAGTTACCTAACTCCTTATGTCATTGTTAGTTTCTGAACTATATTTTCATGTCTTCCTATTACTGGTCCGTCCCTTCCATATCTCCAAATTGATTAATGACCACCAAAATAACACCCAAAGCGTTATGAACTATAAACAACAGCTCCAAAGTGTTAAAAATCTAAGTGAAGAAATCATCTATTACGGTGGCAAGCCCAGGAGGCTAAAGCTAGCAAGGGGGGGGGTAGGGGGGGGGCATGGGTCGATCCACACTGTACATAATGGTGGAAGCTCAGGTGAGGAAGCGTAGCATGGGCCGATCCCTATTGGTGTAGAAGGTGGTCGCTCAGGGGCGAAAGCCTTGGCTGGGACGATCCCAAGTTTTGTGTATTAAGAGGCCCCCGCATCCCAAGTTAATACGCCTAGCATGGGTCATCCTCTTCTACCACTACTGTGCGGGCCTGGTCACTTGTATACATGCCCTACAAAGATTATAATATACTAAAGTAAAAATGAATGTACTTACTTGATCCCATCAATGTAAACAGGTGGTCTTCTCTCCAATCTATGCCTCATAATGTTGCGTAAAGGTTCATTTGACTGTCATATCCCATATGGCTAATGCCTTACAGAGTCAGCTACATTTTTTCCGTACTACGTCCCATTGGGGACGCTGCAACTTCATTCTGCATGGCATAGGTTCTAGCTAGTAGACTCCACAGTAATGAGCACACAAAACTCTACTACTTTTGGGTGAGCTCCAAGTTGATTCGGACTTTATTGATCGTTTGCTAAACCCTTTTGGTTATATGTATCGTCGTTAAGGGTAAGGCAGGTTTGTGCCTACCTACTCTAGGTCCTTCTATCTTTTAGAGGCTGCTTAGACTATGTACATTGTTCAGTTGGTCTTAGTGATGGTGGCCTTCAAGGTGCCAGTCTTGTAAATATTAACTTTTGACCTAACTATGTTCTTTTGATATGGCTACTCCAAGTTGAACTTACCACATTGTTACACAGTAAGAACAGTTTGCGGTTGGTTCTCTCGGCCTTTAGGGCATCGGTCCTGTCCAATCTTAATGCATTTGAGGCTTGCCATATCTTAACCACATAGACGAGCCTTCTGAAGTTTGTCATCCCCTAGGGTAGATGTGCGTTTCTGACCGCCTACTATGAACTAGTTGCTCCCTTGCGCCTCTACCACGACTTGGTATGCAGAGTAGTCCCTACCAAAAGAAGGGTAGATGAGTCGACGCAACGACTGATCTAGTTGGTTGGCAACGCCACCCACTCCCCATGGGACAATTTTTCAGTCATATGTCCCTGTGTGACCACAAAAAATTTCCATCCCAAACTTGCATGCACCTAGATGATTCCTCCCTCACTGTTTACAAGGCTGTCGTAGAGGCCTTGATTTGCTCGTACTTCCATGCTCTTGATTACTCTATATTTGTGAGCCTTCGCTTTCACTTCTTTGCCCAAATTGACTGCCCCTAAGCCCTTGAAACCGTGGTGGAGACCTAGGTGTAGAGTATAAAGATGATGGCCTAGGTGGTCTATTAGAGAACCGAGGGCTAAACTCACCTTTGAATTGTGTAAACTACCTCATGGATCTGGCCCTCTTAGAATGCCCACCTTCCGACTCTTGCGTCCTTGTTCTTTGCCTTTGATCCTCCAACATTTGCGCAAAAGCCTGCATCCTTGCTCTATCCATATCTTTATTCAACAAAGAAATTGTACAAACCAGATATCAATATAATCTATCCACAAATCAAAGTACTCTATCCTCCATAGTAGCTTACTCCATTCGGAGAATACTCGCCATGATTAAATGTGGACTTCCCATCTCACACGCATATTTCTTCGTGTAGATTAAGAACTGATCGCACGTGACTCTCAGATTTCCAATGGAAGATAATGATCAGGAATGTCTTTTTTGAACTCTTCCATGTATCTGTAGGTGCATTTGTTCCCCTATTGCTTCCAAGCTTCATACCCAATATCGTCCAACACACGTCATAGTTAACGTTTAGTTCACACTTTTAAATTGTATCAGCTTGCTCAGTACTTTTTACAACTTACATGCATAATATCCAAATGCGTTGTATTTGATCTATCAAGTCGTGCGGATTCTTCATTAGGCTCTGACCGCGGTAAATGATGGAGGGTCAAATTAGAAATTAAGTATCCTTGTTCCAGCTGCTCTATCTATCCACTAGTACTGCATTGAGTCTTTGCATGACCAACAACCATACGCGTCAATATGGACTGGCATTCCTCAAATCTTCTCAGTAGCATGGATAGGGGGTATTTCTTGGTTCCCATCTTCCTCTCCTATTAGATCTTCGTCATGATAAGGAGGCGTCGGAGCTAAGTCTGCGCAGCTTCTAGACCCTCTCTAGAGTCCCATTGTGGAATCGCTTTAACTGGTGGTGATTGGCTGGTCCCTTCTTTTGAAGCCACATCTACTCGGTTGACCAGTACTTTGTTACTCTATCTCATAATGACATCTTGTTATATAAAACAATTGCGAATTAGATATGTTCAACCTACATCACTGTTTCTATCGCACGATCTAAGAATAAAAGAATGATGCAAGCTCCTACATGTCCCGTAGCCTCCTATAGTATAGATGTGATGCCAACACATCCAAGAAAAGCCTCTATCCTAGAGCCACTTTGTAGACTCCCTAATGACGCATGCTTGATACTCACTTGTGTCACACTTAAAACCCAGTTAAAGACTGACGACATCCGATGCCCGTAAAGTGCCCAAGAAACAAACTCAACATGTCTTACCATTTATACTCTAACATTGGTCCAAGTTCATCTAGATGCAGCGATACAAAACAACATAGTAGGTCCAAAAGTTTTATACAAAACTTGGCCATGTAGGCCACAACTAACCACTGTACATATCTCACAGCTCTAAAAGATAAAAGACCTGAGTAGCGCGGGACATAACCGCCTGACCGTAAGTACAATACAATACGAAATAATGATACTAAAAGACTCAATAAAGCTCCGCTAAACTTGGAGCTCACCCAAAAGTAGCAGAGTTTTGTGTGCTCCTATTGAGGAGGTCTACTAGCTGGAATACCTGTGCCTACAGTATGAAATGCAGCATCTCCTGGGAGGGACATCAGTACGAAAAAAATATACTGAATATGTAAGGCAATAAATATCATATGTTATTGAGAGCTCAAATGAAATCAAATAACAACTTATGAGTGCATAGATTAGGAGAGAAGACCACCTTTGCTAACTCTTGTGGGATCAAATAAGTTACATTCTTTTCTTTAAATTTCTGTATGTTATAATCTTTGTAGTGCAGTGATCCAGGTGACCAGCTGATTATTGGTAGAAGAGTATGACGCCTGTAGGCGTATTAACCCCTGGGTTTTGCGGTCCTCATAATACGCCAACGTGCGGATCGGACCATCCTAGGCTTTCACCCTGAGGTCCACCCTTCTATAGCTACTAGGGATCGACCCATGCTAGGCTTTCGTTGGTCTGAGCTGGCCACCCTTTGTACGTTGTGATCGACCCTCATTCTTAGGTTTTCCGCCCTAGGCTGCCACCCACATTATATAGATTGTCTTCACCTAAATTCTTACCAATCCTTTGTGATTGTTGTTTATCAGTCATAACTCTTTTGAGATTTATTTTGTTGGTCATAATCATTTCGGATATTGGAAATACATAGCCAGTAATAGAAACTGAAAATCATCATCAAGGAAATTAACAATGACGATAGTCTGGACAGATTTTGTAAACTCAGCACATTACTGTTAATAGATTAATGACACAATTTTACTTCAACACAAGAGAGTATTATCCACAATACTTTCTTTTTGCAATTAACATTTCTAGACCAGCACATGGGGGGATAATAACACAAGTATAAAATCGTTAACAGGATAATGAGTAGTTCTATGCACTATGGAGAGGGGAAAAGTATTGTTAGCTTTTTAAGATATAGCTGCCACTATTTTTTCCTGTTGGAGGTAATAAACTAGAGATTCACTTCATTGATATTAATTGCAGGTGTCATATTTTCATGCAAGTAGATATATGATCTAATGGCTTGAACATACCTTATCCTCGACTGAAAAAATATACTATCACGATTTTGGCCTCCCTTTTTTGTTTTAATTCTACAATTTAAGTCATGATAACTAAAATTGGTGCAGCTATCACACCATGAGCCCTTGTAAAACAGTAGCGTACTTTGAGTGATAATGAGACCATACAACCCTTACCATAATGTGTATCACCATACCCTCATCTCTCTATCATCAATACAGTATACATTCCTTTCCCAAGATCAACCATGTTGTCATACCACCAATTATTGACTCACCACCCCTTGAGTTTTCATGAAGCACACCACTATACTTCCCCTCACTCTAACTCATACATAAGTAGACAAAAAATGGAGCCGTGCACCACCCTCAATTTCTGCAACTTCTCCGTATAACTTGAATTTCTTTTTAGAACTTCATGCATCCCTTCACACTTTGAGACAAAGAAGAAATAAAGGATTTTTAATAACTACGGAAAGTGGAGCAGTAGCTACTGGGCATATCTGCCGTTTATAGTTATTTAGAGCGATGATCACATATTTACTAATGCTTCGAACGGGAGAATAAGCTAAATCCATCAGTTTCACTTACCTTGGTTGCCGATATAGGGTTTTCTTCAAGAACCTAAAACTTAGGCCTTCTGGTCTAAGCCTTAGAGAAAAGAGAGAGAGAGCTGGAATTAAAAGTTATTTTTTATGTGGTTAAATGGGTGAAATATCTGCCATATTGGATATGTATAGAGTTTTATTGACACAAAAACATCCTCTAAACCTCTTTTTTGGAGGTCCATTTTCGAGCACTCGTTGGGTCAGTAGGTGACCCTGGCTTGTGCACTCAAGCGCTTAAAGGTCCACTAGGTGATGCACCTAGGTTCTTTCACTTGGGGCTTTTATCCGATATTTTGGCCTTGGCAGAATTTTTCTGCTGGGATTTCTTTTAAACTATTATTTTCAATAATAGTTTGGCTAGTGACGACTCATACATACGCCAAATCGATCCTCAAACTTGGCCTTTAGACTATATTTAGTTTTAGTAGGTGATGTCAGCTGCTATCTAATTAAGCCAGCAGCAAATCAATTATTTTTATTTCATTTTTTACTGTTAATCCCTGTTCTTCAACTGAGCACTTAATTTTGACTTTAGCTCAATTACACCACCTTCCATAGCTACTTAATCTTTTCGTCAGAGTTAACTTGGATACACATGCTGAACCGTGGCAAGGCGTTACATGACCTTCCGAACTAGTTTAACCAACACAACCCTCAAGAAACATTATCCCTCACCTACACGTAAGTCTATGGTCAAGTAATCACATGAATGAACTAGCATATACATAACACATGCCATCACAGGTTATTATGGATCTTGGATGTTGATGAGGATTATATGTGATTCAATTATGTTAAATTGATTTATCTACCTTCCATTAGGTGAATTGATTATGCATTCGATATAAAGGATCAATGTGATCGAAGCTTGAATTTAGGTAGATACTGATTTATTTCTCAGCTTCTATTGATTGTTAAGGTAGAAAACACTTGTATGGGTCTCGATTCTAGGGCCTTGAGAGGATTTTTTTTATGTTATGATCTCCTTGTTTACTGCCCGATACTGTGTTTTGAATGATTATGATTTGATCAGATTACGCAAGGAAAAAGGATATGGTAATAATCTATATCTCTCTACTTTTTATGGATTGGGTGAAGTCGTGTAACATGTTAGTAGCATGAGCATTGTGGTGTTTATGCTGATTTTCGCCCTTTTAATATATCATAGTACTGCCCTATACTTTTTGTTTGAGGAAGATGAGTATTAGCATGATGCAAAGTTGCTGAGTCGGTAAGAGAATGGCTCTTTCTCTTTACTTCTCTATAGAATTATATAGTGATAAATTCTGTATAATTCCGATGTAGCTGGTTCAAATTATGGGGGCGTGTTTACTTTATCCTTATTATATACTGTGATGTGATCAGTTGAGCTATTGTGTAAAACAAAAAAATGAATATATGATGGTGATGAGCACAATGTGAAGTCTCAGGCCCTAGTTTTTTTTTTTTTCTTCTATTCTAGTTCTGTTCTAGGGTGTATTGTCTATGGTATAAAGTGATGTTGTACTAACTATGTTAGGTATAGGTGTAAGGTGGTTACCATTGATGAGTTTTGATGTTGATGTCCCCTTACCTATGTATCCCTATATGAATGTGTGATTAGCTACGGTTAGGAGTCTTGATGTAAGTATTGAAGTTATATTGTCTCCTATGCTAGTATCTGTTGTGTGGTCTATGCTTGGATGTGCAATGTGGTCCTAAGAGGGTGGATGCCTCAATGTGTTGTTGATAGCCATTAGGTGATCATGTTGACCAATACACACTCACACTTTATGCATGCTTACAAGTAGTATATAGGTTCAAGGTGTCTAATGAAAGGTTATTCTCATATGCACTCATGTCAGCACTAAGCATGTAAAGCTTATGTCTGTGATATATGTTATGTATCCCTTATCTAAGATGACTTGATAGGTTTACTAGTATGTGCAAGGGCATGGGACATTGTCTATGCATAGCACATGTGTGCCTTGATAGCATAATCCTAGGTTTATGATTTATGTACATTAATAAGAAGGCATGAACATGTTATAAATATGACTTATCCTATGATATTGAGTATATGATATGATGAAGTATATATGTGCTTAATGATTAGAGCTTACTATAATGATATTGTTAAGTCTTGACCTAAATATGTCTATGATGTACTACACTGCTGTGAATGTATGTATTGGGTTAGGAAGGCTAATTAATGAGTAACTTGTGCCCTTGAGGTGATTCTTTGCACCAACCATCATTAGAGGGTTACTTGGGAAGTTAAGAAGTAAGGAAGTTAAAGAAAAAAGAGTTCACTTTAAGGAGAAAAGAGCTTACTGTAAATTTAGTATGCTTACTGTAAAGTGACAATCAATATGCCTTAAATACATTGTGTGATTTTTATGATGTGTGACCATTGAATGCGCCTATATGAAGTATGTGAATTGTATAATATTACTGTATCAAAGTTTTTTTGAAGATTTCACAAAAACACATGATGTATGGTTTCAAGTAAATGTGCCTTTGAAATGCATGTTAGTAGTCTATCATGTAAATTGATTATGCATTAGAAATAATGGATCAATGTGGAACAACGCTTGAAGATTAGGAAGTATTGATTTATGTTCTTCTATCTTCTATTGATTTTTAATGTAGAACACTTGTATGATGATCTCGATTCTAGGGCAATTAGAATAGGATTTCGTTTAGGTCATGATCTCCTTAGCCTTTGCCCTATATTGTATTTTGATGAATTATGAATGTTGATCATGATAACCAAAGCAAGGGATATTGGTAAGTACTATATGTGATAACATGGGCAGCGTAGATGACACTAACATGAGTGGCATGTACCTATAAAGACAATTGACACTGAGTCATACAAAGAATCTCCATGTCCTACAAGAAATGTTCATGAAAAGGGAAGCATTAGAGGAGATTTAAGGACACCAAAGAAGGAAATACAATGTGTTTACATTACATCAAATTCAGAAGGAAGAAGGAAATAGGCCATGTGTGCAAATGGCCCTTTCATGAATTCAAGAATTCACAAAAAAAGGGCAAAATTGTCAAAGAAGTGACATCTTTATTTCCTTAGTATAAATATTTGTCTTTTATGATTTTGCAAGACTTAGACTTTGTTGAATATTGACTCTCAAATTGTAGTATCTTCTTAGTGAGTAATTAGCTAGTAAATTAGGGTGAATCTTGGGATTGCTAATTAACTTTTTGGGTTTTATTAATATTAGTGTTCCCCTTTGTGATTCTTTATTTCATTTGATTATTGTTCCTTGGGTTAAATTTAGGTTGTTGAAGTCAATTGGGAGGTGAGGGTTTTATTTCCTTGTTGCCCATAATTTCAATAACTTGAGTATTAATCCACGTATCTTTTAGTTCTTTGTGTCTTTCCTTGTTTGATCTTTATCATTTGGTACAAGAGCCTAGGTTTAGATTTGTTCTTACAAATCTAGTCTTGGGTTGAAAAAAACTGAACTTTTTTGTTTTATTTAGTTGTTTTTGACACTAGATCCTTGTTCCCTGGTGTATTTTGAGTGTAGGTTTCAAATTTTGTTCAATTTGGAGATGTAGAAGTGAAGTTACCATTAAAGGGTTTCAAGTTTTTCAAACATTTCAAATTATGAAAGTGTGTCTTTTGGTGGAGGAGAAATTGGAGGTTAATAATTAGTGGGATTTGTACATTTAGTTTGAAGTGAAGAAAATCTTAATTGTTGAGCCATTCAGTTTTTTGAGTGGTATTGGGTTTGAGTGTGTGTTATTGGTGTCTTCAAGTTTGTTTCTTGAAGAAGAAGAAAGAAGAAAGTCCATTTGTATCAACTTTTCAAGTCAAAGTTGTCAAATGTGTTTTTTTGAGGTCCATTATGAAACTATGAAAAAACAAATTCGAAATCTGAAAATAAAAATTTAAAAAAATATTTCCACGTGGACTGACACGTCAACAGCCACATCAGACGTCATCTACCATGCCAACTCCACACAACATTACATCAACAACCAAAGAAGCAGAGACCAACCAACAAGGCCCAGATGCCTAGTCAGCGCGTGGGGCTCACTTTTCAGAGGCTGAAAATTGCAGTTTTCCCTTGAAAGACCAAAAAATTCTAAGTAAAGGATGTTTTTTAGACCTAGAATTTTTCTAAGTGTCCAAACTTCGTGATTCTTTTTCTATCATTTCCCCCTTCAATTCCTCAACTAGTTAACAATTAATTAAGATCTTTAATTACTTGTTAACTAGTTTTGATCATTAAATCATCCAATCAACATCGTATAAGTGATGAACTATTTTGAGGCTTGAAATTTTTCTAAGCATCTAAATTCACTTCTTCTTGTTCTTTTCTAAACTCATTATCCATCAATTTTTCAACTGTTTAAAAGTTAATTAACATCTTTGACTACTTGTTAACTAGTTTTTAATCATCAAATCATTTCTTTGATTCTTCAAATTAAGTAACAAATAGTAATTTTCTACTTTTGTTACCTGGTTTATTTTGAGTCAGAATCTCTTGGTACTTCATTATTTTACTTTTCTCATCTTAATTATTTAATAACCTTCTTTATTGAAGTCCATTAGTTTTTTTTGGGTAGTCCTTCTTTCAAGAGTCCCAAGAATCTATTCCATCACAAAGGATAGGTGATCTTGAGTTGATTGAATAAAGCTAGTTCAGTATCAATTTTGAGAGGACGCTATAGAAGGTGAGTTGAGAATTACATTAGAGTGAAGTGAGGCTTTTGCTATTAACCTCGTTTGTTGAGCTTTATAGATACCATGTCTAATACAAGTCCAATTGGGGAGAGCTCGGATAACATCATGGACATTTTCGCTAACATCTCTAAGAAAGTAGCATAAATGAATGAAAGGATGGGAAGTATGGAGGAAAGGTTGGTACGGGTAGAAAATGAGAATAGAAGGAAAGCAATTCAACCCGAAAATGAGGACATAAGGAGGACATCAGTGCATTCCACCACCCTTACTCCGGAACAAGCTCATAATCTATGTTCTCCTCCACAAAGTCGTACCCGAAACTACCAACGTCCCACTTTCCCAACTCCCAACCCTCCAAACCACCTAAAACAGCCTACACCACATCCAAATCAACAACCCTATCATCCACCACAAGAGAATCATAATTTTGTGGCCAACCAAGTCCAATACCAAACTCCATTTCTAAATGATTCAAATGCAGCTTTTCATGAAACCTACACATCACATCCACAAAATGCACCAAACATGTCCTACCAAGACTACCAATACCAAAATCCTCTCTATGATGAGATTAATGAGAAGTTCAATAATGATGAGTTTTGGGGTAGAGATAGAAATGGAGTGCAAAGGGAAGGAGTAAGACCTCGGGACTTGGGGTGGAACTAAGGCAGGGGAGATGAAGATAGGATGGGGTATATAGGAGATAGGATGGGACATAGAGGCGATAGGATGGGAAATAGAGGAAATAGACTTAGGGACATGAATGATCAAGATAGGGGCTTGAAAACTATCAAGGTCACACTTCCAAGGTTTAAAGGAAGTAGTGAGCCCAATGATTTCTTGGAATGGCAACTTTGTAGGCAAAGTATGCTCTCACGCAATTTGAGGGGTATGCATCAACTTGGTGGGAGTCCAAGAGGAGGGAAAGGGAGAGTCATCATAACTATGAGTTACCTACTTGGCAAGAGTTGATTACACTTATGAAGTTGAGATACTTGACTCCAAACTACTACCAGGAGGTGCTCAAGAAGGTGTACATGTTGAGGCAAGGTACCAAAAGTGTGGAAGAATATTATGATGAGTTTGAGAATTTGTGGTTCGTTGAAAACTTGAGATATGATATCTTGAAGCCCTTGAAGCTTAAGGACTATGAGACTCTTGAAGCAGCTTTCCATGATGCCTCAAAGGCAAAAGCAGATTTGAAAGAAGAAAAGTCATACAAGGCCAAAAGTTCTTTAATTTCCACATGGATCAGAGGTCGCGTTAATTGGAAGACGACATCCAGTGAACAAGCTAAAGGTGGAGGTCAAGCTAACAAAGTCAAGCATGATTACGAATCCAAGGCAAGTGACCGACCACAAGGAAGTAACTATGTTAAACCTATTTTTCCTCGACCCTCCATAATTGAATGCTTAGATGTGAAGGAAGAGAACATATAGCTAGTGAGTGTCCAAATATAAGAAAAATTATTTCTCTTCGTGATGGATATAAGGCTGAAGGCGAAGATGAGGGAGAAGGAAAAAATGAGGGAGAGGGATATAGGGATGAAGGTGCTTCGGGGGATGAAGAAGAAAGGTTGGATAAGAAGGTGAAGTTTAATTGCTTCAAGGAGTAGAGAAAGTTTTTGATAGATGATGATGAAGACTTGAACATGAATTCCAATCTTTTATGTGATTTGTGAAGAATTGTAGGAGCTCTTGCAAAAGAAGAACTTGACCAAAGGGAGAATATATTTCATGCTAGGTGAAAAATCCAAGATAAAGTGTGTTACTTAATCATTGATAGTGGAAGTTGAACCAATATGGTGAGTATTTCTTGGTAGAGCGCATAAAAATACAAACCACCAAGCATCCCATTCCTTATAAGCTGCAATGGCTCAATGAGAGTGGAGAGATGAAGGTCCTCAAACAAGAAAGTATTCGGTTCAGTGTGGGAAAGTATAATGAGGAATTGGTTTGTTATGTGGTTCCTATGTTTGCATGTCACCTAATGTTGGGGATACCATGGCAATTTGATAGAGATGTTGTGCACCAAGGTAGATCCAACAAATACACTTTCGTGATTGACGTTAAAAAGTATGTGAGGACTATCAGGTTATTAATGAATTTGGGGAAAGAATAAAAACCACAGAGGCAAAAGGTGACGGCGAAAGTTCCACCATCGTTCCAAAAGACGAGAGTGCCTTGTCTAAAAATAAGAAGAACATGTGCATGATAGCAAAGCCAAGTATGTGTTTAAAGGATGTGGATGAGGAAAGCTTTCTAGTGTACCTTATTAACACCAACCTTTTGTTACATGCTAACAAAGATACTAGCACTTTGACTAGTATTATTTCTTCACTATTGCAGGGATATGATGAACTATTTCAAGATGAGATGCCCACTGGATTACCACCCTTGAGGGGAATCAAGAACCAAATCGATTTTATACCGGGTTCACAAATTCCCAATCATCTAGCTTATAGAAGTAACCCAGCAGAAACCAAAGAGCTATCAAGGCAAGTGGAAGAGCTTCTTGAGAAGGGGTTGATCAAAGAAAGCCTAAGTCCTTGTGCCATACCAGTAATTCTTGTTCCAAAAAAAGATGGCACTTGGAGAATGTGTATTGATTGTAGAGCCGTAAATAAGATCACAGTGAAGTATCGCCATCCCATTCCTCGACTAGATTGACCTTCGAAGTAGGTATCATCAAATTCAAATGAAAATGGGTGATGAGTGGAACACGACTTTCAAGACAAAGTTTGGGCTGTATGAATGACTTGTAATGCCATTTGGATTGACAAATGCATCACGCTGTTTCATGATATTGATGAACCATGTTCTCAAACCTTTCATAAAAAAGTTTATTGTGGTGTATTTTGATGACATACTTGTGTATAGTAAGACAATGGAGGTACATGTATCCCATTTGAAACAAGTGTTTGATGTTCTACTACACGAGTGGCTCTTTGCTAACTTCAAGAAATGTTCATTTGGTGTTGAAAAATTTGTGTTTTTGGGTTTTGTGGTTTGTGCAAATGGGATTGAGGTCGATTAAGAGAAGGTGGAGTCCATCAATACTTGGCCAATCCCAATCAGTACAACCGAGGTAAGATGTATTCATGGGTTAGCAAGTTTTTATCTGCCATTTGTGAAGGGTTTTAGTTCAATTACTGCTCCTTTGACTGAACAGATCAATAAAGATGTACCTTTTGTATGGGTGAGGAGCAGGAGAATTATTTTCAAGCCTTCAAATTGATGTTGAGTTCTGCACCTTTGCTCCAACTACCCAACTTTGATAAAGCCTTTGAAATTGAATATGATGCTTTAGGTGTTGGTATAGATAGGTGGTGTGTTAATGCAAGAAGAGAAACCATTAGTTTTCTTTAGTGAAAAGATAAAAGGAGCTACGATCAAGTACTCAAATTATGAAAAGAAATTGTATGAACTTGTGCGAGTGTTGGCTCATTGGAAGCAATAATTGGGGCACAATGAGTTCGTGATAAGGACCGATCATGAGTCCTTGAAGCATCTTAAGGGGAAATCCAAGTTGAACCGGCGACATGCTAAGTGGGTTGAATTCATTGAAACCTTTCCATATGTGATCAACTACAAGCAAGGCAAGGAGAATGTGGTAGTGCATGCTCTATAAAGAATGTTTGTGTTGGTCAATACCTTGGTTTCTAGAATGATAGGGTTTGAAAGCTTAAAGGGATTCTATTCTATCGATTTCAACTTCAAAGATACCTTTGATAATCTTACTAAAGGGACACGAGTTGACAGGTACCAATTGGTTGATTGGTTTTTGTGTAAAGATGGTCAAACATGTGTGCCTATGAGCTCATGGAGAGAGTTATTTTTCAAGGAGGCTCATAGTGGTGGTTTAATGGGACACTTTGGGGTACCAAAAACACTTGATATTCTTTTGTCCGAAGATGAAACATGACGTGGAGAGGATTTGTGGACAATCTCTAGAATGCAAGCAAGCCAAATCCACGACCAGGCCCCAATGTAAGTATACTCCTCTTCCTGCTCCTAATGGTCCGTGGATGGATATTTCTACGGACTTTGTGTTGGGACTGCCTAGGACTAAAAGAGGACATGATAGTATATTTATGGTAGTGGATAGATTTTCTAAAATAACTCATTTTATTCCATGTCATAAATGTGATGATGCATCCCATGTAGCATCTTGTTTGGTATCAAGGTTCTTAAATTGCATGGAGTCCCTCAAACCATTGTTAGTGATCGGGATTCAAAGTTTCTAAGTCATTTGTGGAAGAGTCTATGGGGTACACTTGGTACCAAATTTCTGTTCTCTACTTCTTTCCATCCCCAAACGGATGGACAAACCGAAGTAGTCAACCGGACTCATGGAACCAAGATTTGATGCATGATTAGAGGAACCCCAACTACTTGAGAAGTCCGTTTACCCTTGATTGAATTTACATATAATCAATCTTTCTACTCCTCTATTGGAATGTCTCCATTTGAGGATGGTATGGTTTTAAACCTTTGTTTCCATTAACCATGATTCCTTTGTCTAGTGATGTTGTGAGCCTACATGCCAAACGAAGGGCAAAAGAGATGATGAACATTCATTCCAAGGTCAAAGAGTCCACTGAAAAGAACAATTCAAAGGTGGCCATTCGAAATAATCGAGGGAGAAAGGAAGTGATCTTCAATCCAGATGATTGGGTGTGGGTGAATTTCCGAAAGAAAAGGTTTCCACAAGTACAAAAATGGAAGCTAAGCCCAAGAGGGGATGGACCCTTCCTTGTAGTCAAGCGAATCAATGACAATGCTTACATGATTGACCTACCAAGTGAGTATAATGTTAATAATTTTTTCAATATTACTGATTTATCTCCTTGTGTTATAGGTGATCCTTTGGATTCGAGGAAGAATCATTTTCAAGAACGGGAGGATGATAACATGAGCAGTATAGATGACACTAACATGATTGGTATAAACCCATCAAGAGCATTCAAACTGAGTCAAGCAAAGAATCTCCAAGTCCTACAAGCAATGTTCATGGAAACGGAAGCATTAGAGGAGATTGAAGGTCACCAAAGAAGGACATACAATGTGTTTACATTACATCAAATTGAGAAGGAAGGAGGAAAGAAGCCATGTGTGCAAATGACCCTTTCATGAATTCAAGAATTCAAAAAAAAAAAGCCAAAATTGTCAAAGTAGTGTATTCTTTATTTCCTTAGTATTAATATTTGTCTTTTATCATTTTGCAAGACTACATTATGTTAAATATTGACTCTCAAATTGTATCATCTTCTTAGTGAATAATTAGTGAGTAAATTATAGTGAATCTTGGGTTGCTAGTTAACTTCTTGAGTTTGATTAATCTACTTGTTGACCCTTTGTGATTCTTTGTTAATTTGATTTTCTGTCTTGTAAATTAAAGTTAGGAGGGGGGGGTGAAAGTCAATTGTGAGGTGAGGGTTTTAGTCCCTTGTTGTCCATAATTTCGATAACTTGAGTATTAATCCACATATCAAATGAAGTTTGTGTTCCTTGTAAGTTTGGTTCATTGAATTCTATGTGATGATGTTATGAATATTGTGACCTGTTGCTCTATGATTCATTGAAGTCCTTGATGTTCTTAAAAATGTTTCAAGTGTCATTCGAGGATGAATGTTCCCAAGTGAGGGATATTGTAAGACCCCCAAAATGTGTAGGGTGTCTAGAACCTCACATGTGCCTATAAGCTTGTTAATTTCTTAATTAAGTGTTTTAAACCGTATATGATTGATTTGAAGTCATTTGTATTTCAAACAACCAAGAACGTCAAAGACATTCGAAAGTTAGCCCTTAAGACGTGCATGTGTGACTTGAGTGTACCTAGCATGTTTGGATGTATTGTGAGTGTTGTTTGATGATTAAATTGGTAATGAAGGTCCTTGACATGGTAAGGTGTATATTTACGTTGGAAACGTCCAGTTATGACTCCCAAAGGGCCCCGCAAAAGTCCCTCAAGGAGAAGGATGTGACGCTAGTAGGTGTGGTGACGCTCCGTCGATGGGAAGGCGTCATCCCAAACATAGCCTGGAGAAGGATCAGCCACAGACCATCCTCAGATCCAAACGACAGTGTCCACCTATGGACCATTCTTGGGACTAAGGGGAGTTAATGGTTGCGCATTGATGCAGCCTCAAACAAGCTGCCTGCAGATTGTTATAATGAACGGGTGAATGGGAAATTCAGCCAACATCCTAAATTGACCCTAGGTAGTTTATTTGGTTATTTTGGGTATATTAAGTTGGTTAAAAATGTTAAAACCCCATTCCCAATCTATGATTCAGAATTAGACTTCCCTCTCCTTAAATATCCTCTCTAGAAAACCTCTACGGGAGATGAACCTCAAGGTCAGCTTGTAGAGTGGATATCCATGGGTTCTTCATCAAGTTTTATTGGTATATTCATCTAATGAGGTATGGTGATTCTTTATCTCTATATAACCTTTCATTTAGAGAGTTCCTTTCAAAGTTTACCAAGAGAATTCATGATCAATCTTCTTATCTTTCAATCTAGCCACGAGTTCTTTCTTGAATTGATTTCAAAAGCATGCTTATGATGAATTATTGATTATATGTTGATTTTAAAGAGAATTTCAATCCAATTCCATGTTGAACCGGTGATCCCTTCAAACTCTCGTTTTAGCTTATGTATTGGTTATTATGATCTTGATCTTAGGAGGATTATAAAGTGATTCAATAATGTTATATTGATTTTTATCTACTACCTATCATGTAATTTGATTATTCATTAGATATAATGGATCGATGTGGATCAAAGCTTCAAGATAGGTAGTATTGATTTATGTTTTTCTATCTTCTATTGATTGTTAATCAGAATAGTTATTTGTTTAGGTTATGATCTCTTTAGCTACTGCCATATATTGTATTTTGATGACATATTAGTTGATAAAGTCTTGTATAGCATTGTGGGGTATGTTCAATTTATGGAGGCGTTGTTGTTATGCCTCGTATTTTTTTTTATACGTAGTGCGCATCATGATCTAGTAGACGTAAGTCCAGGGAATGAGATTTTAATTTAAGTTCCAAGTGATTAAGAAATATTAGGCAGGATGTTAATTCAAATGTGATATTAAGTATGAGTTGGCTAATGTAGAGTGCCATTAACTTTAATGAGGGATTAATTGTGGCTGATTAGGATTAATTAAATCCAGTGGGCCCCAACCTCATACTTGGTTTCTGATTAGGAATAATTTAATCTGTGGGGGGCCCCCACCACTTCAAGCAAAAATTAAAAAAGGAATCAGATATGGAGCGGCCTTATGGACACGTGTAGAGGGGGGCTGCCTCCACTTCATATTATAAATGAGGTGGAGAAATCCACTCAATACTAACTCAGTGGTGAAAATTGCCATTGTGCATATCATCTTCTTCTTCAACCTCTTGCTTAGGCAACCCTGGAAATGGAAAACCAACCCTGCAACCTTGGCCAGCAGCTGCAAATTATTTGGTTAGTCTCTCCTTTGCTTTGGTTTGTGTAATTATTTAGAATACCTAGTTTAATTCCCCATTATATTAGAAGGGGGCGTGAACCACCCAGTAGCTTAGGAAGTTTGTTTTAGTTATTGAAGGTGCTAGTATGAACGGAAACCATAATTGTATTTATTAACTGTGTCGGGTGTGCTTGGGCTGTTTTGATTAATCAACTGGGGGAAAAGTCTGTTTTGGCGTTAGGTATATGTTAAATGTGATTATGAGTATCTCCTTACTCCAAGGAGAATATGATAAGGTAATGTGTTGTGATATCAAACAGTTATCGCTCGGTGTGTCATTGCTTGCGCTGCTATGGTTGCCGAGGCCAGAACTATTTTGGGGAGGGGGCTGTTTAATATGATGCGTTGGGTTATATTTGTTATTGGTAATTGCTGTGGATAATTTGGGTTTGTTGTCGGATTGGACGAAGTAAAGGAAAATAGGGAAGTGGCCTGCCGGATTTTCTTAGGATTGTTAGCTAGCTTACAAGATAGTAAATCGCGACGTTTATCTAATTGCTGCACGATTTTTGCTTGTTATAGTTAATTAAAAATAAAAAAAAAATATATTAAGCAGTAAATTTTAGACGTCGTCTTCGACATAACGGTCGTCACGTTGTCCCTATCTTTCTTTTTTTGGCATGACTGTTAAAATAAGCGAATAAAACGGACAGGTTTTATACTTACCTCTAGAAGCGTCTAGGTGACGTATATTCTTTCTTCACAATTATCCTCTATATATCGGCTATTCTACGGCTATGATGATCGCATATCTATGGTAGTGCTTCTTAAGAGTCTTGAGATTTTACGTTTCCATATAGTATTAAAGGAAGGTTCATAATATTGATAAAACGTTAATCTTGTATACTCCTGGATGTCACGTTATTTTTGTTATTGAGTTATAATGCATAGGTCATTTATAATTTCACCGAGTCCCGGGTCGGTACAGTTTCGTGGCGGAGTTTCTTGCCTATGTTACCATTCCCTCACTAGAGGGCCGGGTATGTATTTTATATCTATTATTGGTGATGATGATGGTTTATGATTGATGATGATGGTGGAAATACGTGATGATTTTTTTTTAGTTTGCCGATCTCCTTACTAAGGAAGCTGGCACCCTTATATGTTAAAGATATGCATGATTTTCACTAAAAAGTGTATATGTGTAGCGCATATTTGTTCACTTGCCATATTGGTATCCTTTCATCTTACCTTATTCTTTAACCCTACCAGTACATTTCCGTACTGACCACCCCCTTTCTCGGGGGCTGCGTTGCATGCTGCAGGTGGTAGACGCACAGTTCGGTGATCCCCTCCTATGATATCTACCTGTCTGATTGGGAGAGCTCCACTGTTCCGGAGCCAGTCTTTTGGGTACATAACTTTTGTATAGTCCTTTTGCTCGTCTATGGTATGCGGGGGTGCGGGGCCCTGTTCCCGTCGAGTTTTCACTACTGTACTCTTAAGAGGTCTGTGGAAATTTGTGGGTTGGTATATATGTTTGGATAAGGTTCTGGACATTGTTTGTTTGGACGATCCGCTGTACAGGGCAGCCCTTGCTTCTGCGTACTCATTGTGTAATTGTGAGTGGCAGCCTTGTCGGCTTCCGGATGTTATTATGCTTGGATAGTGGCTGCCTTGGTCGATCGCGTATGTTGTTACGTGAATGTTATGACTCCTTATGAGACAGGGTCCTCTTGATTATATCTGACGTTGGGGTGGGCTGATTTGATTAAAATGCCATATTGTCTTAGTTTCAGTGGTATATACTCACTGTTTGTATGTGGGTGTCCAAACGGGCACCGGTCACGGCCCATCGGGTTGGGGGGTCGTGACAAAGAGTGGTATCAAGCAGTTCTTCCTCGGAAAGTGTCGACAGACCGTGTCTAGTAGATTCATGTTTATCGTGTTGTTGTGCACCACCTCTATAACAGAAAAGCTACAGGACATTGAGATGTCCATATCCTTTTCTTCTTCTTATTCGAATCGTGCATAGAGCTATATTTACAGGATAATCCTCTCTAACGAAATCCGTGTGTTTTCATCATCACATCTCGCGTATGCCTCAAAAGAAAGCGACAGCCGCCCAAAAGGAAATCGGTATCAGAAGGTACTATCAGAACCCGTAGAGTTACAGGGGGAGCCCGTGCCCAGTCTATGCCTGATATTATGCTCCAGTAGGAGAGCTCGCTCACAGCCACCCGCCAGAGGACTTAGAGAGCAGCAACTCCAGTTCGGGGGACACCCCAGCCCCCGAGGCCAAAACCCTGAACCTCCAGCTCCTCAGTCAGGGGCGGGATTAGGTCCCAAATGATAGAATGTTCGGTTCAGTTGCAGACCTAGATTAGTGGCAGTCCAGGCTCGCGGCATGGACTAGGAGTTGTCAATTAGGACAGATCTTATAGCTTAAGGTCTCGTGACTTCTTAAGTTGTAATCCTCAGATTTCTTTCTTTCGGTCAAGGCCCTGGATGTCCGCAAGAAATTTTTTTTGTCAGATGCACGACATTGAGGATAATCAAGGCGTTGGAGACCGAGTCAGTTGAGTTGCTACGTATCGTTTGCGGATGTAGCTATTAATTGAATGGTCGTAGGAGTTATCTAATGGGTATGGTGCTCCTCCTCGGTAATGGAATGAATTTATGAGGCTTTCCCATGGCCCACTTCCCTGCCTCCCAGAGATGAAGCGAGCTAGAGTGAATGTTCTTGCGTTTGAACAAAATGCAGGACATTAGAGATTATAGAGTTCGTTCATTGGCTAGGCATGTGCCGACTATTTGTGCTAATATGGCAACAGGGTAACTCTTTATGTTTGGATTGGATCGTTATCTGATTGATGGTTGTAATGCAGTGGCTCTTCAGCCATGTATGGACATTGCTCGGTGGCAGGCTATGCACAGGGGTAGAGATCGGCACCCGGGATGTCAGCCACATAGAGATTGTAACAAGCCATCATAATAGGGTCTATCCAGCAGGTTAGTTCCTGATGAGTTGTTCGAAGCGGTCAGTCTTAGCAAGCAATGTTATATTATCTTCCAGCCAGCACATAGTGCACCCCTACGTCATGTGTAGGGGTTTTCGATCGTATGGGATATTCGAGCTGGTCCGAGCTCTAAGGGCGTCAGGGTCACAGATGGGCATGGGTTTGAGCAGTCAGGCCACCTTTTCCTCGTGTGTCTCCGATGTTGTGGTCCCATCCTGGGGAATGTCGTTGGGCTACAGGTGCATGTTTTTTCTTGCGGACGTCAGGGCCATACTAAGAGGGAGTGTCAACCTTAAGGTAGTGGCAGGTGGTATGGCACAACCTACTGGGGCCGTGCTTGGTTTCACATCTTCTTCTTGTCTATTTCCCCCTACGGGGCATGGTATTTGCAGGCCCAGCCAGCCGTGGTATGGCAACGTGTTGGGAGCTTCCCGTTCTGCGGTCCCTCGAACGCATATATAGGGTTTTGACTAATAGGAAGGATCAGGTAGGCGTCACCGTAATGTGATCACTGTATATCGTATCACTGTTCTCCCGACGTGTGTATGCATTGCTAGACCCAGGTTTCCACCTTATCATTTATATCTCCCTTTGTTCTAGTGATGATCGAATAGAGTCTGAGTTGATAGAACCATTTTAGGTAATCACCTGTGGAGAATTTGTCATAGCTACACGATGATAAGATTGTTCAGTAGTGATATATAGTCGTCGTGCGTAGCAATCCTAATAGAGTTAAATATGATTGAGTTTGATATTATCATGGGCATGGATTGGTTGGCTGCTTGTAATGCTAAGGTTGATTGTAGAGGAAAGATGTTTCGATTTCAATTTCCAGGGGAACCATTATAGAGTGGAAGGGGAGTACTTATCGCCGAAAGGTAATTTAATTTCAGCCCTCAAGCCGGGAAATGTTTAGAAAAGACTATATGTTACCATCTGATTCGGGTGCATGACATAAGGCTAGGCCACCGACTCTTAAATCAGTCCCGGTATTTAATGAATTTTCCCGAATACCCCGAGGAACTTCCAGCCTTCCGCCATAATGAGAGATAGAGTTTACTATGATGTACTGCCAGATACCCGCCTATATCTATTCCTCTCCTTATAGAACGGCACCTGCTGAGTTGAAAGAATTGAAAGAGGCATTGAGGGATTGCTAGAAAAAGGGCTTCATTAGGCCTAGTACGTCACTTGGTGAGAACGGTACTGTTTATGAGGAATAAGGATTGGTCGTGCGATGTGTATTGATTATATGAGTTGAACAAAGTAACAATAAAAAACTAGGTAATCCCCTCCCAGGATTGACTATTATTTGACCAGTTGAAGGTGCAAAGTGTTTTTCAAAGATAGCTTGCGGTCAGTTAATCATAAGTGCTGGTAAGGAGGCAGATAGTCCAAACGGCTTTTCCGGACCCCATATGGGACATTATAGTGTTAGAGTTGCTGTCTTTTTGGGCTGACTAATGGTCCCGCGTTGTTTAAAGGATTTAAGGAAATCTAGTATTTAAACCAGTCCTTGATATGTTTGTTATGTATTTATAGAACAATATTCTGGTCTATTCACGTTCAGAGAGAATCATTCAGACCATTAGGACAGTACTTAGGGTGCTTCACACCATAAGTTGTAATGCTACATTTTCTAAGTTCGAGTTCTTGGGTTGACTTTAGTTTCATTCTTCTTGGGCCATATTATTGAGCTGATGGTATTTCGGGTAACATCAGAAGATTGAGGCGGTAATACTTGGCCCAGACCTATGACAACCTATGAGTACGCAGTTTTAATGGGGTTAGCAGACATTACAGAATTCGTAGAAAAAAGTTTGGCCTCAATTTCACATCAGCGACCTTTTACAAGTCTAACTCAAAAGGAACCAAGTTCCATGGACTGATCTTGTGAGCGAAGCTTGCCAGCATTGAAAGAACACTTTGACTAAAGCGCAGTCCTAACTCTTCCGATCGACCATACTGCTATGTTATTTATTGTGATGCTTTCGGGTGTTTGGGCTAGGATGTGTATTGATGCAGCATGGCAAGTTATAGCCTATGCCTCCCAGACAGCTTTAGGAGCATGAAAGAACTATCCTACTCACTATCTAAGAGTTAGATGTCGTGGTTCTGCCTTTGAAGCATATGGATACATTATTTATATGGTTTCCATGTGGAATCTATACAAGAATCTCAGATTCTCCAATATATCTTTAAACAAAGGAGCTAACTTACGACAGAGTGGTGGTTAGGTGGGGAGAGTTGCTAAAAGGATTATGATGTGGATATTTATATCATCCAGGAAGCCTAATGTTTAGGCAGATGCTCTTAGCCGTATTCCCTGGGTAGCTTGAACAGATGTACGAACCCATAAGGAGGGATTGTTCCGGAGATTCAGCGGCTATCCAGCCTTGGGAGTCATCTGGCTAATTTAGAAGATAGTGTGAGTTTCTATTTGAGAGGTTGCTGAGTCCTCAATCATAGATGAGGTAAAGAGACATAAATACAAGGACCTCTTCTGGCACAATATAGAGATGCAACTCTTCAAAAGGACAAGACCCCATTAAGGTTACACCTTACGGAGTGTTACGATATTAGGTAGATTATGTGACCCGATACCAACTGCGGGTCTACGACAATCAGTTTATTGAGAGGCACACTTTGCCGTTTTCTATCACCCATGGTCAACTAAATGTATCATGACATCAGAATCTTATATTGGTGGGATGGCATGAGAAAGGACATAGCGGAGTTTGTGTTGCACTCAGTTCCCGAATTGTCACAAGTCAGATCGAATCATCAAAAGCCTGGTGGATTATTACAGGAGATAGAGATCTGACTTGAAAGGGAGTGATTAATATGGACTTCATTACAAGGCTTACCTCGTACTCAACGGAGTATGACCTAATGTCAGTTATTGTAGATAGTACTGACGAAATCGGCCCATTTTCTTCCAGTCAGGACTACTTATTTGGCTTGAAGATTAGGCGAGGTTATATGTCATGGGATATAGTGCGACTGATGGGGTTCCCACGTCATTATAGCAAGACAGAGGAGCTCATTTACAGTCAACTTTTGGATGATCGTTTCAGAAGGCATTTGGGGAACAAGAGTGAACCTTAGCAGCAACATTTTTCACCCTCAGACTGATGTGCAGGCTGAGCGTACTATTCTAATACTTAGAAGATTGTTGTGTCCTGTATTATTGACTTCAAAGGTAGCTGGGATGACATTGCGCTCATTGAGTTGCCTATAATAATAACTACCATTCTAGTATCTAGATGGCACCGTACGAGGCTTATATGGGAGGACGTGCAGATCACCTATTGGTTGGTTTGATGTTTGGCGGATACAAGTTAATAGGCCCGGATTTGTTCATCACGCTGTTGACAGGTTAAGCTTCTTCAAGAAAGATATAAGCAGCCTAGAGTCGACAGAAGTCCTATGCAGATATCGGTGTTGGATTTGAGTTTCAGATTTGTGACTGGGTATGCCTAAGGTATCACTTATGCGGGGGTGTGATGAGCTTCCGACGGAAGGGGAAGCTCATCCCGAGATCATTGGCCGTATCAGATGTTTCTAGGATAGGCAAGGTTTGCCTATGAGTTGATCTACCTCTGATTTTGAGGTCGTTACTCCAGTCTTCCAGTATTGTGCTAGTACATGTATTGGTGATCCTTCGAGAGTATTTCCCCGTAGATGAGGTTAAGTTAACAAGGATGTTTTCATATGAGGAGAAACCTGTAGCTATACTTGATCGCCAGGAGTTTAAGAAGGTACGACTAATGATTGTGGCTTTCCGTCAAAGTGTTTTGCAAAATAATAATAGGGAGGATTGACTTGGGGAAAGCGGAAGACGAAATGAAGAATAGTTCCTTTACTTGATTCCCCTCAACCTGCAGGTATTCAATGCCTACTTGACTATATTGATTGATAAAAAAGATTATTATTAAGTTGTTGACTCTGTGGGCATCTGTAGGTACGGAATGCAGTTGATAGGTAAAACAGTTAGAGAGACCTCGTCTGGACTTTGTTTTGTAAACCTACTTAACATTCGACGAATTTTCCTAAGGGGGATGTTAATGCCTCGTAATTTTTTTATACGTAGTGCGCACATGATCTTAGTAGACGTAAGTCCGGGGAATGAGTTGTTATTTTAACTTCCAATGATTAAAGAAGATTAGGCAAGGATTTAATCCAAATGTGATATTAAGTATGGAGTTGGGTAATATAATTGCCATTACGTTGAGTGAGAGATTAATTAGTGGCTGATTAGGTTAATTTAATCTAGTGGTCCCCACCACTCATAATTGGTGGCTGATTAAGGATTAATTTAAATCTAGTGGGCCCCACCACTCAAGGCATCAAATTCAAAAAAGGGATCAGATATGGAGCTTCCTTAGGGAACACGTGTAGAGGGGGGCTACCTCCACTTCAATTATAAATCAGTGGAGAACTCCACTAACATACTACATAAAGTGGTGAAAATGCATTGCTGCATATCATCTTCTCTCACCTCTTGGCTTAGGCCGCCATGGAATGTAGAAACTAACTTGCAACTCTTGGCAGCAGCTTCAATTATTTGTTAGTAATCTCCTGCGTTGGTGTGTTTAATTCTTTAGAATACCTTGTTTTAATTCCCACTGAATATAGAAGGGTGGCGTGACCAGTAAGCTTAGCACGTTGTTTTAGTTATTGAATGTGCTAATTATGAACTGAAACCATAAATCGGATTATAGTGGTGTCCGTGTTGGTGCTTGGGCTGTTTGATTAAAGCAAACTGCGGGAAAAATTCTGTTTTGGCGTTATGTATATGTTAAATGGATTATGATATTACTCCAAGGATGAATACGATAAGGTAGATGTGTTTTTTGCGAATATAACAATTAGTTATCGCTCGGACGGGTGTGTCGTTGCTTCGCTGATATGGCTGCCGAGACTAAACATTTTGGGGGGAGGGGGCTGTTTAATACGATTCTTTTGGGTTAGATGTTTATTGTAAGGTATTGCTTTGGGATATTTGGGTTTGTCTCGGATTGGAACGAAGTAATGAAAATAGGGGAGTGCTGCCAATTTTGTTGATTTTTAGCTAGCTTACAGATAGTAAGCGCGACGACGTTTCTCTAATTACGGCACGTTATTGCTTGGTTATAGGATTTAATATACATAGCTGACGTGCGGCTCACTATACGGTATGTAACGCTGTCCCCTTCTTTCTTGTTTGGCATGACTTTTAAAAGAATAAACGAATAGCGAAATGTGATACTTACCTCTAGAGCGTCTAGGTGACGTAATTGTTGCTTCACCAATATTCCCTATATATTGGCTATGTCCTAAGGCTATGATGATTTTTCTCATATCTATGGTAGTGCTTCTTAGAGTCATTGAGATTAACGTTTTCATATCGTATTAAAGGTCATAATCTTGATAACACGTTAATCTTTCGTAGTAATCTTCTGGCGTACATTGATTGTTCGATTGAGTTATAAGGAATGATTTTAATTGCATATGGTTGCCTCTAATGTTCTGCTCGTGCAAGAGTCATTTAATCATTCACCGAGTCGCGGCCGGTATTTTTTGCGGAATTTCTTGTCATATGTCACGATTCCCTCACTAGAGGACAGGTATTATATTATATATACTGATTTGGTGTGAGGATGTTATGATGAAGATGATGACTTGATTTGATTTGCCGATCCCTTACTAAGGAAGCGGCAACTTATATGTTAAAGATAATGCATATTTTTACTTAAACGGGTATAGTGTGTAAGCGATATTTGTTTCGACTTGCCAGAGGGTAGCCTGTCATCTTTACCTTATCTTTATTACATACTTCAGTACATTGTAACGTACTGACCCCCCTTTCCTCGGGGAGTGTGAAATGTCTTTCTTTTTCATTCCTGCAGGTGTAGACCACAGTTCGGTGATCCTCCGCCAGGATATCTACTCTGGCTGATTGGGGACTAACTCCCACTGTTTGGAGCACCAGTCCGTTTTGGTACATAATTTCTGTGTAGTCTTTTGCCTCGTCTATGGGTATGGCGGTGCCCTGTCCTTCGAGTTCCCTACTGTAAACTCTTAGAGGTCTGTGGACGTTAGGTTGGGTTGTATATCTATTTTTGGATAATGGTCTTGACATGGTTTGGTTTTGGGGATGTCCGCTGTACATGGGCAAGCCTTGTCGGCTGCGTACATCATTGTGATTGTGTAGTTGCCATCCTTGTCGGCTTACGTATGTTTTATGCTTGGATAGTGTGGCGGCCTTGTCGCTCGCGTATGTAGTTACAGTTGATTGGTTATGACTCCTTATGAACAGTTCCCTCTTTTATATACCTATGCGTTCCGGGTTGGCTGTTTTGATTCATTCCATATTGTCTTAGTTTCATTTGGTTATACTCAGCAAGGTTGGTATGTGGGTGTTCCAAATGGGCTTAGTCACGGCCCATTCGGTTGGGTTCGGACAGTTGTTTAATTACTGTATTATATATTTGAGTAATCATGGTCTTGTGGAAGGTTGTTTTGGTATTGACTAGTGGTGGTGACGATGCACATGAGCCCATTTGCAGTCCTTCATGCCGAGTCTTCTATTCTAGATATGTTCTAGGTTGTAATGGCTATTTGTATAAGCATTTCCAGGGAATAGTTTTTAGGTGATGCCATTGATAAGTTTGTTGATGGTTGATGTTCCTTACCCATGTATCCCCTATTGTGATGTCGATTAACGATGGTTAGGAGTCTTGATGCAAGTGTTGAGTTATATTGTCTCTAATCTGTCATGTGTTATGTTGTACTTGGATGTGTATTGTGGTCCCTGCTTGGTTGTGTTCCTCAATGTTGTCCCTCCCTCAATGTGTTTTGTTTATAATCAATAGTATCATGTTGACAATGTACACCACTACTCACGTATAGGTTCACGGTGTCGAATGAAAGTTATTCTCATATACACTCATGTTTACTTCTATGCATGTAAAGGTTATGTCTATGAAGTGTTTATGTATCCCTTCACTAGGATGACTTTATAGGTGTACTAGTATGGGCAAGGGTATGGCACTTCCTTTCAATGAATTGACAATGTGTGCATAATAGCATAATCCCTAGGTTTTGTAATTTACGTACTGAATAAAATGAAGTACTTATAGATATGTATGAAGGCATGATGTTCTAAATGTGTTTATAGGAAAGAATGGCTCCTGTATTACACATATGCCCTACGCATGAATCATTAAGTATGAACATGTGGGTCTAAGAAAATGTTATGTGAAAGGTTTGCTCACACTGTATGTACATACACACATATATTGATAATCTAGCTAATCGAGGGCTTGAAGGTGTTCTCCAAGTTGTCCCCTAATTCTTTAGATGTTGCTTGAATATGCTATGTCCATGTGGAAAGGGTTGCTCACATGAATAGGTTGATGAACTCTCATTTATGACCTATGGATCTACTATGAGGAGTAACTCTCCTAAGCCTACATTTATAAAGTAAATATAATATGAACTTTTCAATACAGTGATTAGCTTAGCCGAGCACTGGTAACTTGAAATGAGGGTGACACCTTCCAATGTTGGAAGGTAGGGTTCACCATAGTCTTCATTTGTCAATAAATCAGATGTAGGAAGGGCTCTGGGGGGGTAGGTGGTGGACTAGGCATGGGAATACCTTGATGGGTACTTCTGCATCTTTTCCTTACTTCTCTGCTCACCACTACCCTTACCACCTTATCATTATCCTTTCTCAAATTTTTCTCGGCAGATGATGGCATAGGTGGGACAATGGTTTGCCTACCACCCCGAGTAGTAATGCCATATAGTGCGCATCTTCTTGGATTTTGGAAAGTGTTGCCTAGGAAAAGTGCCCGTTGCCGTGTGTTCAACTTCGCAGATAATTGGGCCACTTGCAATTTCGATCTGTTTAATCGAAATTGCGTGTGTATCAAGTTTTTGCCCAATACTAGATAATCACCCCCTAATTCTTTAATGTGCTCATCACTAGCATCGAACCTCCTCATCATTTGTGCAACATATCCTCAAATCGCACCATACTATCTCCACCATCCCTTAGGAGTACGTCACGATTTTGAGGAGGAGAACATAGGTCCACTCCTGTCATTTCTATTACCATAGTTACCCTATGAAGTTGTTGTCGTGGTTGTAGTTTACCATCCGGACATAATGACCCTCACGGTGTGTATTACGTAGTTTCTGACCTTGGTTCCTTGACCTTGGCGCCAATTCCTGATTTGAGCCTTGGGAGCCTTGGTCGAAACCCCCCATTGTTCATTGACTGCCATAGGGAATCCTCCTCCTAGTAATATTCACCGTTAGGGGGTGGTGGTTTAGCCAGTAGTTGACTGCATTAATCTTTTTGCACCACCCAGTGACATGTTTTAGTCCAACCCAGAGCTCAGTTCTCATTTGAGCATTTTCTTCACGAATCTCATCTGTGTGGTTGTGAGTGGACTGCATACAAAGGGGTTTCTCCCTGGTATCGACTTCTAGTACTTCCAAGCTTTGTTATTCTGTGAGATTTTTTCTAATTTTCAGCGATCTCAGCATAAGGGACATTCTCCATAAGATCCACCTGCTATAGGTCCAATACCGCTTTGTTTTATCATTGTCCCCTATAGAAGTATTATTTCAGTGACTCATCATCTATACGGTGATTTGGAACACTTCAAGAATAGTAGGTGAATCTATCCCCAAAACTACTAATTGACTCTCCTGGTAGTGCCACAAAGTTATTCACTCTGTCTTGTGGTTTAGTTTCTTGAGACGGTAGTGCGTGCTAAGAAGACATCCCTCAGTTTGATTCCAAGTAAAGATGGTAGTTGTATGGGAGCTCAGTGAAACAAATAGCAGCCTCTCCGTCAGTGAGAGAGGAAACACTCTGAGCCCATTACTATAGATCCAAATCAGGCCTCCCCACACAACTTTTACACACTGCCCTTACCTTAGCTATATGGGCATGTGGATCCTCAGAAGGTAGCCCTGAAACAAACCTCTGGCATAGTGAGCATTTGCATCAGACTACTAGTTACCACAAAAGTGTGGCCTGTGGGTAGAGGAGGCAAAACCAGTGAGACCATCGAATCTGCTATGTTATCATAGCTCTGTAGTATGCTTGGGGCCGTGGAGCGGATTCTGTCCCCTCTGTTGATGTTCACCGGAAAGAAATAAGGCAATCNACGGTTAACATTGACCATGAAAACATAAACCGAGCCTGGGATGTTATGGTTTGGTCCTCATCATTGATTCCCACATTACGATCATGTTTCGCAGTTGTACACTTAACTCGTGATGTAGGGCAAAAAAAAACAATGGTTCTCTTCCTCTCCGTGTTATTTGGCATCACTCATACAAGGAGGATAGTTATGAAAAGAAATCAAAAAAAACAATAAAACAAAGTAAAAATCAAGAAAATATCAACTACTAAACTATAGTTAAGAGTTCAAGTCATCTAAAAGCTAAATCACCGGCAACGGCCAAAATTTATTACGCTCAACTTACTCTTCAAAGAAGAAGTATTAAAGCCTGGTTTTCGCGTCCAGTAAAATAACCCAACTAGTTAGGTTGGGGATCGTTCCCACGAGGAAAATAGTCTCGAGTTAACATCAACTGTTTATTAGTCTTGTTCGGTTGGGTGATGACTTCATTATAAAGTACCCACATAAAAATTGTGGGGTTTGTATTTCCTAATGAGTAAAAAAATAACTAAATGAAATTGAAAGAGACCACTTAACAGTTTTGAAAAGTTTGGGTTTATCATTATCAAAGAGTAACTAGGGTTTTACGTAGTTCCCCACAGTTCATACTTGATATTCTAACTATAACAATATTATAATATATCAATAAGAATTCATGTACTCTTACTTCACTATGAGAAACGAATATATAAATCCCAAAGGTGCTTGTTATTAATACCAAACAGCACTTGACAATCATGATATCGAAAAATCTCACACTAATACAAAAAAGGCTAATACTTTATGTCTAACTATCTGGTGTCTAACCTCAAAATGAGGTTTTTTTTGAACTATTTATATTAAAAATAAAAACTTAATTACAAAAGAATTCTAATGCTGTGGAACAATTTGCCAAAACCGACTGGGTCGACGCCATTGCGACGGGACCATCGTGTTTCATAACGGGACCGTCAGGGACCTCCGTCTCCCATACTTGTACATTTTCTTCTGCTGCTTTCTTCGTTCCCTCGACGGCAAGTTATGACGGGACCGTCATAGGCACAACGGTCCGTCGAGGGTCCTTCGTTTCAAACTAATTCAACTCTTGGAAATCTGGGGTACTGGGATCACTTCCTGAACTTCCACGGACCGAACCTGCAGAACGGACCGTCATATTACATGACGGACCGTGAAGCTCCGTAATCCCAACTGGTCAAGATTCTCCATCTTCCTTGAGCAAGCTTCTCTACACTGCCACCTCGGGGACCGTCACAAGAACGACGACCGTCATCAGCCCGATAGGGTTGTCTTTTCTGCAGTTTCTTCTCCAAAATCTCCGATTGGCTTTGGACAGTTTCCTTCCAAAAACAAAGAGAAACTTGTATAAAAGTAGCCACCAAAAAGGCTTTGGACGCATAAACTAAGGAAAAAATATATTAATTATACCGTGAAACCACAGGTATATCAACACCCTCAATTAATTTCGTGTTTGTCCTCAAGCGACGCACTATGACTACTACACATCCTTGTACAAGTAGTATCCACGATATATCCTTGCAATGCATTGGCTATCAATCCCGATTAATCTCATAAATCTATAAATGCTAACCTCTTAGCTTGAATTTTTGGGCGATCAGAACATGCCAAGACGACTCACCATGCTTACAACCTATCCTCTTAACTCTCAACAGAGGTGCTAACAATTCTGGTATTGCCAACTAAGTCCTCACTTTTAGAACAAACTCCCTCATTTTTGACACAATGATTTCAGTTTGAGTATAAGGATTAATTTCCCAACACTCGCTCTTGCAGGAGGTCCCGAGCAGCGGCGCCCAAATTGGATACGCTCAAAATTACTTCTCAAATAAGAAGTAAAGCGGGTCGCGTAAGTAAATAACCCAATAGTGCGGTTGGGGGATGTTCCACAAGGGAAAAATAGCTAGACTTAACTTCACTTGTTATTACTATTGTTCGGGTGATGATTCCTTAGAAAGGACAAAACATAAAAAAGGGGGGTTTGGATTTCTAATGAGTAAAAATAACTAAGTGAAATTGAAAAAAGAGACACTTAATAGTTTGAAAGTGGGTTTTAATCAATAATCAAAGTAATAAGGGTTTACGTGTTCCCCCAAGTTGATAACTTTAATTCTAATATAACAATTCTTCCTAGATCTTGATATGCAAAAGTGATAAGTTTGTATTTCTAAATTCTTGGTCCGGCATCTAGAAAATCTCAATCCGAAACCTTGGTCGGCTAGTGTGTTGCTTTCTAACCCTTATCTTCTACCTCATATTAAGCATCGTATTCGAGATTTGACTAAGTTATACAGCGTACCAATCATACTTGCCATATTAGAATAGTATACACTAAATCTTGTTAATAAGTCTTTTCCTATTTATCTACCTCCTTGGTCGGCAAGTAGCATTAGGCGAGTTCTAACATTGATCATCCATTAAAAAAGAACTTCAGCGAAAGAATAAGATTATTAATACATGCAAGACCCACTATTCTAGCAATTGTTATTGTGAGCTAAGGGTTATCTCATTATTTGTATATGGTTACCACAACACTAGTTATGGAGTTTAGGTTACTCATAGCCATAAAAACAATATTCAAAGAATCAAATAAGAATGTTCATGTAATTACTTCAAGAGAAAGAAAATAAATCCAAAAGGTGCTTGATTAATCACCAAAAATCACTTGCAAGTCAATGATATCCGGAATCTCACACTAATACAAAGCAAGATGGGTCTAATAATATGATGTCTAACTATCTTGTGTTAACCTCAGAAACGAGGGTTTTTTTGAACTATTGATATAAAATAAAAACTAATTACAAAAGAATCTAAATTGCTGGAAAATCTGCCAAAATGCGGCTGGATTCGAACGGACTGCGACGGACGTGCCTGCGTAATGACGACCGTCATGGACTCCCTTAGTCCCATACTTGTCAACTTCTTCGAACTGCTTTCGGCACTGGGCTGTTCCCCTAGACGGCAAGTAGTATGAGGACCGTCATAGGCACAATGGTACGCTCGAGGGTCTTCGTTTCAAAATACTTCAAATCTAGAATTCTGGTAATGCGATCACTTCTCTGAACTCCACGACGAACCTGCCAAGAACGAACGTCATATAAATGACGACCGTCCGCAAGATCCGTAATCCCACAATTGGTCCAGACTTCCCCATCTTCCTTCAGCAGCTTCTCTCACTGCAACCTACGGACGTAACAAGCACGACGGAATCGTCATCCAGCGTCCGTAGGTGGTCTTTTCTGCATTTCTTCTCTCAAAATAACCGCATTGGCTTTGGACAGATTTCCTGCAAAACAAAGGGAAAACTTGTTATAAAGATTAGCACAAAAAAAGGATTTGGACGCACTAAACTTAAGGAAAAGTATTAATTTACCGTGAACCACGGTATATCAATATGAATTCATTACTGAGTTAATTGCTCATGAATTTCTTAATAAATATAATATATATTCCACTAGATGGTAAATGATCATACGTTAGTGGAAACTTTATCTTTTCTTATTGGGAAAGTAGTGATACATATTAAAGGGTAAATGATGATGTAATCATTTAGGAAAAATATACTTTATAAAGAGCTAGTTAAAATTCTGCTTATGTTCTGGTAGACTTGGCCCCCGCCCAACTTCCCCCTCGAAACAGACACTAAATTACCCCCTTAACACAACCACACCCACCTCCCTTCCTCTATCTACATCCAATCCTCCCCCTAAACCACCTGTAAGTCGTATCGCGTTCTTTGTTTTAAGGTACGGATACGGATAATGAAAAAATTGGTTACAAGTTATATATTATTTTATTTATTATATTTAATTTTTGATATATGAACGAAATAATTCAATATTCGAATATGTATGATGTTAATATTATTTAATCTATAATATTGGGGGAAGTAAAACTAAACACTAGAGGTGAAATTTAGAGGACATAAGAGTTGACATGTTAATGACATTAACGTTATTAAAAAATTGGGATTATAGTAAAATGGGTGTTGTTTTAAATTAGAAATCTCCTAGTGACATGTGTAGTTGAATAGATTGCACGTGATTTGGAAGTACAAAGAAAGAGCAGGCTCACGGTTTCGGGTGAATTCTGATGGTGAGGGCAAGTGAATTCTAAACTCTTGTTAAGTGTATGAAGGGTGTATTTCCTTGTGGTATTGCTGGGAGTAACGAAGAATTGGTGTTGGTTTATGGTCAACCATGAGTAATTCTAATGATGAAACAAAGAGTAATAAAAAGGTAATGCTGATAGTCGATTGTGCGTGACTGTGTTGTTGCTATAATGCAGAGCATTTTAAGGCTTCTTGAATCATTGTGGATGTTGTTGTGAATTGTGTTGTGGTTATGAAAAAGGTCATATCCGCTTTGTTGAATCTTCCGTTGAAAATGTCATTTGCATATTTAAGACAGTGTAACATGTGTTATTGGGCATTGAGAAAGATGAGAAAGTGGAACGACCTGTTTAGTCATTTGAGCAGTAGAGTTTATTTTGGTTAATAAATGTCTAAAGTGACGGAGCCCACGACGAACCTTTCATGTCACGACGGACAGCGAGGGGGTGGTCTCTTCCAAAACACTTAGAACTGAAAAATTGGGTACTGAGAAACAACTCTCTGAACTTCGCGACGACATGAGAAGGACGGAACATCGTGGGCACGACGGACCGTCACAGACCCTTTAGTGAAATTTCGATCTCGAACTGTGTGACGAAAGCAGCAGGACAGACCATCGCAGGCACGAACGGGCGCGTCACAGCCTGCGTGTGACCCTGCTGGGTCAGATTTGTTAAATGTTTAAGGGGCTTTTGGGACTATCCTGCTTATAATAAAATTTAGTGTTAATAAATAATTCAATTACTTGGGGGTTAAAGGAGACAAAATCTTGGAAATAAATAGTGGTTGCTTTATCCATATTTCTACTTTAATTATATTCTAATTTGGGTTTAAAAGAAAAAGGGTTGTGAATAAGTAAAATAGAAAGAACAGAGAGGAAGATGAGACGGGAGAACGAATGAGCGAGAAGAGACAAAACGCCAGAGGAAAACAAGGTTTTGAATGATAGCTTGTTTGATCAGCGATTCGGTGAAGTAGGTTATGGTTTATGTATTCATAGTAAACTCTAATAGAGAAGGATATGTGTTTCGGGATAATGTAAAGTCTCTCTATGCCTTAATTGGTGACCATGTCATGTGTTGATTATATCATTTGTAATGAACTAGCATGATTGAAGTGTTGTTGAATCTTAAACTTAAAACCTCTTGTTAATGATGATGTCGTGCGTATAAAAGAAGACTTGATGAACTAAAAGAAGAGGTTAAGGGAATGGGGTGTAGCACCGACGCGTTTAGTATTAGGGGATCGAGTTAACGTTCCGGGACACCAGGATAGTAGGAGCGGGTGTTCACGTTCCGACACCAGGATAGTAGGGAATCGGGGGTGTCACGTTCCGGACCCAGGATAGTAAGGATAGCGTGTCAGTTTCGACACAAGGATAGTAATGGATCGGGTGTCACGTTCCGACACACAGATAGTAGTGGATGGTTGTCCACGTTTGGGACACCAGAATAGAAAGGATCGGGTGTACGTCCAGATACCAGGATGTGGATGGATCGGGTGTCACCACGTTCCGACCACCAGGGTAGTAAAAAGAATAAATCTTGAATATTGCAATATACTAAGATTAAAGAAACTAATTCTTAAGTGATACGGGGTGTGGAGGCTTGAGTCATCATAGATGCGTTTAGTGTTATTTTAGTGTTTTTGTAATGATTTTATACTTGTGCTATAAACTGTTAAGAATATTAGTTGATTTTATGGTATTATCTGAATCTATATTTTCTATTTTGAGTGGGCGATGATACATAAGTACTGTGCCTTGTACGACCCCTACTCTGTATTGTTTTCATTTGTTCATTGTGGAGTGCAGCAACATGCCAAGTTTTTTTTTTTTAAATCAACCGCAACTCTAGCCAGGTTTCATCACGTCAAGATCCAGGGTGATATAACGCTTCTAGGTAGACTGATTCTTCTTCTTCATTGTCTGATGCCTTGAAGTTCCGGCATGGCTAGATGTTTATTTATTTAGGCTTACTAGTATAATTCTCGATTAGTAAATTGAGGATATAGATGTTTTTGTGGTTGATGACTCCAGATTTTGGGGATGTGAGTATTAATTTAAACAAGTATTTAATTGATTTCGTTAATGAGTTTTAAGTCTACGCATTTTCTGTTATTGGTTGAAATGTTGGGATTAGATTGGTTGGTGTGGGTTCGTCAAATAGGAGAGTAAATGTGTGGAGTTGCCACTCGCGCTCGTTGGGGTCGTGACAAACTGGTATTCAGGAGCATTGGTTCGTTGGTCTCATAACACAAAGAACAAGTCTAGTAAGTCAAGGAATGGTAGGGGAACGCCTTTACTTTCTTTGAGACGCGTATAGGACTTTAGAAAAATTATATTCTTTCTTTCTTTCGTGCTATTACTTGGATCCAATTGGTATCAGGGTGATTACAAATTTGTATCTGACCATCTTACTCTATTCGCATTTGGTTAGAACTAGATTTAGCAACAACTGCGCCAACACAGCACGCAACAAAGACAGACGTCCTGAGCAAACCACTTGGGCTTTGTCTTTTGTAAAAACAAAGAGAGCAGAAGTGGCAAGAGGCAGGGTGAGGAGTCCTTAGAGAATGAGGACAAGCAACTTGGCCATCAGTACTAGGGCGGTGACTCCGTCCCAACGACTGAGAAAGTAGTTAGAGGGGCAGGAAGGGGAAAATGAGCAACGGTAGCAGAATGCAGGACATTACCACCCAAACATCCCAGAGAGATGATTAGTAGGTTCTTGCTTATCTTAGAGGGTTATCTGATCAAGGCTAGACACATCCCAGTGTTTTTTGTCAGGTGGTTCAGAAGTACAACAGGCCAGCTGTTGGGGCTCCCCGCAATGGATGCCTTATTAGAAATAGGCACGTTTACTCGATTGACATACAGGGCCTATAATGACAAGTTATCAAGCAGAACTTTTCAGTAAGTTTTTGACCATTGAAACTCCAGTCTTCAAGGTGTGAATCTGAGAATGCCTACGATTTTTCTGGTTGACTTGTAGAGTTACTACATAAATATGAGGCATAGTTGGAACGATTTGGTGTTGAGTTTGTAACCTACATTTTCAAGGAAACGCCAAAATGTGGTGGCGTTCATCTGTTGAGTTCAACCAGCAAGGCAACACCTATGACTTGGGCATCATTTGTAGGCTATTTATGGAGAAGGAGTATATACCCCGGACTTTGGGGATAGGAGGAGAGATAAGTTTGAGCCTAGAGCAAGGCAGGATGACCGTTCACTGCGGTATGAGGCTTAAGTTTGTGCATTATCCAGGTATGCAACCCAGCTTTGCTTCAGTCCCAACAAGAAGCGGATCACCGTTTCCGCTTTGTGAAAGGGTGAGGTCAGAATTGCAGATCTCGGCCCTTAGGGTAGCTGCTACTGCAAAATCCTTTCAGAAGTGGTAGAAACTTTGTGATTAGAGGTGGAGGAGTGAAGCAGATGACTCACCATGGAATCAAACTCAGAAGTTCATTAGGGGAGGTGAGTTTAGTGGTTCTACTCCAGATGTAGCGTTCAGGAGGTAATCAGCCGACCTATTCAATCTCACTGCGAGGCTGTTGTTTGTAGCTGAGGGGTCTCCACCGAAAGACCAGTCAACATTTCTCTGAGTCTGGAGGGTTATCCCTAGATTCGTGTTCTCACGAGGACCTATGATTGAATCCAGAGAGTGTTATGGATGTGGAGGAGATCTGACCATATAGGAAGTTTTGTCCAAAAAAACAAGTTACAGACCCCAAATAGTCAGAGGTAGAGGTGGTAATGGGAGAGGCACATTTTGGAGGATGTGGTGGACGAGGGTATGGTGCGTCACCAAACGGCCGGGGTGACGGCAAAATGGGAACTACTGCAGCGCAACATGCGTAGAGGAACCAACGGGTCAGACGGGATAGGGCCCATCTATTACGCTTTCCCGGGGCGGTCGGAAGCGGGGAGACATCAAATGGTTGTTATCACAGGTAATCTTTTGTTTGTGTTGCATGGATCTGTATATTTGTCCTGGCTCCACATTTTTCATATGTATCTTCCTCATTTGCTAACAGCCCCATTTACATGTGAATTGCTGAATGCATATTGTGTTTATTACTCCGGGGGTGAGTCCGTGATGTTGAAAGGTGTTGTATTATAGGTCTTGTCTTGTATATCTTTCATGGGGAGAAATATTCATGTAGACTTGGTTATCTTAGAAAATGGTTGATTTGATATAATTTGGGTATGGTTTCCCTGAATTCAATCTTAGATTGTAATGCATCTAAAATGTAACGTTTGTCCAAAGCTTGGGACGTTCCAGTTAGTTGGGAGGCGTGACTACACTTCCACTCCGTTCGTATCATCTCCTTCTTCCATTATTCAGAGAATGGTTAGTAAGGGTGTTTAGTTTCTTGGCACACTCAGGGATGATACTACCCAAGTACCTTAATTGAGTCGGTTTTGTAGTCCGTGAGTTTCTGGATGTGATTTTCCTGCAGACCTTCCTGGTAGCCCAGGATATAGAGGAATTGACTTCGCATTGATCTAAGAGCCGGGTACTCGCCCCATTCCATTAAACCCTTATAGAATGGCTCCCGAGGAGTTAAGGAAGTTTTTAAAGCCTAACTCAGAGTTGTTGGGAAAAAGGCTTTATTAGGACCAGCATCCGGGGTGCTCGGTTATTATTTGTGAAGAAGAAAGATAGGAGTTTCGGATGTGCATGACTACAGACAAAACTAAATAAAGTAACTGTTAGAACAATATCCTCTTCTGCATTGATGATTTGTTCGATCAGTTACAAGGTGCTTGTACCTTCTCAAAAATCGACTGAGAATCTGGTTATCATCCAATTGAAAATACGCTGCAGATTGTGCCAAAGACTGCTTTCCGCACCAGTCTGGGATTATGAGTTCTAGTAAGTCTTGGGATATTCGAATGCCACTGCTGCTTTTATGAGCTTTGATGAATGGGATTATTTTAAGCCATAATTGGATCTTTTGTCATTATATTCATTGATGATATAATGGATACTCAAAGAGCAAGAGAGAACATGAGGAGCACTTAGAATTGTATGTAAAGTTGAGAGAAAAAAGCTTGTTATGCCAAATTCGCCCACGTGTGAGTTTTGGAGATTCAGTGTCCTTCTTGGGGCACGTAGTTTATAAGGATGGAGTGATGGTGGATCCTTCCAGATCGAAGCGGTGCAGAATTGGGAAGACCCCTACTTAAGTTAAGGAGGTAAGGAGCTTTATTCGTTTAGCTAGCTACTACCGTTCGATTTGTCAGGATTTTCCTTGTTGCTTCCCGATTGCAAATTTGACAAAGTAAAGTGTTCCATTTGTATGGTCTGACGAGGTGCGAAGAAGATTTCAGAAGCTTAAGACCTTGTTGAATACTTGCACCAATCCTACCCTGCCAGTGGAAGGTAAGAATTTTCATTGTTTATTGTGAGGCATCCTATTCTGGTTGGGGCAGGCTTATGACAGAGAGAAGTAATTGCTGATGCCTCGAGGGCAATTGAAGGTGCAGAACGTAATTATCCGACTCACGATTTGGAGTTGGATGCGGTAGTGTTTGCATAAATAGCAATGGAGACACTACCTTATGGGGGTGAAGTGCGAAGTCTATAAGGATCATCGTAGTTACAGTATGTCTTATCAGGAAAGATTTGAATTTGAGACAGACGGAGATGGATGGAACTACCTGAAGACATGATATCACTATCCTGTATCATCCGGGAAAAGCGAATGTTGTGGCAGACTGCGTTAAGTAGAAAGTCAGGAGAATGGGAAGTCTAGACTCACTGCAAGTTATAGACGCCCATGGATAGAGAGGTTCAGACTCGGCTAATATGACTTTATGAGGTTAGAAGTAAATAGAAAAGGGGGATGTAGGCCTGTGGGAGCAATATCTTCCTTTCTGAAAACATTAAGGGAAAATAGTTTAATGATGAGAAAACTGATCCGGATTCGAGGATAGGTGTGCGAGGAGAGTGCTAAGAGCAAAAATCGACGAGGAGGAAGGGTTTGAGAATTAAGGGAAGGGTATGTGTTACCCCGCGGACGATGATTTGATTCACACTATCTGACAGAGGCTCATAGTTCAGAATAGTCGATAAATCCTGGCTGCAACCAAGAGGTATCGTGACCTAAGCCAACATTTTGGTGGAGGTAGAATGAAGCGCGACATTGTGATTTTGTGGCCAAATGCCCGAATTGTCAAGCAAGTAAAGTATAACACCAGAGGGCATGGAGGAAACACTTCAGAGAATGCCCATTCCTGAATGGAAGTGGGAGAGAGAGAGAATTGCAATGGACTTGTGGGTTGGTCTTCCAAAAGACATTGGGCAAGTTTGATTCTTATTTGGGTAATCTGTGGAACATAATTAACTAAGTATGCTCACTTCATTTCGGTTTAAGGTGAACTTACAATGCAGAGAAGTTAGCCGCTCTACATCTCAGATATTGTTCGATTCATGGAAGTTTTAACTTTCCATAATATCGATTAGAGGTACGCTGTTACTTCTAAGTTTTGGAGAACATTGCATGCGGAATTAGGTATTAGGTTGACCTTAGTACTGCATTTGCACTCTCAGACCGATGGTCAGTCTGACGAACAATTCAGGGTGTGGAAGCAATGATTCGTGATTTTGTGTGATAGACTCTTGAGTGGTCCATGGGATAACTTTTACCCCTTAGAAGAGTTTTCATACACTAAAGCTATCACTCGAGTATTGATATGGCCCAATTCGAAGCATTGTCTGGAAGGTGATGTAGTTCTCCCATTGGTGGGGTTTGATGCATCGCGTGAGGACCCTAGGGTATGATCTTCTGAGGGGAATTACTAGAAAAAGTGAAATTCATTCAAGAAAGCTTTTAGTGGCGCGAAAAGTACGGCAAAGGAATATTGCAGATAGAAGGTTAGGGACTTGGAGTTCATGGAGGGTGAGCAAAGTATGCTGAAGGTTCACCCATGAAGGTTGTGATGTAGTTTGATAAACGAGTAGCTAGCCCAAGGTTTATTGGAACATTGAAGTCATTAGCGAGTAGGGGAGGTGGCTTATTGATTATTATCCCTTGCCCCCAGGACTGGCGGAGTAGCTCCGGTATTTATGTGTTGATGTTGAAAAGATACCATGGGGATGGAACGTACATTATTCGTGGATTCAGTTCTGCTTGATGATTGATTTGTATTATCGTATGAGGAGGATCTTGTTTCTATTTTAGATAGAGAAGGAGAAGTCCGCAAGTGAGGTCAAGGAGAGTGCATCCACAAGGTTCAATGGAAAAAACTCGGCAGTTGAGATCCACTTGGGGGAAGGAGGGAAATGCAACAAAGATACCCACACCTGTTAAGATTCAGAACTCCTTTCGCCTTGTTTTTCTTCTTGTGATCGTCAGGGACGAACGAGGGTAAATTGGTATTCTATGTAACGACTGTTGAGACAGTAGAGTTTATTCTGGTAAAAATGTCAAGTCGACGGATCACACGACGGACCATCATGGTCAAGACGGAACGTCGAGGGTCTCGTTCAAAAACACTTTAGAATATGCAATGGGTGGTTACTTGAGCAACAACGCTCTGACTTCGCGATGACATGGCAGGACGGAACGTCTTGTGAACGACGGACCGTCACAGGGGACACTTTAGTGAAATTTAGTCTCTGAACTTTGTACAAAACGCAGCAGACGGACCGTCGTGGCACGACAGGCCGTCACAGGCTGCGGACCCTTACTGGGAGGATTCTGTTAAATGTTTAAGGGGTGTTTGACTATCCTGGCTTTATAATTATAGAGTTAGTGGTTTAATGTGAATAATTCAAATACTTGGGGGGTAAAGGAGCAACTTGGAATGTAAAAAGTGGTTACTTTTATCATCTTTTTATACTGAATTCTATTATAATTAGGGTTAAACGAAAAGGGGTTTTTGATAAGAACAATAGAAAAAGAACAGAGAGAGAAGTGAGAAACGAACGAGAGAAAGAGAAGAAACACAGAGGAAAGCACGGTTTTGGAGATAGCTTGTTGATCGCGATTTCTTCGCGTGGAGGTAGGTTTATGGTTTATGCTATTCATAGTAAACTCTTAATAGCGAATGATATGTGTTTGGGTAGTAATGTTGTAAAGTCGCTATATGCTAATTTGTGTACCTGCATGATTTGATTATATCATTGAATGAACTAGCATGATGAGGGGGTTGAATCTTAAACCTTAAAACCTCTTTGTTATTATGATTGTCTTGGAATAAAAGAAGAATTGATGAGGAAACTAAAGGATGAGGTTAAGGGACGCGGTTGTCAAGACGGGACACGAAGTATTAGGGGATCGGAGTGTACGATTCCGACACCAAGATTAGTAGAGATGGGTGTCACGGTCCGACACCAGGATAGTAATGGACGGGTGTCACGTTCCGACCCAGGATAGTAATGGATCGGGTGTCACGTTATGACACCAGGATAGTAATGGATCGTGGGTCACGTTCCGACACCAGGATAGTAGTGGGATAGGGTGGTGACACGTCCAACACCAGATAGTAATGGATAGCGTTGTCATGTTCCGGGACACCAGGATATTGGATGGATCGGGGTGTCACATTCCGACCCAAGGGTCGTAAAAAGAATGAATGCTTGAATCATGCCTAATATAACTCAGATTTAAAGAAAACTAATTCTTAAGTAAGTACAAGTGTGGGGTTGAGTCCTCATAGATGCATAGTGTTGTTTGTAAATGATTCTGTGTTATACCTGTTGCTATCACCTGTTAAGAATATAGTTGATTTATGTATTATCTGAAAATATATTTGTTTTTTATTTTGAGTTGGCCGATGATACCTAACTCGGACTTGTGCTTGTTTTTTTTTTACTGACCCCTACTTTGTATTTGTTTTCCTTGTTAAATGTGGAGTGCAGCAAAGTGCCAACCGTCTTCAACTCAACCGCAAACTCTAGCAGTTCATCACGTCAGATCCAAAGGGTGAGCACGCTTCTAGCTTGGGACTGGATCTTCTTCTTCATGTTTGATGGCCTGAAGTTCCGGCATGGACTAGCTGTTTATTTATTTTAGCTCCTAGAAATTCTTAGATTTGTAAATGAGGATAGATGTTCTTGTGGTGTGGTGATGACTTCCAGATTTTGGGGATGATGCATATTTAATTTTAGAAGTTATTTATTGATTTCGTAATGAGTTAAGTCTTCCGCTTATTTTCTTGTTTATTACGGTTGAAATGTTGGATTAGATGGTTGGTTCGATCACATAGGAGAGTAATGTGGGTTCCACTCGCGGCCGTTTGGGTCGTGAAAGAAAGAGGAGTACCATTGGCGGGAAGTATCGCGCGCCGCGATGGAACTATATTTCGAAGGACGTATCACGCGCATCAGATAGTTACTATTATCGAGGGTCTGTCTTGCACCGCGACCGATGAATGGAAAAGAAGTCCCCCTTGGGTCTGGCTGAGAGACAGCGGGTGTGTAATTACTAGGGCAGGACCTGCATCATTATACTTGACATTGCATTCATTGCGATTTGCAATAAATTATCAATTAGTGAACTGGATATCTGTTTTGATGATCTTCTGATTGACCCTTTATAGAACGTGTGATTGATCAAATTGATCTGTTATGCAGATATGTAATTTTGTTGAAGTATGTTGTTAAGATATGTAATTTGTGATAGTCGTTTTTGTTGAGGATATGTAATTTGTTAAGTGTTGTTGTTGAGTGCGTTACGTCTAGGTACAAGTGAGCTGTTAGGTTGGTTGATTTAAGGTAGGTTGTATGTGGAGTTCGGTGGTAGGAGTTACCTTATTTCATCCCCTTTAGCTTGTGTTTAGGGTTTACTTGCTGAGGTACCGTTGGATTGGTACTCATCCCTTGCTTATACATTTTTTTTGTAGGTTATGAGCCTGATTTTTGTTGTACTTGTCATTCTCTCTTTCCGACGTTTCTTGGGATTGGAGGTAGCTGTTTCCATCTCATCAGACTTCTTCTCCATAATTATGATCGTGTTCTTAATTCTAGAAACAAGGTATTTGAACTGAGTTTTCTTTTGAATTCAAATGTAAGATGTGAGGATTGTACACGTGACAACCAGGTTTGGGGGGTACCTTTTATGTAACTTTTAAATTTTTTGCATTTATTAATTGTAGGCTTACTTCTCTGGTGGGATAAGAGAGTGCCATACATCCATTTTTGGGTCGGACAATTTGCATTGATTAAAAAATTATATGGTGTAAAGATCATTCATGTCTTTATTGAGGTTCGTGGTGATAGTGTGGTGTTTCTTCTATTTTTATAGAATTTTGATTGTTGGGCTTTCATACTTAGATATTTTTTTTAGGATTTAGGACTTTTCGTTGTCCTATTGCTAGGCTGTACATGATACATTAATACTTTATATTATTCAAATAAATATCTGAATTCATTATGTTTAATGTATGGTAGTCACTATTGACCCATAGAGACACGATTGATAGATTCAAAATCAAATCTGATTTATTCAAAATATTTGAGATGATTTTTAAAAGATTTGGGATAATATTCTATTTCGCTAAGCACAATCACACCGCTGATATAGGCAAGATAGGGTGTACAAAATCAAATTGAAAATCGAACAACTCATAACATTGAGTCAAGCCCGAAACAAACCCGACTGAGTGTTGGTTGTGATTTGAATTAGTGTGACGTTGAAAAAAAAACCTCCGATTATATAGGGTTGGTTGGTTCACACCAAAAACAAATAATCCGAATCAAACCAAAACATTATATATAAAATTTTGAAATTTTATTTTACACATAAAAAAATTTCCATGATATAATTTTTTAGATATTACTTGTACTTTCAGAGTCTTTTAACCTATTATTTAAAATTGAAACAAGAATTTTATGGTTCCATAAAAGATTATGCAGTCCACGGGTGTGGTCAATATAATAAAACTTAAATCAAATTAAATTGAATTTAATTGATAAAGGAAATCAATTTAACACTTAGAATGACAATACGATTGAATATTTTTTTTTTATTTTACATTTGTTTAGACAATTGAAAGACATAATTTAATTTTAATTTCCTTTAATAATAATAATAATAAACACCTTAGATAGTTGTTTTTTGGTAGGACTGAAGAAATATTTGAATTACAAGTAAAGTATTTGTTTGTATGAATACATTACCAGAAAAATCCGAAAACTCGAAAATTCAAAAAACCCAAAAAGAACCGAGGTCAAAACCCGAGTTTTATTGATTTGATTTGATTTATAAATCTAAAAATCCGATATAAATGGTTTGGTTTCATATTTGAAAAACCCCAACCAATCCGACAAGGTACACCCCTAGTGCAAGATATAATATAATCTTGTGTTAGAATCTTGCTTGTACCTTTGTATATAAATAGTGGATAATTTATCAATTGTAAAGACAAAAAAATACAAAATATTTTTAAACTCCTTTTGGTCTCTGATTTTTGAATTGTTATTATAGTATCAAGAGCCTAATTTTTTTTACAAAAAGTAGTTTAATTTGCTCCTTATTGTTGTTTGCTTTCTATCACCGAATATCTCTTGTCTTTCTAATGGAGTCGCATTCTTATAGTAAAATATTTTTTTGGACTTATTAATTGACATACCAATTTCATAATTAATGATATAATTTATGATAAGAATGACTTTTAAAAGGTTATAGATATGTCAACTTGAATTTTGGTAATTATTATTAAATATATTTTAGGATAAAGTTATTAATGTATGTTGTTAGGAAATCACATAGAGCTGGACTTTTAATTTAAAATGTGATTTTTTTTATAGAATTATTATTGTAAACAAATACATCTATCTAAATTCAAATCTTTTAGCATAAGGTAGTTCTTAAAAGATTTCGAGATATGTCACCTTAAAGTTTGGAGATTAAGCTTTAATTATTTTTAGGATAACGTTCTAGATGTATATTGTTATGAGGATCAAAATGTAGTTAAAAAAGGATTGTCACAAATAACTCAAGAATATTCTAACGGAATATATTCAAGTGATCAAATGCGTCAAATTTACACTATGCAAACCAAACCACATCATAAGGGTAAGTTAGTTTCATAAGAGGAAGTGAACAATTATTGATTGATAACCTATTTCAATTACGATTATTTATATGAACTTGTGCACCATATAATAATAAATAAGACTTTATTGAATCAAGCTTCAATCCCCGTGTAGAATTAGGTAGAATATATTCATTACCAATAGATTACAAATTTACATTTTATTCGTCTTTGTCTATGTAACATTTTTATGATTGAGTTAAGAATTCAATTTTCAAAATTCCTTTTAGGGTGGAAATCTTCCCGAAAATGTATGGTGTGATTTTATTATTTTATCACTCTATTAGCTTTACATCATGAGTGATCTCATGTAATTGTAATGGTTTACATATGTATTTGTATTAATATATATTAAATATAGAAGACTTGGACTTGGACTTGGACTGGAGGTTGGGCTTGGAAAAAAACTTAAAATAAATATTTCATCTATAGATAAGAATTTTTTTACAGACAAGAGTAACATTTATAGAAATAAAGGTCATATAATACGTATATATTTGTAATGCAATACAAACTGTACAAAATAGGTGAAAAATAAAAGGAAACCAAAAGAGAAGCTAGAGATTAATGCTGTTTATGTACATCAATAATATATTGTGATTGATCATTTTTGAGAAATCTCTTCACAACTAGCGCAGGGTGCAATTGTATTGTGCATGTCGTCAAGATCTTCTTCTAATTTATTTAAAACGTACGTAGAAATTATTATGATGCACTGACCCACATTTTCTCGCTTCTTAATCGTTGAAATCTGTAAGTTTGTTACAATGAACATATGAGCTTTATTACGTTTGATCTGACATTGCGGGTTGAAGAAGGGTTGAAGATTCATCTGATTTCATTATCATTCTCCGTTATATTTGTTTCTTCCGGTAATATCTGTCAATTTCAGGGACAACGATGGACCGTCGATTTAATTGGGTGTTTGTATGTATCTGCATCTGGGAATGAAAATTGTCGCACTTATCACTAGCACCTGATGCAAACACAAATTTAAAGAAGAGTAGATTTGTAGAACATATATTTGCCATAAGCAAAGTAGAAATTATATAAGAAAGTTTTTAGGCTAGCGGCATGATAGTATATCTTAATTGCTACCGAAAATATTGACACCAATTACCTGCTTACCATGATCAAACCCTCCATGTCACTCCTACGGTTCAAGCCTGATGCTAACATCATATACCAAACAAAGAACATCATACTTATATCTTGACACTGAACACAAATTCTCCATAAGTTTTTCAAATATAAGATTACCCACCCCCCAAAAATAATGGAACAAGTTGAGTTTCTTCAGTATATTTTCTAATCGAACGACAAACTTGCAAAACAAAATCCTCAGCGTGAAGTCTTTGAATCTGGTTCAAGTGCACCTAAGAAAATGCAATCAATTAACTTTTTCATGCGATTGAAAGAAATATGTTTTAATATAAAGTTATATTTTTTTTTCACTAGAATCTATAATTACGACTATAAAAATTATCTAGGTAGCATTTGATTGAATAAGTATTCTTGAGAATAAAATATATACTAACAATCTTGTCTACTACACCTTGTTTATCAGCGCCCCGAGTGTGATCTTGTTTGTAACAATTTCAAGTCCTTGTAACTTGGCATTTTATACTGTGAGTTGATATTCTCTCGAAATGGGTGCAACGTCAACAGAGAGACGAGGATTTCCAGTCCTGTGCCTCATTATGAAGATCAATTTTCTTGTTGAACTCTTCTTGTGATGAAAGTAGTCATTTTATCTACCAAAAAAAATATTAATTAGTTTACTTGTGAATTCATAAAGTCACACATCTAAAAAATCTTGTAAATAAAAACAGTAAGTAGAAACATTATTGACTAGAATATACTATCTTGAAAATAAAAAAAATTGATGGGGGATGTGAAAAAAAAAATTACATAAGCTTTTAAGTAAAATCTTTTTGTGGATTATTTAATTGACATACCAATTTCATAATCTACTTAATATTTTTAGGAATAAGAATGATTTTAAAAGTTTAAAGATTATGTTCAACTTGAATTTTTGTAACTATTATTAAATAATTTTAGGATTAAGTTTAGTGTAGGTGGTAGTAGATCACATACGAGTGGGTTTTTTATAGAAAAAATGTAATATTTTCATAGACTTATTAATTCGTAAACAAATTAAATATCTTAAATCATTATCTTTAAGAATAAGAATAGGTCATTAAAAAACTTAGAGTATTTCACCTTAAAATTTTGGCGATAAGATTATATTATTTTAGCGGATGAAGTTTTAGATGTATATTGTTATTGAGATCACAAGTAGTTACCCCCCCCAAAAGGATTGTACAAAGAACTCAATAATATTTCTGACTGAATATATTTAAGGGATAAGTGCGTTCAAATCTTACATGTATTCAACCAGAACACTTATAATTGTTAAAGCTCATTCCATAAGAGGAATGAACAATTATCGATAAAACTATTTCAAATACGAGTATTTATATTACCTTTCTACACCATATCATATAGATAGGACATTGAATCACGCTCAATCCCGGGATAGGAATTTGTAGAATATATTCATTAGAGATAGAATTACAAATACTATTTAACTCTTTGTTCTTTATGTAACATTTTTAAGTATTGAGTAAAAGAATTCTATCTTCAAAATCCTGTTTAGGGTGGAATCTTCCGCGAAAATTTATGGTGTTTATTATTTTATCACTCTATTATCTTGATATTAGTGAGTGATCTCATGTCATTCGTATGTACGTATTTGTATTAATTATATATGAAATTATAGAAGAATTGGACTTGGGGACCTTGGCTTGGGTATGGATCGAAACATGAAAAATACATATTTATCTGTTACATAAGAATTTTTAAAGGACACTTGTTAGGACCGACAATAAGCACGGTGTAAATGGGAAAACTAGCAAAGCAAACCTCGAAAGACCACGAGTAAGAAGACAACGAGGATACAATATACCAAAAGGACACAAAGAGTTAACGTGGTTCGGTCGAATCGACCTACGCAACAAAGGAGATGAGCAATCCCTAGAAATATGAGAGTACCAAAATACAGAGAGAAACAACCTCAACCAATTCACTCAGAATCATGGGAGGTTCACACAGTGCTAAAGTATCAATCTTGTGAACAAAAATTCTCCTTTAACCAAAACTCTCAAGCCCTTAAGACTACATTGTGAATGACTGATTAATTAAAGGAACATGCCTCTATTTATAGAGTCCTAACCTTTTCCTACCCAGAAAAACGGATAGTCAATCCAAAACCTTATCCTAAAAGGAAAAACCTATTTTGGTAGAATTAGGGCAAATAAAACCCAACAAATCTCCCCTTGGCCTGCTTTCTGACAAAATAAATTTCGTCCCATTCTTCACTTAATCTTAACAACTTGCTTCTCTCTTCCATAATTTCCTTGCAACATTATGTCTCAACACAGAGAACACTCTCTGAAACAATTTCTCCAACAAAAGCTTCGTTACTGTCAAAAAAGGTGCGGCTAGAACGACACCCGTCAAGAAACACCTCGTTAACCTGGTTCATTATTCAATTATCGAAACCAAAACTAATCTGACTCCTGTCATTGAATTCTGGCTCTGATGACCACTTGTTAGGACCGAAAATAAGCAGGTGTAATGCGGAAGCTAGCAAAGCAAACCTCGAAAGACCACGAGTAAGAAGACAACGAGAAATATACCAAAAGACACAAAGGAGTAACGTGGTCGGTCAATCGAACCTACGTCCACCAAAGATATGAGCAATCCACTTAAATATGAGAGTAAAAAAGAGAGAAAAACCTCAACCAATTCATCAGCATTACATGGAGGTTCACACAAAGTGATAACGTATCAAAGTTGTGAACCAAAAATTCTCCTTCTAACCAAAACTCTCAAGACCTTAAGGATACATTGTGTGAATGTGATTAAGTTAGAAGAACAGGCCTCTATTTATAGAGTCCAAACCGTTCCTACCAGAAAACGGATTGTCAAATCCAAAACCTTTACTAAAAGGAAAAAACCTATTTATGCCGTAAGAAATTTAGGGAAATAATAAAACCCAACAGACAAGAGTTGAAAATATAGAAATAATGCTCATATCATACATTATATATTTGTAATGCGATACAAATACACCTTACAATATAAGTCAAATATAAAGAGACCAAAATAAGATGGCGATAATAAAAGTTTATGACCTCAATAATAACATTGTGATGATCGCTTTGAGAAATCTCTTCACAATATTCTAGGCATTGGTTTCAAAATTTGTAAACTATTAGTCCAGGCTCCGTTCAATATCTTTTGTCAATATTCTTTGAAACCGTCCGTAGCCAATTATATGATGCACCGAACACATTTTCGGTATTAATCGTTGAATATTGTCAAGTGTTACAAATTACATACGAGTATTACCTGGATACTTGAAATTGAGGAGCTGAAGAGGGGGGGGGGGTCATCTGTTTGTTCATCATCTCTCGTATTATTTGTTTCTTCCCTGAATATCTGTCATTTAGGACACCGATGGACTTTCGGATTCCTTTGGTGTTAACTACTTATGGGAATGAAAATCTGTCGCAACCTCATCCCTAGCCTGCAGCAACACAAATTTAAGGAAAAAAAAGTTTTATTAGTAGAACATATATTGAGAACCACAAAGTAGGAAAATTATATAAGAAAATTTTACTAGATGCATGATAGTATATCTTTATTGATACTAAAATAAGTACACATACTGCTTTGACATTTGAAATCACATTCATGTCAACTCTACAGTTCAAGACTGATGCTCAACATCATTCCAAATAAATCAAATATAATACTTATATTTATAACATGAACAAAGAGGTCCACAAGTTTTTTCAATATACAAATCTGGGACCGTCCCCCCCAACAATAATTGGAACACGTTGAGTCTTCAGTTTTTTTTCTATATAGATGAAAGCTTGCAAACAAAAATCTTCAGCTGTGAAGTCTGAATCTGCTTCAATTTCACCTAAGAAAATGTAATCAAATTAACATTCTCAAAATTAAAAGAAATTAATAGTAAAGTATATTTTTCACTAGAATCTATAATTACTACTATAAAATTATCTAGGTAGTTATTGTTATTTGATATGTGTGTATTTTTTTTTCCTTAAAATAAATATATATACTACCAAATAGTATCGTAACCTTGGTTCTCAGCATGTGTATCTTGTTTGTAACATTCAAGTCCATTGTAAACTTGCATTTTTATCCAAGTTATTATTCTCCTCGAAATCGGTGGCAACGTCAACAGAGAGAAGGATTTTCCGTTCCTGTGGCCCTTATTATGAAGATCACTTTTCTGTTGAACTCTTCATTGTTGATGAAAGTATTCATTTTATGTACCAAATGACAATATATTAATTAGTTAGAATAGTGAATTCATAAAGTCAGACCTTAAAAAAACTTGTAAATTAAAACTAGTAAGTGAAACATCCTTTGATTGACTTGGAATATACTATCTAAAAAGATTAAATTTCTTGGAACGGTGATTTGTAAAAAAAAATTACATTACTTTATATAAAATGTTTTTGTGGACTTATTAATTGACATACAATCTAATTACTGATATATTTGAGGATATGAAGACTTCAAAGTTTATAGAGATGTCAAACTTGAATTTTTGTATCTATTAGTTAAATAATTAGCATAAAGTATCGTTAGTGTACTTTGTTAGGAGATAACATCGAGTGGGCTTTTATTGGTAAAAATGTAATTTGTAATTAGTAAAAAAATTAAATCCATATAACTCTTATCTTTACAAATAAGAATAGTTCATTAAATAATTAGAGTTTTTTTAACCTTAAATTTTGGCTATTAAGCTTAAATTATTTAGGATGACGTTTCTAGAGTATATGTGATGAGATCACAAGTAGTTTACCAAATGATTTAAAAGGAACTCAATCATATTTCTGACGGAAATATTTACGTGATAATGCATAAATCTTACATATTCAAAAACAATTATAAGGTTATGTTAATTCCTTAAGAATGGAAGTGAACAATACGATAAATTTCGATTACGGTATCGATATTAACTTGTGACACCATTATTCATAGACAGGACCTTTATTTAAATCAAGCTTCAATCTCGTGAAGAATTAGGTAGAATATATTCATTACCGATAGATTACCAAATTACTATTTATCTTCTTTGTCTATAAAATTTTTAGTATGAGTAAGAACTCTCTTTTCAATTCTTTGGGGTGCGAATTTCCCGAACATTTATGGTGAATTTTATTATTTTATCACTCTATTATCTTGACATTAGAGTGAATCTCATGTAATTATGTATGTACGTAATTGGTAATTAATATATATTAAATATGAAGACTGGACTAGGACCTTTGTGCTGTGGCTTCGATCGAAACTTAAAATACATATTTCATCTATACCATAATAATTTTTTAAAGACAAGAGTAAACATATAAAGAAACAATGTTTCAATTCTTATATATAGATGTGTAATGCGTTACAAGTTTACAATAAGTCAAAAAAAAGAGACAAACAGAAGATGGGGATAATAAAAGTTTATGTACACTCAAAATAATATTGTGATGACGTTTTTAAGAAATCCCTCCAATATCTAGGCACGGTTGCAAAAAAGTATTCGTCCATGCTTCGTCAATATAAATCTGTTTCTCTGTCTTCTTTGAAAAAAACGTCCGTAGCAATAATGATGCACCGACCACATTTTCTCGCTTATTAATTCATTGAATCTTGTCAAGTTGGTTTTAAAAAAATTAACATAGGATCATTACGCTGATACTTGAAATTTTGAAGCTTGAAGACATCATTCTGTGATTCATCATCTCGTCTATATTGTTTCTTCCAAAAATATCTGTCCATTTCAGGGACACCGATGGACGTTGGATTCCTTTGGTGTAATTGCATATGGAATTGAAAAATTTGTCGCACCTAATCCACTAGCCCTGCATGAAACACAAATAAAGAGAGTTTTATTTAGTAGAACATATATTTGAGAACCAAAAGTAGGAAAATTATATAAGAAAAAAATTTTTAGTAGCTTGCATGAATGGAAAGTAGATTTTTTATGATACATAAAATAATGGCAAACATTACTGTTTGTGGTGCCACCCAATTTTTTCCACCTTGATAAGATTAATTCACTAGCTTTTTAATTCCCGGACAATTTAGAATAATTTATTTTTTTATATATATATAAAATTTGAATATTTTCCGAAGTCGTTTAAGTAATGTTTGTCGAATTTTATAGTTTTATAATTAGAATATATTTTTCATATATATTCCGTAAATATTCAAAAATTATCTCAAAATGATTTTTATATTTTAGTTAGTATTCAACTAATTTTATTTGGTTTTAAATTATGGTTTTTATATGTATATGTATATATTTATTGTTAAAATTAAGAAGCTCGTTGATTAATTTATATGATTTTGTTTTATTTAAATCTTAGTCAAATTTCTTAATTTAACTCGACTAATCCAAAACATAACCTTTTCCTCTAAACCCATTTGTAAATCAATCTTGGGCCCCTTTTCCAACTCCAAGTCCAAATCCCGGTCCCAAATTTCTTTTTCCCAAATTTCCAGCAATTCCAGCTAGCCCATTCCCTTCCAATTAATTCCCAGGCGGCCCACTCCCGTAATCCCGACCCAACTTAGAATATCTAGCGCAAACATTCCCCTCCATCCCAAACCCGTTTCTCCCTTCTTTTTTTTCCCAACCCAGACGCGAAATTCCCCAAAAAAATAGAAATTCCCAGCAGAAAACTAGACTGTACCAAATGGAAAAAGAAAAGAAAATTTCAAGCACCCCACCCCCCCCCCCGCGTCTCCTCCACGCGCAAGAAATCCCCACGTTTGTTCTCCCCTTCACGACAATTTTCGCTCACGCGGCGCGAAACAACTTCTTGGTCGTCTCCTCCTTCACCCGTACAGCAGTAAGCCCGCGTAGTTGCATCAAGGAAGGCTGCAAATCCCGTCCTTGTAGCGTAGGATAGTTCCACGTAATGGCGCAAGGACACGCGATTGATATGAGCCCTCTGCGTGTGCTCCCTTTCCGCTGGAATGAGACGAATTCAAGAGCATCTTCAGGGCATATTCCTTTAGTTGGATAAGAATTTGGGGTTTTGAATTTTGAATTCGCAAATGGGCCGAAATTCATCTGCCAGCCTTTTCCTTGGAGAAACCCTAATTTTTCTTTCAATTTAGACCCCAACTTTCTTCAGAAAAGGGGTTGGAATTTTGGGAAGATAATTTTTCACGGAGAGTTGGAAATTTTTAGGTTGGAAAATTCTGGGGGAGAAAAAAATCTTTTAGCTTTCTTGGTTTTTTCGGAAGAACAAATAGGAAATTTACAGAGGCTGATTTTTGGGTTTTGGGGGCATTTTTTTATACGGAAAGAGATTGGAAAACTAGGGAGAATATTTTTTTTTGAAGTTTTGATGGAGAAAAGAAAACTGTGATTGCAAGTGAGATTTTTCTTTGAAAATTACACCCAAACACACCATGAAAAGAGAAATAACACTTACTAAACAAATACGTTCAAAAACAAAGAAATAATAATAGACTTCCAATTGAAAGCAACATTTTCAAAGGTTTCCTCGAGTTTGTCTTTGGAATTTGCTTGGATCTCTCGTGGCGTTCGTGTTTGTACTAGGTGGAGTTCAGTCTCTTTCCAGCTTGTCCTCTATCAGTATCGCTTGCACCCTATAATAAACGGTAATATTCATCCCATTTCTGAAATATGTCGTGTTATGAATGTATTTAGTTATATTCTGGTTCTCCCCTGAGTATGATGTATATGGAGTTCTTGTTTGGTCTTGTGCACCGATTGTCATTTTTTTGAGTATTTTTCTCCTCTTTCGAAGTCCTTCGATGTTACGTCAGGGAGGAAGGAAGCGGTTTTGAATGAAGTTTATAATATTCGTCACATCTGAGTCTTGCTTGTGTAGCATTACGATATGTCTTTGTTGGATGCGCCATTTTCATTTTCATCGAGATATCATGTTGATTTTATATGTCGTAAATATCTTGTTTGGGTCCTTGCTTTGTTCCGGTGTGTGTTTTTTTTTTTAGTCTTCGAATTGTGTTTCCTCGTTCGTTCACTATTTATTTCTGTCAATAGAATGTTTTCTCGGTTATTAGTTTAAGGTTGTTTAAAATTCGTGCGTGTTTACATGTGAGTGTGGGTGGGTTGCTCATGGACTCTTGCTTATTTTGTTTAGCTATGTTTGTGGGTATACATGAATCCGCGTGTGTCATTGCCCTTCAACACCTTAGTTTTCATATTCATCATCTCAGGTAGATGATGAGCTGGATGGTTGTGTATGGAGTTTGTGTTGAGTTTTCAGTCGTCTTAGGTGCATGTATTGATTGATTTTTTCTGGCACATTATGTTGTTACATATGTAAGTTTTTAACTTTGAGGTTAATTGAAGGGAATCACATGAGTAGTTGCATCTTGTTTTTCCTTGGTTTACTTTTGTTTCTCCCATTTTGAAAATCTTTGTTGTTCACGTAATCAATGATTCTTAGTAAGCACTTGTATGTTTTCAATTTTTCAAGTTTCGATTAAGAGTTTGCCTTCCATGTCCCTTGAGGGACTCAAATGAAATTGTTATTATAGGCGTCATGAAACCCCTCCCATATATAGTTTTGTTTTGTTGAGCTAAGGTAAAAAAATATAATATAGATTCACTCTTGTGTAATCATGAGCCAAATAAGGGTAATGTAACCAAAAATGCCACTCATCTTCTGATATTCTTCTTAAATTCATTGTGTTGGACTGTTGTACCATCGGTTTGATCGAACAAGTATTTTTCTTTTGGGAGTTTCGTCTTTGATGTTGTGCATCAAACTCGTATGATATTCTTTTTTACAACATATGTTGCTTACCTACTGCCCGACAGATTTGTTTAATGGCGTACGACTCCTTTACTTTCTAAGTTCGGACAAAATTGCTCACGTGTGTAAGTGTGTCGGTAAAGTTTGGGTTGTTTGTGTTTTTTTTATATGCTAAATTAAAAATTTCTGGATTTTGTCTTCGTTAGCATTAAATTATTAATGACTTTGGTCGTCTATCTTACACTGACTTAAAGGGTTTTTTTGGCAATTACAAAGTGTTAAAGTGTTCAATGTTTATTGCATGAAAGGTTTTTTTTTGTTAATTCGGTATAAGTGTTTAATATTGTATTTTGGGAAATTAAGGGTGGTAATATTCGTTTGTTTTTTATGCTTACTCTTATGAGCTCATTTACCCTTTAAGTTTTACTTTAAATGCCCTTTAGTTGTAATATTCTTAGGATATTGACTTGTTTGAATATGTTCTTTTAAAAAAAAAATGAAAAAAGACATTAAAAAAAGAGTTGCGTCCGTTTGCTGTTAACATTGTTAGAACTTTCCATAATTTAATATTGCATGACTTGTGAATTTTGTTCGATATTTCCCAAAGATGCGATACTTGTGTATTTATGTTATTTTGCTATATGAAAGCGTTTCGAGTTCGTTAAAGAATTCGCTCGTGTGTATTTCAAAAAGAACAGTAAAGGCTCATTCTGTCGTTCGACTTAAGCCTTACAAAGAGGACAAGTCCCAAAAATGGAGAATATGAAGTCAAATTGAAGAGTGAGAATTGGATGTGTAGGTAGGTGAAGACATGTTCTATTTTTCTTTGCATTTTTGTATTTTGTTATGTTCGGGCCTAAACTCTTTTCCGTTTCTTTATTTCTTGTGTATTTATTTATTTTATATGTTTAGTCTCTAGTCACAAGTACACAAGAAGAAGGGTCAAAACAGAAAACTCAAAATGGGTTCAAAAAACACAAACAAGAATGGGTTTACAAAAACCCAAAAAACAGGTGGGTCCAAATTTCGGTTTCAAGGCGGCGAACCGAAAGTGGACCCAAATCTCCTTTATCTCCCTCTCTTACTTGGTTTACACTTCGTGCCATAGTTGTTAGCGTTAGAGTTAGAAAAAACTCCAACCCGCGAAAGCCCTCCTTTCATTTTTATCAAACTTAAAACTAAGCTAAATTTCAAAATGATAAATGTTTCAAATTAGCAAGTTCGCTTAGATTTAAATTTAAGGAACTTTAAATAAAACTCGCAAATCTTAAAAATAGTAGTTAAATAGTTAGTTGCCGGAACGCCACATTAAGCGGAATGTCTTAGGTGCCTTCAAAACCTTCCCAAGACGTTAATAAGAATCCCCGAACCTTTTTTATGTTTTAAAACAATTTTTCTGTTTAATTATTGAAATGAGGTTTGTTTTCTGATTTCTTAAAAGGAGTGGCGACTCCTAAAAGTTAACCATCTTTTAAACCGGGACATAAACTCGTTATCGATTTTTTCGATTATAATAAATAGAATGGCGAGTCATTCTGGGGAAAGGAGAATTCTAACCCTAAGATAAGTTTGACTACTTGTGAGATTAAGTGTTTAATTGTTTAGTTGCTTAGCTTCAACAAACTGTTGCATTCAGGCATATTCCCGCCCAAACGACAAATGTTTTGCAGTAGGAAAGGAAGTACGCGTTTACGCGGCTTTACTAAGATTACCCAAGAAATCGTTTGGGAGTATCAAACAAATAGTCAGAGTGGCGTCATCGACGTTGTTTGGTAGCTCTACCCCGACACTGATATCGACTCGGGGTAACCGTCAATTTGAAAAATCTATAGAAAGCCTAGATAGAGAGAAACCAAAAACCAAAGTAAGCATCAGCCTAAGACGGCTTGGTGTTAATACTAGGCGTATTAAGTTCATTTAGTAGAAAAACCACCAAAATTGTGTCTAAGGTCCTCGACCTCACGATACCTCATATTATCTGACATTCGAATAATGTATGTGTGAAAACCAACTTGGGGGTGGGGAAAAATATAACGGATTTCTATTTTACAGACATGGATAGTTTCCCGAAGTTCGATATGGTCGTCTCAGTTCCACCTCAGCTTACGATGTGGTACAACGATTTGGATGGGGATCATAGAAGAACCCTTAACAAGTATGTAATTGCCTTAACCGAACTGATCAACACGAATGGTTGTCCAGAACTAATTGAGGTGCTTACAAGGTATTGGGACAGTCAGAAAATGGTTTTTCGTTTTGGAACAGCCGAAATTACCCCGACGCTGGAAGAAATAAGGGATTGTATAGACACCGTAGGCACTGGGATAGAGAGAAGAGCAAGAAAGCTAGAAGATATTTTCATCCCCAAAAAACCTTCCGTAGAGAATATTGCGGATTGGTTTGGATTAAGAAAAGACTTCGCTTATTGGTGCAAGGATTCCCACGTTGCATTTATATATCTCAATATTCGATTTGGACACGCGAGTTTCTACGCCTCGTACAATCGGGAGTTCAAGATCTCCTACAGAGAGTGGAACGAGATCCGTCCCCTACCGTTTGCCGTGGCATTGTTGGAAACAATAGTCTTCCCGCATGGTCCGAGTTTGAGCATCAATACCCGAGCCATAACACTTGTCCACACTTTGTTTAAAGGATATGAAAATCAAGGGACAATAAAATACTACCCTTTAGCTCCAGTCATGCTATCAGACATGTATCGGGCCTTCGGAAAGTGCAAAGAAGGACACCGATACTTCCAAGAGTGTAACCTACTCCTCCAGTGGTGGATCCTCAGCCATTTGGCGAAGGGTGCTGGGACTCGGGAGTTACACACCCTCGATAACAAAAACACTCTCAAAGACATAAATGACTTGTTATACTGAGCAAATATGGACAATCGGAGAACACGGGGAAGATGGGACCAAATTTTCTCCGAATTAAGAGAAGAAGATATCCAATGGATGCTCGACCGTTTCATATCAAAACAAGTTGTTGTGGAGATTCACAAATATGTCGTGCTCCCTCTACCAGGATTTCGGGGAATTCGGAAGAAAACAAACCATGCCTAGAGAAGCGTGCTATGGAGCTTATGTGTATGACATTGGAGATGACAGAGTGCATGACGCTTCAGAAATGTTTAGAGAATGGAAAAACGCCAATCGCATGGATAAAGACACTATCGTCCCTGACCGATTCAATGCTTGATATGACGAGTGTTACAAAGAATGGCTGAAGAAGGACATACAAAATATCTCCTTTCAGACTCCGCGTAGCTTTCGCAGTGTGACGGACACAGAAGCCAAAGCAGTGGATGAACTGCAAGAGATAAAAGAAGAGGCCAAAGAGGTGTACGCTAAGTTCGTAGAGAATCAAGACGCGCTTGAGAGGGTGACCCAAGAGGTTGAAAGACTTAGACGCGGTTATGATGAATTTGACAACTGGATCCAGCAGAAAATCGAGAGGATGTGATACGAAAGTTTGGAAGACAAAGGGCGCCTGGGTGAAGGTTTTCTATTGATGCCGAGGTATATGTTTCAGCAACACAAAACTCAGAAAGACAGCGATGGAGCAGGATCTTCTGGAGCGGCATAGTGGACATCACCCCTGCGTGGGTCTTTTACATGAATATACACTGTTTTAGCCCCTGCGTGGGCCTGATTTTTTTGCACTTTCGAATGGCCCCTGCGTGGGTTTGTCTTTATATTTGTCTCCCTTTTGCGAACATTTTTATTCATTAGTAAATGTTATTCTGGGGGGAATTGCTTATTTGGTTCAAATTCATACATACATCATTCGAATGCGCTAGGCCTACCCTTGGCACAAAAGGTTCCCATGTAAGTTTTAGGACGCGATATATATGTGTGTTTAAATGATTATGTTTTATGTTGCTATGAATGAGGATATCATAAACCCACTCCTAGCCAGAAAATTCCAAAAGAATACACGGAAGCCACTATTAAAAATGTCCGACCAAAATTCCCGAGTCTTAAGTTTCTCACTCAAAAGGATATCTCCTGTACCACAAATCCTAAATACTGCTCTATCATCTCAGGAAAGGCAAATCACCGCTATGGACAAGGGCAAGAACATCCAGACGAAGCTCACTGAAGATGAGTTGCAAAGAAAGACAGAACGAGTCACTCGAAAAATTCAAAGGATTAAGGAGGAAGGAATCAAAGTTAACATGACCACGACAATCTACAAAGCTGCATCCGTGACATTGGATGAGGATCTGGCGTCACAGATAAAAACAAAGAAAGAGGTTGAGATGGAAACCTAAAGCTTGAGGAAAAGGTTGAACATGCTTCGTTTGAAGGTGCACGAAGGAAAAGGGAGAGAGGCAAAGATAGATGTTGAGACTACCATACTGTTTGCCAAAAGTGCGTCACTTGATAAGGAATTGACGACCCGTAGCAACTTGAAGGGCGGAAAATACCTCGCCTGTGAACAGGGAGCAGACAACAATGGATCAGACAACGAATTGATTAAGGAGGACGATGAGGAAGAAGTCGTCTACAAGCCTCCATTTTCGATCGTCTGAAAGGGAAGGAGTGGCGCAACCACGGGACGAGAAATGACTAAAGTGTTATTGTCATCCTTTAAGAATTCCAATATTGTCTTTCAATTTCCTTGTAATCGCAATGAATGAAAATATTTCATCCTAAACTTAAACTATGTTGGGCCTGAATTCTCCTTGTGAGATACGTAGTCAGCCTTTCCCGGCCTGGCCCCTATCTCTAAAAAAAATTTCATTTTCCTTCGTGTTACGAAGATATGAAGATAAGATCAACGGGCATCAAAAGTAGCTACAGGAAGACCATAGTTCATCGTGATTCAGCCTTCCCGAGATAGCGTCAAACAAGCAAATTCCTATTTGTTTAAAAAAATGTATTTTCGTCCTTATTCGTGGGTTAAAAATATCCTCAAACAAAGCGACTTATGTGTTTATCTGCTTTCTTTGTGATATTATGCATTTTGTACTCCGAATATGCGCTAACAAATCTGCCTTTGAGTTGTTTTACCAGATCGAAAGGTTATACAGATTCCTTCCCCAGATCAAACTCAGATAGAGGAAATACAGCTACGGGAGACAATAACGACGAGGTTAGTCTCACAGACGTTGTGGTGGCTCAGCCCACCGTGGCGGAAAAAAATGAATTGATCACACAACAGATGCAACAGATAGGTAATATGAGAGTCGAAATGCAGCGAGGCAGGACACGCCTCCACCCGGATTTGGACCTAATTTTGTTGATGCGAGACCTCCGATGTACTTCCCCTCGTCAAAGTTTGATCCAGCTCAGAACCAGCCGTCAACACCTGAGCATAATCCATCGGGGATAGATTTAACAACCCAAAACCCCCAGTATGCTTCCGTATCTTATCAAAATCCCTTACCATCTGTTCGCAATTAACCTTACTCATAATGCCTAACCGACCGCCCCCAGAATAATCAAACACCCCACCGGCCCCGAATCAAAATCAAAATCCAACCGCCTTAAACCCCCAAACACCGCATAACCCACTTAAACCAAAATCACCCAATCCTCAAACCTATACACACAAACTACAAAACTGCAACAAAACGTGCCCGCGTCCTTTTTTAGCTCCACCATCCGCAAATGAACTACCTTTCCAATCTCCCATTCAGCCGAGTATTGAGGTGCCAGTTCTAAGTAGGATCACTCATGTAGCAGGAGAGAGATTGGGAAGGTCAATGGAAAAGCAAAGATTGACATAACGAGTAGATCAAAAGGGCTATGAAAAGATCTGCAATGCGTTCCCATACGTAGCCGTTTAGTTATTCCGAATTTGTGGCCATGTTTCGATTGTGGAAGAGGTTCTCCCAAGGATTATTGAACCTGTTTCGGTCCTTGCTAAAGGATCCAAATATGGCGTTGGGTACATCCTCATAGATGAACGAGACGTGATGATGAAGATGAAAAAGATCAAGAGTTTGGCTAAACCGGTTCCCCACATCTGTAATCAATCCTTTCCAGTCCGGGGTATGCTGAGCCTTAAGACGGGGAGAAGGAATATCTCTTGACCTCGTCAAAGAGACATCTATTATTGAGAGGAGGGTCGAGCCATCTGGTATCCCCCCCGGTGATGTGACCATGTGGAGATTGCTACGAATTCGACTTGACGCCAATCCTGGTGTCCGTAACTCTTCGGTAAGAAAGGTGTTATTTTATGCCCCTAAAATCGTGTTGTCTGGAAGAGGCCCGAGACCCACATTTCTGCATTTTGTTACTATTGTTGAATTTCTTACTTTTCCGTTGTGAATGGTTAAATAGGAACATGGCCCTGTGCCCTGACAAAGTTTGCATTTTGTTTAAAAGAAGCCTCCGTATTTGTTTTTAAACTTGGTTATTGTAGTTTCTTGTTATACTTTACTTTTCTAATTTTGTCTGTTTATGATTTCAGTAGACATAAGTTACCGACCTGCCAATGTCATGTCATGTCATGAGCAAATGAACAAAATGAGACAGAACGACAATGTTGACGACCTATGAAGAAGAAAGTGGGGAACCAGATTTATTAGCAGAGGACTTGTCTACAATTCGAGATCAGCCAACAAATCTAGAAGGATACGGAAATGGTGAGATTTGGAGAGTCGGAATGTGTCAAAGAGGTTTAAAATCAGCACCTAACCTGAATGAAACTCGAATGAAGCCTGGTTCATTTGCTTGTCGATACGTGATGTGTTTGTTTTGGAGTCGTTGATATGCAATGATTAAGTAGTGATGGGTCGTATCTCTAGTTACCTATCAACCAGGTTCGGCCGGTGAAACAAAAGACTCAAAAATTCAAGTCTTAAACGATGTTTGAAGATTTTAGAGGAAGAAATGCACCCATCAAATTATAGTCTCGATTGGTGGGAAGTAACGCAATATCCAACCTGTTGGCCAATGTCGTTCCCGGGGCTGAGAAAGATGGGAAAATAGTGATTTGTGTTGATTAATAGAGATCTTAACACGGCTAGTCTGAAGGATAATTTTTTCCGTGCCACAATATCATATGTTAATTGACCACAGTTCCAACCATGATATGCAGTCATTTGTGTACTGTACGCAGGTTATCACACTCAAATTTTGATGGATTAAGAAGACCGTCGGAAACAACGACATTCTAAACCTGGGTGTAATCTCACTACATGTGTGATGCCGTTCGGCCTCAACAAACGCCGGTGCCATTACAATGAGAGCCAATGACGACTATTTTACATGAAATGAATTCATCAGGAATTGAAGTTTACATGGACGACGTCCTAATCAAATCCCCGTGATTCATATCATTTGACACACCTAAGAAAATTTCTTTGAACGTTTGCGTCGGTAGCATCACTGAAGTTTCAATCCCGCCAAATGCGCTTTCGAGTCCCAGTCTGGGAAGTTGTTTTGGATTTATAGTCAGCAGAAGGGGTATAGCTCGACCCCAGTCCAGATAAAGCAATCAAGAGTTACCTCCTCCAGCCCGAAAACGAGAAAAGAGGTAATGAGTTTCTTAGGGATTTAACCTATATCAGTTGGTTCATAGAACAATCAATAGTGGTGTGTGAGCCTATTTTCCAAGTTAGTTAAGAAAGACCCCCAACTAAATGGATAAGGAATGCCAAACTACTTTCGATGCTCTCAAGAGCTCCATCGTCTAACGACTACCACCGGTATTAGTTCCCTCCCGCGAAGGGAAGGTCCTTTGTTGTTGTACTTGTCTATTTCAATAGTGCCTCTGATGTGTACTACTTTACTCTCGGTCAACATGACGATACAGGAAAGAAAGAAAGGTCTATCTACGATATAAGCAATAAGTTTACACCACCGAGCTCGTTACACTTTGCTTGGATAGAAAATGTTTGTGCTCTGACGTGTCTTGCCCATAAATTGAGACCCTACTGTCTCGTAATACTACATATCTCATTTCCTGAATGGATCCGGTGAAGTAACATTTTCCAGAAAGCGATGCCTGACCGGAAAGTTAGCTAAATGGCAAATGCTTTTGAGTGAGTGATATCATGTACGTGAACTCAGAAAGCAATAAAGGGCACAAGCTTTTTTGGCCCGAGCATCGTGCAGAAATTCCGTGGATGAAGAATAATGAACCACTTAACACTCTTACTTTCACGATGAATAATTGTCATTTAATGGGTGAAGATACTCTGAAGCGTATCCAGGTTTGGAGTTATTCTTGACGGAGCTGGTGAATCACTAGGTAAAGGTTATTGGGGATTGGGGGCAGTATTATATCAGAATCTGGTCCAGCACTATCCTATATGGCACTAAATTTTTTTTTATTCAATTGCACAAATAAACATGGCTCGAATACGAGCTTGCATTCTTTGTTTGAGAATGGTCATGCGACAGAATGTTTACGAGTTATTGGTCATTGAGACTCAATCCTTTGGATTCGCATCAAGGTTCAGTGAACATGGGAGTGAAGACCCAAAATATACCTTACTACGTATAATGATAAATCTGTCTAAAAAGTTTCGCAAGATCAGTTCAGACATCTACCAAATACAGATGAATTAGCCGATGCTTCTTGCCACCATCGGTTCGATATCAACATCCGATACTGATTACATTGACCCACTGGATATAGATTTGAAGTGACATACCATTCCATTGTTCACATGTTTAATCAGCACCAGACGGTTTCCTTGGTGATTTTGATATAAAGAGGTACTTGGAGTCTGGGACATATCCTGAATACGTACTCTAATCAAGAAGTCGATACACGACGTATGGATCCCCTCAATTTCTTTCTAAATGGAGAAGTCTTGTGAGGAGGACTCCAAATTTGGGTCCTCTTAAGATGTGTAGACGTGTCTGAAGAGCTGTTGATGATTATTTGAGCATATACTGCTGGAGTTTGCGTACACACATGAATGGGCTTACTTTTGGCAAGAAAGGTTCCTACGAGCCGGTTATTTCTGGATGACTCATGAAGAAAGACTATTCGTAATTCGTTCAAAAATGCCATAAATGGTGTAAGTGCAAACGCTATTTTGTACAGGTTTGCCCACCTCCACGAAGCTTAAGCTATGAGTTCACCTTGGCCATTTGTTCTTGGGGAATTGATGTCATCGTCCTCATAGATTCGTCCGCATACCAATGGACACAGATTTCATTTTGGTTGGCCATGACTATTTCACCAGTGGGTGGAGGCAGCGTCTTACAAGTCGGTAACACAAGAAAAGTGGTGGCCGATTTTGCCGCAACAATCTTATATTAGTAAGTGTTTGGGAGTTCCAGATCCATCATTAACCTGATAACGGTGCAAATCTCAACAGTCATATTCATGAAGTGCTATGTAACAATTTAAGATTATTTCATCGAAAGTCAACTGCTTATCGCCTCGCCAAATAACTAGCTGTAGGGCCATGCAACAATAATATCAAAAATATTTTGAGGACATTAATGACAAAACATCGAGTTTTGGCAATGAAAGTGTGCCATATGCTTTAATACTAGGTTATCGAACAACGGTCAGAACATCGACTGGTGCCACTCCATACTTGCTAGTGTACGGAATAGAGGCAGTCATACCTCTTGAAGTCGAGATACCGTCATTGACGATCATCCAAGAGGCTGAATTAAGTAATGCTGAGTGGGTTAGCAAACGAATAGATCAACTGACTTTTATTGATAAAAAGAGAATGATTGTTGTTTTCCATGGCCAATTGTATAGACAGAGAATGACTCGCGCCTTTCATAAAAGAGTAAGAGCCAGAGACTTTGAAGTTGGTCAGTTGGTTCTTAAGCGTATTTTTCCTCATCAAGACGAGTACAAAGGAAAGTTCGCGCCAAATTGGCAGGGTCCTTACATGGTTCGTAAGTACTGTGTGGAGGTTTTTTGGTCCTGTCAGAGATGGATGGCAGTGTATGGCCTAAACCTATCAACTCAAATGCGGTCAAGAGATACTAAGTGTGAAGTTCCATTTGTGCATTTTCTATCATTTGCTTGTAATCATTCTGTTTGCTTGTATTTGTTCAATTTGAATTCTTATCCCTCTTGTAAATGAACTACGTCTGACTTGAATTCTCGAGAACTAGATACGTAGGCGGCCTATGTCGGCTCGATCACCCCATCTATCCCCTCTAATTATTTCCTTGTATCTGAACTACGTTCGACCTGAATTCTCAAGAATAGGATACGTAGGCGGCCTTTGTCGGCCTCGGTTGGTCTCTTTGTAAATTTTATTCTTGTTAACCTTTAAGGGGAACTACGTTTGACCTGATTCCTGCCTCAACGGGATACGTAGGCTCCACAAGGGTTCGGTCATATCTATAGTAAGTTCTATTCCCCTTTGTAATAGAACAGGGACATAATTTTTGAGAGGGACTCAAAAATTCTCCAGAAGAAGCCTTCTCTTCAGCAAGTCAAACTAAAGATATTTTGAGATCTACAACTGAGACAGAGTTTTTGAAAAGATCTCAAAATTCCCGCGATCTGTTCAGTTACAATGGAAAGATAAGCAGGACAGTTAACTGGGACAGAAATTTTGAGGATGAAATCAAAATTTCATTATGGGTTTTACCTACAAGTTCGGAGTGACTCTGAAATTCACCACCAAATGATCCGATAGACCTTTGAGTGTCAGACTCAAAGAAGCTTGTTAAGTGTGATATGACATGACTTGGCAGTGACCTTTTCAAGATACTATTTCTTAAAAAATTTATTTCTCTTAAATTTTCCCTTTTTATGTTTCATTTTGTTTTTGACACATAAAATATTTGTCTTATCTATAATAGTCTGGAACGCTGTAAAATTACTTGAGATCTCAGACAAGGATGCAAACAACTGAAGGAAAATCACACATATCGTATGTTTTTTAAAAACTGACAATGTTGGCTTAGTGGATGAAGGTTATAGCTTTCTTTGAAATCGGTGAAATTCTCCCGACGAATGAATATGGAGAGATCCAAAGAGGATAAAACTCTCCCCAATATCAGTAATTTTACTAAGAGCAGGAAGCGTTTCATATCGCTTATATCGAAGACTTGGGAATGTGGTTTGTTTATTTCAAGCAATTTCCAACAATATTAAATCTACAAAGAGTGTCTAGCTAGATTCAAAAGTGAATCAAACAGGAATCTCAACGAAGAATTCACGATTTCCCTAAAGGACGCTATTTGCATTACATTATCAAGCAAGATAATTATTGTCAATCAAGACAATGCATTGCCCCAGAAGGGACAGTTATTTTATTATTTTTATCGATCAAGGCGATATATTATCTGGAGGTCGTTTAGTCGTTATCATTAACAAAGACGATATGAGTATTCACGCATTGCAGAAAATCATGCATCGCGAAAAATCATGCATTACGGAAAATCATGCATCGCGGAAGTCATGCACTGCAGAAAATCATGCATTACGGATATCATGTATAGCGAGAAATCATGCATCGCGGGAAGTCATGCATCACGGAAGTCACGCATTGCGGAAAATCATGCATCGCGAGTTTGGAATTTATGCATCACGAGAAGATTTCATGCCTCGTCAAATTTTAATCGCGTAGAAGGCTTCATACCTTCGCCCTGTAATTTTGCAATCACGAGAGATTCATGGCCTTGTCAAATTTATATACATCGCGAGCAGACTTCATACTCGCTGGAATTTACGCATCACGAGAAGAATCCATGCCTCGTTGAAAATCAGCATCACGGTCCAAAATTATGTGCGACTAAAAATTTCATGCCTCGTCAAAATTTATAACATCGCATAAGATTTCATACCTCTCTGAAATTTAGACAGTCGCGAGAAGATTTCCTACCTCGCCGAAATTATGTCATCACGAGAAGAATCCATGCTCGTTGAAATTTGCACATCGCGAGAAGATTCATTCATCCTCTCTGAAAAGGTTATGCATTGCGAGAAGATTTCAATACCTCGTAGAATTTAACGTATCGTGGGCAAGATATTCCTGCCCGCAAATGACATACACGAATAAAGAAAGGGAAATCGTGTTCCCAAGAGCAGTATTTATCCATCGGCCTCAACTTCATTCTTTAATTTTTGATAAAATTAAACATCAGAAGAGCATCGAAATGATTGCAAAAGAAATATCAATAATCGCTAGCATTTATTTATTTATTTCGACATCAGTAAGAGTAACTTGAAGAATTGTATTAAAAAAACAGGAGATAAGTCTTTTATTTGTTGTACTTAGACCGATCGAGTCGACGTCGCATATGGAGGATAACAAGAGTGTCGACTGGTTAAAAGACACGGTCTCCCATCTAAATTGCATTTTTAAGCTGACGAGTTCTATCTCAATCTTTGTCGAGAGTATTCAAAAGGAATGGAATTCTCCAAAACCCATCAGTGCGGACGACATCACAAAGGATGCAGCACAAGCGTGGAACTTTTTCCGTAGGCAGCGAACTGGGAACGAGTCCAAGAGAATGTCAACTCTTAGTAGCGCGAGCAGAGGAGCGACTTCCCCACAATCGAACCACCCCTTTCAAAGAAGTGGTTTTTTCTTAGTTTTGTCAGTTGAGTCCCTCGCATTCCGGAAGTTTCGATTTATCGGAAGCAAGTTTCCAACTGAGTACAATGCGCCAATAGCTTTGGAATTATATCCTGTAAGTTCTTATTAATGGTTGTGAAGCGCGCCACATTCATGGCTGAGAGGTTACAAGCCTCCTTTTCCATACTCATTAATATTGTTTGACACTTGGTCCACGCCGACGTTAGCTAGCATAATAGTTTCCTTTTCATTTCCACCGATAAGTCTAAACTACCCACAGCCTGATTCCCGAAGGTTTAAGGATATGTAGGCGGATCAATGAATAAACTCTGCTGTATTCCCAACATTGCTCATCGAATTTTATCCTCGAGCATTTCGTACCTTCATAATCGGTATTGAGGTGGCTTTGAATTCCTTAAAATCGTGCGTTAAATCAAACTTATCCAACTACAAATGGCCTGAATTCTCATATAGCCTGATATATGTAGGAAACCCGTTCAAGGGTTCGGCCATGATTCCTAAACCTTTGCCAATCTTGCCCTTAAAGATGGATGGGGTGGTCAAAATTGGTTTGGTCAATTTAATTTTCTTGAATTGCTTGCGTCAATCCAAGTAAAATGAGGGACAGTTGTTGACACCCAATTTTGTTCACCTCGATACGATTAATTCACGAGCTTTTTAAATCCCGGAAAAATTAGAATAATTTGTTTTTTTATATATATATAAAATTTGAATATTTTCCGAAGTCGTTTAAGAAATGTTTGTCGACTTTTATATAGTTTTATATTAGAACCGAAATTTTCATATATATTCCCGTAAATATTTGAAAATTATCTCAAATGATTTTTATATTTTTAGTTAGTATTCTTACTAATTTTGATTTAGTTTAAATTATGGTTATATATATATATATATATAGTATGTATATATTATCGTTATCCTTGCAATTAAAATTAATTATTTTACTTTGTTAAAATTAAGAAGCTCGTTGATTAAATGATATGATTTTGTTTTATTTAAATCTTAGTCAAATTTATTAATTTAACTTGACTAATCCAAAACATAACCTTTTCCTCTAAACCCATTTGGAAATCAATCTTGGGCCCCTTTTCCAACTCCAAGTCCAAAGCCCAGGCCCAAATTTCTTTTTCCCAAATTTCCAGCAAATCCAGCTAGCACATTCCCTTCCAATTAATTCCCAGGCGTCCCACTCCCCTATTCCCGACCCAACATAGAATATCCAGCCTAAACATTCCCCTCCAGACCAAACCCGTTTCTCCCTTCTTCCTTTTCCCAACCCAGACGCAAAATTCCCCCAAAAAATAGAAATTCCCAGCAGAAAACGAGACTGTACCAGACGGAAAAAGAAAGAAATTTCCAGAACCTCCCCCCCTCGCGTCTCCTCCACGCGCAGAATCCCCAACGATCTTGTTCTTCCCCTTCAACGACGCGCCTCACGCGAGCGTAAGCAACTTTCGTGTCGTCTTCCTCCTTCACCCGTACAGCAGTACGCCCGCGTAGTTGCATCAAGGAAGGCTGCAAATCCCGTCCTAGTAGCGTAGGATCGTTCCACGTAATGGCGCAAGGACATGCGATTGATCCGAGCCCTCTACGTGTGCTCCCTTTCTGCTGGAATGAGACGAATTTGAGAGCATCTTCAAGGCATATTCCTTCGGTTGGATAAGAATTTAGGGTTTTGAATTTCAAATTCACAAATGAGCCGAAATTCATCTGCCATCCTTTTCCTTGGAGAAACCCTAATTTTTCTTTCTATTTAAACCCCAACTTTCTTCAGAAAAAAGGTTGGAATTTTTGGAAGATAAATTTTCACAGAGAGTTGGAAATTTTTAGGTTAGAAAATTCTGGGGGAGAAAAAATTCTTTTAGATTTCTTGGTTATTTCGGAAGAACAAAAAGGAAATTTACAGATATTTTTTGGTTTTGGGTCAGTTTTTTTTTTTTACATGAAAAAATGGAAAACTAAGAATTTTTTTTCTTTGGATGTTTTTAAAGGGAGAAAGAAAACTGTATTGAACGTGTGGATTTTTCTTGAAAGAGACACCCAACCACACAACTCATGAAAAATAGAAATAACCTTAACTAAAAAATACGTTCAAAACAAATAAATAATAATATACTTCATTGGAGCAACGTTTGCTATCGGTTTCCTCTAGTTTTTCCTTTGAGAATTATTCTTGGGGGGTCTCTCGTGGCTTTTCGTTTGTACTATGTGGGACGTTGTTAGGGATTCGAATTCACCCACACACATATGAAATGAGAAATGCCAAGAACTTTCAAGAGAAAAGCTGAGATCTAGTGAGAGAAATATATTAGAGAATCTAGAGAGATAAAGAGAAAAATCCAATATTTTCGTGGTAACAACACACCCCGTGAGTAAACTTCCACGGCGGTGATGTATATTTATATTAATGAATGCATAGTATTTTTTTGTTACCAGAGAATAAATAGACAAAACCTAAAATAGAGAATAAATAGGAAAGCCAAATAGAGAATAAATAGGAAACCTAAAATTAATCAGGCTTCCACTACCTAACCTTCTCCAACTTAGAACTTACTCAGTCTCCACAAAAAACATTCTCAAAAAAATCTGTTGATCAGCAACATCTTTTACCACACCTCAACATCTGTAGCTACAACTACAGAGAACCAACCGAGGTTTGTACTAACTCAGTTTCCCCAACATCAACACATTTCCTCAACATGTCTGTCGGGTTCTTTCACCCTCTTTTTATCTTCGACAAGCACATTTATCACCATTCCTCCCTTCCCCTGCGAGTGAAATGGCATCGCCTTCGTATGTCTTTGTCTTCGAATGATAGAACTGGATATTTCACCAAACTGTATGGCATTCTGGCGATTTGAGTAAAGAATCTTCTCTCTCTGCTTCTTTCCCCCAATTCCTCAAGATATCGCAAGCCATATCAATTCTCTTTTTCCAGCTTCAGCTATTGCCATCATAACGCAACTTTCATTAGATGAAAGAGACACACACTTCGAAGCCTGGACATCTAACTCACTGCCACTTGCGTTCCACCTATGGTGTAAATGCTAAACCTGGACGTACTCTTGCTCGAGTCACAATCCCCAAAAAATCAAACATCAACAAAACCTTATAAAAACAGAAGTCACCTTGCCTTTGCCAACCAAGTTAACGTACTGATGTAATTCTCAGATATAATCAGCACCACTTCACAGCTTCCCAATGCCTTTCCAGGGTTTCTCCAGGTACCCTGCTACTACTCCCACTCCCATGCATGTGCTATAATCAGTATAGTGCAGACCATAGGCATACATCCAACTACCAACTGCTGAAGCATAATTGAAAAAGTGCCATGTATCACGTTTTCCTCGGAAGTCTAAGGTGACTGCGCCTTTGACAATTGAAAGTGCAATTTGCCAATGGAGTATCCCTAGGTTTAACATCATTAACCCTTAATCTTATTGCCCTTCTCAATGTAAAAAAACTCCTCCCTAGTAAATTTAAGTGCCATAAGATCACCGAATCTTCATCCTCCCCAAAATCTGCTTTGGTTGGACCCAAAATTTTCATCTCAAACGCTGCAACAACCTTGTCTTCAAGATGTTAATCTCCCTCATACTAGATCCTGCAATCAACATATCATCGCACTACAAGGTATAAAGATAAATGACTCAGTGTATTCTTGAAGTAAACAACAATGATACTTTTCAGCTTTTAGAATCCACTCTTGGTCATGAAGATCAAACTTTTGTACCACTGCCTTGGGTGCTTACTTAGTCCATACAAGCGTTCCGGTGAGCTGCAACACCATGTGTTTCCTTTCCCTGGACCACAAGCTCCTTCCGGTGCTGCGTATAGACTCTTGTCATATCTCCATGTATACTCTGTTTTTACATCCATTTGCTCTAGATGCAATTTTCCTCTGACTGCAACAATATACTCAATATAATTCGATAGAGGTTAACTTCAACAAGCAAGGAGGAATATTTCAGCAATAATCAAATACCTTCCTTTGTGAATATCCTTTAACCACGAAACGAGCGTTGAACCTTCGTTGCAGCTGTTTTCATCTTGATTCTGAACACCCTGTTCACAAAGCTCTCCTCTCCCTGCAGGTAACATCAGTCACCACCCATGTGTCATTCTTCCAGTGACCTCATCTCATCATCCATGGCTTGCTCCTACTTGATATCGAATCCTCCACCTGTAGGGGTCTCATCAAAAGACTCTGGTTCTTCCCTCATCATCAGCAATAGATAGAAGGTGAATACCTATCATGGTGCCTTGATGGATCTGGATATCTCCTTAACACCTGCTCAGGTGGGGGGTAAACTTGATCCCATTTCCGATTCTTCAGTAGGAGTTGGTCGAGTATCTGCTTCGAATCTGTGGGGTCTACTCTTCTCCAACTCAACCTCACTCCCCACTTGCTTGTAATCTCTAGACCTTTCTATCTGCTCTCTATCCTGTACAGGATAACTCATCAAATTTCACGTCACAATGTTCAAGATCTTTTTTGTTTCGTGTCATCCCAAAACCTATAACCCAAACAAATCAGAACCATAACCTATGAAGTGACACTTCACAGCCTTGCATCAGCTTGTCTCTCTTTCTGGATCAACATGAACTAAGCAGTGCAACCACATTCCTCAGCTCAAGTGTGAGTACTTGAGTTCTAATTCCTGTCCACACCTCCTTGGAATCTTGAACCCTAAAGGAACTGATGGTCCCCTATTGATCAAGTAATGCAGTTGTGCTCACCCTCCGCCCAAGTGTTTTGGGCAGCCAAACAGTGTATCCTCATACTCCTCCTTGCACGCGCATGTTCATTTTCTGTTCATCCTCTCACAATTCCTGGGTGCTGCGTTGCCTTATTGACGAGTGTAATGTTCTCATCATTCTTATCCCTCAAGCTGCCAGAATGCCTTGAACTCTGATTTTGTATACTCTCCTCATTGTCATAACTTAGGCATTGAACTTTTCACCCGGTCTGATTCTCAAGTTCAACTTCCCTTTTGAAAGTTCAAACACATCTTAACTTAATGCATCAATAGTACACCCATACCTTTCCTGCTAAATCTCAATGAAGTAACATAGAATCTGGGATCCTCCAAGTATGATACTGGAGATGGGTCCACAAACATCTGTATGAACATTTCCACCGCACTTTCTTTTGCTCCTCTAGGAGTCTTTGTGAAGCTTTACTCTTTCTTTTTCCCATAACACAGCTCTCGCAAAGACCCATTATCACAAATTCAGACCCTCTAAGTTTCCTTTTGCAACCAGCATCTTTCTTCCTTTAGTACTCTGTGTCCAAGCTGTTGTGCCACAACATGATCGACTCTTCAGCACTCGCGGCCATGTTTTAATACCCTCTGCCGTGGTGTAGAAGGTTCCGATTTGGTGCCACGAGCTACGATTATAGCACCTTTCACGCTCCTTCCTGAAACCTTTCCCCACCTCTGTTGCATATAACCCAGTGCTAGACACTGACCAATGAGATCAGATTTTTCTTGAATCCTAGAATATATCTGAACTCCTACCAATGTCCACGGTTTTCCCCGGTGGATTTTTATTTTTAAGCACACATCCCCTTTCCGTTCACTCTCTAAGTCTTTATTGTCAGAAGATATACTTTTCAAAAATTTTCAAGATTGAAAATTTTGGAACAACTCCTTGCTGGATACCGATCGAAAGATGCACCAAATTCCAAATATCCATGATCACACCAGAATTCTCCGAAAGTGCCCTTTTTCTCACACTTCCAACAAGTCACGTTTGATCTATTCAGGGATTTTTCCTGGAATTTCTTTGATATTGATCGACCATGTTGATTTTGTACTTTCTTCTACTCTCCCCCTATTCGTCACGCTTATAGCACTGCCCCGATGATCGCTTACTCTCGTTTGGCGAATAATTTCGCTAAGAAACAAAATCATGGTTTCATCAACTTCAGTTTCTCATATCCACGGGAACTGCTCCTCGCAGCAGCAACAGTATCCCAAGACTCGGGGCATAGATACATAAAAATCCACTCCTTAATCTTCATCTTCAAATTAATATCCACAGAATTGAGTTTGACTCCACAATCATCTTAAACTTCGTTATATGATCAGAAACGGTCCATTCCTCAGACCATCTGTAATTGAATACTCTACGCATCAAATTCCCTTGTTCAAAGCCAAGTTTTTCAATACAGTTTTGACATTGCTTCAACAGACGCGTAGTCTTCTCCCTTCACACACGTTTTGACGCCACGTTTTCTGACAAGTCAACCGGATCAACCCAGAGCCTGGCGATCCCTTGAGTTTTCCACTTTTTTTCCTCCGTCATTGATTCCGGCTTCATCACCCCGGTTCCAACGGGTCGTGAAGATATTTCGGTATCGATAATCTGGTCGTCTACATCTTCCAGCAACTGAATCGGAATCCATCAAACTTCTCGATTCCCTGCTTCGACACTATCCACTTGTTGTGATCGGTCGAATCTCCAAATCTCCTGTACCAGTTGTTAAGATAATTTCACTTTCACGCGCGACCCCTACTATGACTTAAGAACACAAGAACATCAAGAGAAAGAATGGGAGATCTAGAGAGAGAAAGAGAAAAATCCCATATTTTCTTTGTAACACCCCGTGAGTAAACCTTCCATTTCCAATGCGTTGAGGATATATTTATATTAATGATCAGAGTATTTTTTGTTACAGAAGAATAAATACGACAACCTAAATAGAGAATAAATAGGAAAGCCTAAAAATAGAAGAATAAATAGGAAAACCTAAATTAATCCAGGCTCTCGACCTAACAGACGTTCTTTTCTTTTCAAGATCGTCCTCTATCTTAGTACCGCTGCACCCTAAAAGGTACTCTTCATTCCATTTTTAATATTCTTGTTATGAATGTATTTAGTTTTTGGTCTCCCCTGAGTCTGATGTATAATGTAAAGTTTCAGTCGTTGGTCTTACTAACCCCGATATGTAATTTTTTTGATTTCGTTTTTTCTCCCTCTTTTTCGAGTCCTTGCGATGTAAGTTAGGAAAGCGGTTTTTGCAATGAGAGTATAATATTCATCACATGAGTGTTTTCTTGTGTAGTCATTATTACGATATGTCTTTGTTTGGGGCTGCTCAATTTTCTTTTCAAGCGAGATATAAATGTAGATTGTATATGCTCGTAAATATCTTGTTGGGTTAGCTTTTGCTTGTGTTTTTTTTTTTGAGAGTCTTCGAATTTGTGTGTTCCTCGTTCGTTCGCTATTTATTTTCTTCTGTCAATAAGAATGTTTTCTTGTTATTAGTTTAGGTTGTTTGTTAAATTCTTCGTGCGTGTGAGTGTTGGGTGGTTGCCTCATGACTATTTCTTTTTCTGTTTAGTGTATGTTGTGTTTAAATTACATGAAAATCCGCGTTGTCCGTTTCCCCTCTCGACACCTTAGTTTTCATCGCATCATCTCATGTAATGAAATGATCTTGAGAGGCTGCATGGCGTTTGTGTGTGTGAGTTTTCAGTGGTCTTGAGGTCATGTATTTTGATTTTTCTCTCGTTTCAACTTAGTGTTGTTTACGTATTAAGTTTTAACTTTTTGAGGTTATTGAGGTAATCACATGATGTAAGTTGCATCTTTGTTTTCCTTAGTTTTACATTTTATTTTTCTCCATTTGAAATCTGGTTGTTCCACTAACTCAAATGATTTTAGTAGCTACTTTGTATGTTTGCATTTTGTCAAAGTTTCGATAAACGAGTTGCCTCCATTTGCCTTTTAGTGACTTTAAATAAATTTGTTTATTATTATTTATCTTCTATAAATATAAGTTTTGTTTTGTGGGGTGTACAGTAAAAAATATAATATAGATTCACTCTTGGGTTATTCATGAGCCAAATACGGGATTGTGAACAAAATGCCACTCATCTTCTTATCTTCTGCTTACATTCAATTTGGTGTTGGCCTGTCTGTATATCGGTTTGAATCGAACACGCATGTTCTTTTGGGAGTTTTTGTCTTTGATGTTGTGTATCAACTCGTCCTTATATTTCTATTTCTTTCTTTGCAACTAGTGCTTACCTTATGCCCGAACAGACTTGTTTTAATTTGAATACGACTCCCTATATTTTCTAAGTTCGGACAAAAGTGCTCAGTGTGTATGTGGTGTCGGTAAAGTTTGGGTTGTTTGTTTTTTAATATATATGCTAAAATCGATTTTGCTGGTATTTTGTCTTCATTTACCTTTAAAATATTAATGACTTTGGTCGTTCTATCTTCATGACCCTTAAGGTTTTTTTTTCAATTACAAACTGTTAAAGCTTGTTTCAATGTTTAATTGCATGAAAATGTTTTTTTTTTTTTTTGAACAATTCCTGTCTAATTGTTTAATATTGTATTTTTGGGAAATTAAGTTTGGTTAATATTGGTTTGTTTTTTATGCTTACTGTTATGAGCTTATTTACCCTTCTAAGTTTAACTTAAATGCCCTTTAGTGTATTAATGCTTAGGATATTTCTTGTTGGAATATGTTCTTTTTTTAAAAAAAATAAAAAAATGAAAAGAGATATTAAAAAAAGAGTTGTCCGTTGCTGTTAAAATGTTATGAACTTGCCATTATATTTAATATTGCATGACTTGTAATTTTGTTCGATATTTCCCACGATGCTGATACTTGTGTATTTTATTGTTATTTTGTATATGAAATCGGTTCGAGTTCGTTAAGAATTCGTCTTGTGTATTTCAAAAAGAACTGTAAAGGTTCAATTCCTGTCGTTCGAGTTAAGCCTTATAAATCGATGGATAAGTCCCCAAAAATTGAAGAATATGAAGTCAATTGAAGAGTTGAAGAAGCTGGGATTAGAAGATATGTTCTATTTTTTTTTTGCATTTTTGTATTTTGTTATTTTCAGACCTAAACTCTTGCCGTCCTTTATTTCTTGTGTTATTTATTTATTATTATATGTTTTGTCTAGGACAGGTACACAAGAAGAATGGGTCAAAACCTGAAATGTCAAATGGGTTGAAAACCCAAACAAGAAATGGGTTTAAAAATCCAAAAAGCAGGTGGGTTCAAATTTTGGTCAAGGCGGACAGAACCCGAAATTGGACCCAAATCTCTCTCTCTTCTCTTGCTCCCCTCTTTACTGTGTAATGCTTCGTTGCAATTGTTGTTATATTGAGTTAGAAACTCAAACCCCGGCGAAACGCCTTCTATTTTATCAAACTTAAAACAACTAAAGTGCAAAAATGATAAACTGTTTCAAATGTGCAAGTGTCCTTAGATTCATTTTTAGGAACTTAAATAAACTCGCAAATCTTTAAAATATAGTAAATGGTTTAGTTGCCGGAAAGCCGACATTACGCAGAACGTTCTAGGTGCCTTTCAAAAACATTCCTAAGACGTAATAAGAATATCTGGACCTTTTTTAGGTTTCAAACAATTTTTCTGTTAAGTTATTTGAAAACGCGTTTTCTGAGTCTCTTAAAATTTAAGTGGCGACTCCAAAAGTTGGAAATCTTTTTTAAAACGAAATAAAACTCTTCGTCGATTTCGATAAAACAATTTGACCTTTGGATCAACCCTCGTGTCAACTAGAGGTCAGATGGATTGATCAACGCATCAAACCCCAAAAAAGCAATATCATACTATATTTGAACATGAAACAGATCGTCCACAAGTTTTCAATATACGAATTTGACCCTCCAAACACTAATTGGAACACGTTGAGTCTTAGTAGAGTTTTCATATGAGACGCTTGCAAACAAAAAATCTTCAGCTGTAAGTCGAATATCGGTTCAATTTCACCTAAGAAAATTTAATCAAAGTAACTTTTAGATTTGAAAGAAATAATAGTAAAGTAATAGTTTTTCCACAGAAAACTAATTACATTACTACAATAAAAATTATCTAGGTATGCTATTTGGTATGAGTAATATTGAGAATAAATATATATACATAACAAATAGTGTCGACACCGTATTCTCCGCGTGGTGTGATCGTTTGATAACAATTCAAGTCCCTTGTAACTTGCATTTTGATCCGAGGGAGTTATTCTCCTCGAAAATGGGTGGCACGTCAACGAGAAACAAGATTTCCCATCCTGTGGCCCCTATTATGAAAATCAGTTTTTTCTTGTTGAACTCTTCATTGTAGATGAAAGTATAGATTTTATCTACAAAAAAAAATATTAATAAGTTTAAAATAGTGAGGTCAGAAAGTCAGACATTAAAAAAAAACTTGTAAATATAAAACTGTTAAGTAGACAATCTGCTTGACATGGAAGATATACTATCTAAAAAAAGATAAAATTTTCTGATGGTGGATGTGAAAAAAAAAATTATCATTCAGTTTTTTTAGTAAAATCCTTTTTGTGGACTTATTAATTGACATAACATCATAATTACTGATATATTTTAGGATAAGAAGTGACTTTTAAACGTTTGTAGTAATGTCACTTTGATTTTTGGGAAGTATTATTAACATATTAGCATAAAGTTATTAGTGTAAGTTGTTAGGAGGATCAAATAGGATGGGCTTCTTTTATAGTACAAATGGTTAATTTTTTAGAGACTATTAATAGTAACCAAATTAATATAGATAACTTCTAACTTTAAAAATAAGAATAGCTCATTAAAGAAAGGTAGAGTATTTCACCTTAAATTTTGGCGATTAAGCTGAAATTATTTTAGGATGACGTTTTCTTCTCTGTAATTGTTATGAGATCACAAGGAGTTTACAAAAGGAGTACCCAATGAACTCATATAATTTCTGACGAAATATATTAAGAGATAATGCGTCAAATTTACATTTCAACAACACATGTATAAGTGTTAAGTCTAATTCCCCTAAGAGGGAGTGAAAATATTATCGATAACTATTCATGTACGGAGTACTTTGTATTAAATTGTGCCATCATATAATAATAGAAAAAGGATTTATTGCATCATATTCAATCAACGTGATGAATTAGGCAGAATAGATCATTACCGAGATATTACAAATTCACTAATTTTATCTCTTTGTCTATATAACATTTTTAAGCTTATTGAGTAATAACAACTCTATTCTTCAAAATCCTTTTTGGGGTGGAATCGTCGGAACATTTACGGTGATTATTATATATCACTTATTATCTTGAACAAGTATGAGTTATCTCATGTTATTATGTACATACGTATTTGTATAATATATAGTAAATATATCAGACTTGGACTTGGACATTGGCTGGGGCTTGGATCGAAACTTAAAATAAATATTTCATCTATACATAAGAAAGAAATTTTCTGAAAAGAGTAAGATGTATAGAAATAAGGTCATATCCATAACAACATATTTGGTATGCGATAACAAATGTACAAAAATAAGTCAAAAAATAAAAAAGACCAAAACAGAAGATGGCGATATGGAAGTTTATGTACACTCAAGAATATATTGTGATGATCGCTTTTGAGAAAATGTCTTCACAATATCTAGGCATGTGTAAACCCAGGATCGTCCATGCTCGTCAATATCGTTTACTCTATCTTCTTTTGAAAACGTCCCGTTTAGCAATTATAGCAATTAAATGATGCAGACACAGTTTCATCTTAATAATTGTTGACATCTTTTAAGTGCGTTACAAATTAAAATACGCGTGCGTATGACTATTGGATACTTGAAAATTGAAGCTTGAAGAATATCTGCTTGATTATACATCTCGTTATCATTTGTTTCTTCCCTTAAATATGGCCATTTCAGGGACACGATTGGACCGTCAGATTCTTTTGGTGTAATCTGAATTGGATGAAATACTTGTCGCGGCCTCATACACCTAGCCCTGCATGGAACACAAATTTAAAGAAGCGTTTTATTTAGTAGAAATATTTGATAACCAAAGTCAGAAAATTATCATAAGGAAAAGTTTTTAAGCTAGCTTCATATAGTATATCTTTATTGATACCATAAAATAATTACCAAAATTACCTGCTGTGACCATCTTGATCAACCCTAATGTCAACCTACGGTCCAGACTGATTGCTCAACATCAATCCAATAAAGCAACTATGCATACTTATATTTGACATGACACAGGATATTCACAAGTTTTTCAATATACGAATTCGAACATCCAACAATAATTGAACACGTTGAGTCGTTCAGTATTTATTTCGAGATATACGACAACTGCAAACACAAAAATCTTCAGCTGTGAGTCTGAATCTGATTCCAAGTTCACCTAAGAAATGTAATCAAATTAACTTTCTAAGAATTGAAAGAAGAAATTAATAGTAAAGTATATTTTTCAATGATGAATTCCTCATACTACTATAAAAACTACTGGTAGTCATTTGAATAAGTATTCTTGAGAATAAACAGATAGACCTTAAAAATAGTGTCGTTCACCTTTTGTCAGCGGTCGATTGTGGACTGTGTGATATTCAAAGTCTCTTGCAAACTTTTTCTTGGTCCGAAACTCTTCATTGTTGCTGATAAGTATTCTTTTATCTACAAAAAAAAAATATTAATTAGTTTAGAATAGTGAAATTTATAAGTCAGACATTAAAAAATTTGTAAATATAAAACTAGTAAGTAGAAATGTGCTTAACTTGAACTTTACTATCTAAAATATAAAATTTTCTTGATGGGTGGATGTGAAAAAAAAAGTAACATTCAGCTTTTAAGTAAAATCTTTTGTGACTATTAATTGAAATACCAATTTCATTAATTAATGATATATTTTAGGATAAAAAGGACTTTTAAAGTGTATATATATGTCAACTTGAATGTTGTTAATGTTATTAAATATATTTAGCCTACAGTTATTAGTGTACGTTGTTTGGAGATTACATATGAGGGGCTTTTATAGTAAAGTAAATGTAATTTTTCCTGACTTATTAAGTAAGTAAACCAATTAAATATATATAAATTCATATCTTTACAAAATAAGACTAGTTCATTAAAAAAGTAGAGTATTCACCTTAAATTTTTGGCGTTAAGCTTAAATTAGTTTTTAGGATGACGTTTCTCTATGTAGATTGTTATGAGAACACAAGAAGTTTACACAAGGATTGTACAAAGAACTCAATAATATTCTGACGGATATATTTAAGTGATAATGCGTCAAATTGTACATATTCAACAAACACATCAAAGTTTAAGTCTAATTTCCATAAGAGGAAGTGAACAATTATCGATACTATTTCATTACGTATTTATATTAACATTACTTGTGCACCATATAATAATAGAAAAGGTTGATTGAATCAAGCTTCAATCACCGTGATAGAATTAGGTTAGGAGTATATTTCATTACCGATAGAATACAAAATTTACTATTTATATTCTTTGCTACGTAACATTTTTACGTATGAGTAAAAGAATTCTTATTCTTCAAAATCCTTTTAGGGTGGAATTTTTTCGAAATTATGGGGATTTATTATTTATCACTCTAGTAGCTTGGACATTATGAGTGGCTCATGGAATTTTGTACGTAGGTATTTGTATTATCATATTTAAATAGTAGAAGACTTGGGACTGTGGACCTTGGGTCTGCGCTTGTTTCGAAAACTTAAAATAAAGCCTTTCAATCTATACATAAGAATTGTTTTTTATAGACAAAGAGTAACATATTAGGAAAAGGTCAACCTACATAATTTCATAGTCAAAAATAAAAGAGAGCAACATAGAAGATGGGAGATAATGAAAGGTAGCACATCAATAGCTAATTATTGTGATGATCGTTTTTGAGAAATCTCTTTTTGTTTTTACCACAATAGGCAAGGCATGGTTGGAAAACAGTTATTCGTTCCATGATTCGTACAAATCTTTTTCTCGATCTTCTTTGAAAAACGTCCGTAGCAACTTATTGATGCAATGACCACATTTTCTCGCTTTATTATCGTTTGGAATATTTGTCAAGTTCGTTACAAATTAACATAACGGTATTACACTTGATACTTAAAATTGAAGCTGACCAATCATCTGCTTTGATTCATTATCTCGGTCTCTATATGTTTCTTCCCTTAAAAGATGTGTCCATTTAGGGACACCGATTGGACCGTCAGATTCCTTTGATTTACTCTGCATCTGGAATGAAAAATCTATGCACCTCATCAAAGCCCGGTCATGCAACACAATTAAAGAAGGAGTTTATTTCGTAGAACAGATATTTGATAATCAAAGTAGAATATTTTGATAAGGAAAATTTTTTAGCTAGCTGCATGGAAGGGCTATCTTTATTGATACAGAAAATAATTACAAAAATTCACCTGCTTGACCATTTGATCAACCCCTCATGTAGCTCTACGGTTCAAGAGTCATTGACTCAACATCTATCCAAATAAGCAACTATATAATTATATTTGGAAAACATGAACACATGTCTGCCACACGTTTTTCAAATCAAATGTCCTCCAACCAAAAATTGGAACACGTTGAGTCTTCAGTATTTTTTCTATATACACGACAGCTTGCAAACAAAAACATCAGCTGTGAAGTCTGAATTTGGTTCAATTTTACCTAAGAAAATGTTATCAAAATAACTTTCTCAGAATTGAAAGAAATTAATAGTAAAGTATATTTTTCACTAGAATCTATAATTACTACTATAAAATTATCTAGGTTGTCATTTGATATAAGTATTCATGAGAATAAACATATATACCTAACAAATAGTGTCATACACCTTGTTTCTCAGCGTTTATGATCTTCTTTGTAACAATTTCAAGTCCGTTGTAAACTTGCATTTTATTCGAGTTGATTATTTCTCCTCGAAAATGGGTGGCAACGTCAATAGAGAGGACAGGCTTTTCACGTTCCTGTGGCCCCCATCATGAAAAATTACTTTTTCTTGTTGGAATCTTCATTGTGATGAAAAGTATCATTTTATCTACCAAAAAAAAAAATGAATTAGTTCAGCATAGTGAATTCATAAAGTCAGAATCTAAAAAATCTTGTAATCTAAACTTAGTAAGTAGAAACCTGCTTGACTTGGCATATATTATCTAAAAATTATAAAATTTCTCAATGGTGGATGTGGAAAAAAAAATTACATTCGCTTTGTAGTAAATCTTTTTGGGCGACCTATTAATGACATACCCCAATTTATAATTATTGATATATGTAGGATAGAATTACTTTTAAAAATTTATATCGATATGTCAACTTGAAATTTGGTAATTATATAAATATATTTTCGGATTAAGTTATTAGTGATACGTTGTTAGGAGACACATAGAGCTGGGCTTTTACAAGTCAAAAATGAACTTTTTTATAGACTTATTAATTAGTAAAACCATATTAAATATATATAAATTATATCTTTAAGCATAAGAATACTTCATTAAAAAATTTAGAGTATTTTACCCTTAAATTTTGGTGAGTAAGCTAAAATTATTTTAGGATGACACGTTTCTAGATTATATGTTATTTGAGATCACAAGTAGTTACAAACGGATTGTACAAAAGAACTCCAATAATCTTTTGACGGAATATTATTAAGTGTGATAAGCGTAAAATTATTCACTATTCCACAATCAATCATAAGTGTTACGAATTTGTCCTAAAAGGGAGTAGGTGTTGTGATTATGTTCACATCGAGAACTGGTATTCAATACGGACGCGTATTGTTTTGATTATTGTTTGTTTTTATGGTGCACATATTATAATAATGATAAGGAATTATGAATCAAGATTCAATCACCGTGATAGAAAGGTATAGTACTATTCATCGATAGTTTACAAATTTACTATTTTATCTTCTTGTCTAGGTAACATTTTTAAGAATGAGTAAAGAATTCTCTCCCTCAAAGCCCTTTTAGGTGGAATCTCCGGAACATTATGGTTGATTTATTATTATTCACTTATTTATCTTGACATATGAGTGATCTCATAAATTAAGTCACATACTTATGTTTCATTAATATAATAAAATATAGAAGACTTGGGAGACTCGGACTGGGCTTGGGCCTCTGGATCGAAACTTATATAAAATATTCATCGATACATAAGATTTTTTACAGCACAAGAGGAAAAATATAGACATAATGGTTTTCATATATACATAATATGCTAAGCGTACAAAATGTACAAATAGGTCCAATAACATAAAAGACACCAAAATGAATATGGCGATAATGAAAGTAAGTACACTCCAATAAAATATGTGATGATTGCTTTTGAGAAATATTCTCACAATATCAGTAATGGTTTGCAAAAAACAATATGTCCATGCTTCGTCAATATGCGTTTTCATATCTTCTTGAAAACGGTACGTACCAATATTGATGCATGACCAATTTTCGCGCTGTTAATAGTTGAATCTTGTTCACGTGGTTACAAATTAACATACGAGTATTATGCTTTGATACTTGAAAATTTAAGCTTATGGAATCATCTGCATTGAGATCATAATTCACCGTTCTATATTGTTTCATCCCTTAAATATATGTCCATTTCAGGACACGCTGGACCGTTGGATCCTTGGTGTAATCTGACATCATGGAATGTAAAATCGTCGACCTCATCCACTAGCCCCTTCCTGCAAACAACACAAATTTAAAGAAGATTTTATGTTAGTAAAAATAATATTTGATAACCAAAAGTTAGGAAAAATTATATAAGAAAAGTGTTAGCTAGCTGCGTGATGTAATCTATTGATACATAAAGTTATTAAAAAATACCCTGCATCTTGGACCAATTGATCAACCACCTCCCCCCCCCCCCCCCTTCATGTCAACTCTAGGTTTCAACACTGAGTTGTCAACATAATACAAATAGCAACAATCATACTTTATATTTGAGTCCCTTTAGTATTTTTTCTCTATAGACGACAAATTGAAAACAAAAATCGTACGCTGTGAAGTCTGAATCTGGTTCAATTTCATAAAAAAATGCAAGCAAAAGTAACTTATCAGAATTGAAAGAATAATGTTATAATAGTACAGTATATTTTTCAATACGTAGTATCTACATTACTACATAAAATATATAGGTAGTCTGTCTATATAAGTTATTCTTGAGAAATAAACATATAATACCTAACAAATAGGTCGTACACCTTGTTTCTCAGTCTGTATGTGATCTCGTTTAACAATTCAAAGTCCTTGTAAACTGGCATTTTACCGAGTTGATTATTTCTCCTCGGAAAATGGGTGGCGGCAACGTCAACAGAGAGGACGGGATTTTCCCTTTCCTGTGGTTACCATTACGAGGATAACTTTGTTCTTTTGTGAACTATTCATTATGATGAAATTATTTCATTTTTATCTACCAAAAAAAATAGAATTAGTTTAGAATAGTAACTTCATTAAAGTCAGGCATTAAAAAATCTTCTAATATAAAAAACTAGTAAAGTAGAACCTTGCTTGACTTGGAATAAAATATCTAAAAATAAAAATATTTTTTTGTCTTCGTGGGGGATGTGGAAAAAAAATACATTAACTTTATAGTAAAATATTTTGTGGACTTATTCATTGACACATACCAATTTCATGCTTAATGAATATATTTTAGGATAAGAATGATCTTTAAAAAGTGGCTATATATAGTCAACTTTGAATTTTGGTTAATTATTTTAAATATATTTTAGGATATAAAGTTATTTAGTGTACGGTGTGAGGCGATCACATAGAGCTGGGCTTTTATAGTTAAAATGAAATTTTTTTATGAAACTGTATTAAATTAGCTACACCATATTAATATCTATTAATTTATTATATTAAGAATAAGAATCTCATTAAAAAAAATTATAGTATTTCACTTATATTTTGGCGATAAAGGCTAAAATTATTTAGGATGACGTTTCTAGATGTATATTGTTATGAGATCACAAGTAGTTAGAAAAGGATTGTACAAAGAACTCAATAATATTTCCGAAGGAATATATTTAAGTGATAATGCGTCAAATCTTACACTATTCAACAACACATCATAATTGTTAAGTCTAATTCCATACGAGGGAAGTGAACAATTATCGATAACTATTTCAATTACGAGTATTTTTATTAACTTGTGCACTATTTAATAATAGATAAGGACTTTATTGAATCAAGCTTCAATCACCGTGATAGAATTAGGTATAATATATTCGTTACTGATAGATTAAAAATTTACTATTCTATCATCTTTGTCTATGTAACATTTTTTATTATTGAGTAAGGAATATTCTATTCTCAAAATCCTTTTAGGGGGAATCTTTCCCGAACATTTCTGATGATTATTATTATATTCTCTATTAAGCTTTACATTATTAGTGATCTTAGGAATTATATACTACTTATTTGTTTAATATATATTAAATATAGAACTTGGACTTGGACCTTGGGATTGAGCTTGGATCGAACCTTCAAATAAATATTTCATCTATATAATATAGAAAAATTTTTACAACAAGAGTATCATAATAGAAATATGGTCTATCATACATATATTTTGTGTTAATGCGATACAAACTTATACAAATAGGTCCAAAAATACAGACCACCAAACAGAAGATGGTATTAATACAAGTTATGTACACTCAATATAATATTGTGATGATCGCTTTTGAAAATCTCTTCACAATATCTATACATGAGTGGCAAAACGTATTCGTCCATGCTTCGGTCATAATTTTTTCTCCTAATCTTTCTTTGCAAACGTCCGTAGCATTATAGGATTGACTTACCACATTTCCCTCTTCTTAATCGTTGAATCTGTCAAGTTGGTTACAAATTAACAGACGATTATTATTACCTTGATACTTGAAATTGAAGCTTGAATAATTCACTCTGTTTTTGGATTCATCATCGCTCCGTCTATTTTATTTCTTGCCTTAAATATCCTGTCCTTTCAGGGACTTCGATGGACCGTCGGCTTCTTTTGGTTTAATCTGCATCTGGAATGAAAATAATGTCGCACTTATCCCCAGCCCTGCATGCAACACAATTTAAAGAAGATTTTATTTAGTAGAACATAATATTTGAGTAACCTAAAGTAGAAAATTGTATAAGAAAGTTTTTAGCTATTACGTGATATATATCTTTATTGATCATACAATAATTACAAAATTAACCTCTGTCACGACCCAGATGAACCGGTCTTGAGTGGCACCCACACTTACCTGCTTAGTTGGGCGAGCCAACCAATTTAGAAGAACCTAACATCAAAATACAAGCATAAATAACGCGCACTCAAAATTCTACTAAATATATTTGCCCCAAAACCTAAAGTCAATCACATCAAGGACATCTAAGTCCAATTACTAATCTAAGAATATCAAATACATCAAAATAAGAGAATAAAATGGTATGTGTCCGAAAGTATAGGACCTCATTTCGTGCCGAGAGAAAACCCAACACGATTTTTGAATGGCTAGCTCACCTGGAACTTGATATTCCGGAGCTGGCAAGATGCTCAGTAAATCAAATTCATAGGGACTCGTGCATTTCATAAAAGGAAACAAAGAAAACAAGTAAGGGCTCAGTACGAGGCAACATGTACGTAGTAAGTATCATCGTTCCCAACCCAAAATAGTAACTAATATACAAAGAATAATAGTACAATAGTATGAAATAAACTACAACACTTATCATATTATAAGAACAAACACCATGAACAAGTGTCAGTAAAATAAGCAAAACCCGGTATAAGTCAACGGTATCAATATGCACACAGGAAACTCATGCCTCTAAAACCAAACCATTTGTGGGAGTTGAGTTCTTTGAGAATTGAGTATCTTCCATTAATTCAACATGGTTTTTCCTTTAATATATCGTTGTCGAAACGTAAACACTCTGATCCAATAACGTGTCGGAACGTGACACCAATCCAAAAATATCGTGTCGGAACGTGACACTCCAATCCAAGAATCCCGTGTTCGGAACGTGACCCTCCGATACAAAGTACCATGCGGAACGTGACACTCCGATACAAGATACCGTTAACTTATTTCATTTAATAATTCACCACTTTTTTTCATCATTAATAATATGTCATCGAGCCTTCTTTATTCAAGGCATTACTTCGTGAGGTGGTTGTAAGATTATACATTCCACCACGGTCTCGGGTTTTACGACCAATTACAAACCCCGACCAATAAACACAATCCACAGAATCAAGTACATAGAAAACTTCACAATATTATTCAATGCATATCAGTCACTATTAAGAGTTTACTATCAAATAACATAAACCATAACCTACCTCCAGCGAAGAACCGAAATCAGGCAAGCTACTTCTCCAATGCTTTTGCGAACATTTCCAATCTATTAAACATGCATTATTTGTAAGTAAATGCATCAGTAGACACTTATATTGTTACACTTCTAACCTAGATCCTAAAAATCACTCTAAAATTTGAATTCTTATTTTAAGAACTTTAAGTTTAACACCCTAATTTCTTATATAAAATTAAAGTTCTGCTTTCTAAATCTAAATTCTATATGAAGTTCAATACTCTAATTTAAACCGTTACAATTCCTATTATCTTTACCCAGTATCAAATTAAAGAACGACATATTCCCACTTCAGTAAAATATAATTTCAAGGATTAGATAGACCCCAAATATAGTAGTATTTTAAGCAGCGAATAATAAAAGTACCCACCTAATCCTTTATCTTCTGTACAATTTATTAACTTCTCACCAGTAATAAATTGATCCACTAGTTTTGTCCACACTTTTATATAGGAACACCAAATTGACTAATTTAATACTTTAATGTTTAAAATATATTTTTCCTTTCCTCCAGCAGATTGCATAACAAAGTTCAATAGTAAGTTTCTACTGCGGAACTCGTCTGCCTCCTGCTATTCGTGGTCCCTCCATCGCTAATTTCCCTCTAAGTTTAATGACCAAATAGAACCCTGGAATTATTATTATGAATAATTATAATTCTGAAAGTGACCACTTCAGTTATAATGTATTTTTCCTTACATCACCAATAAATAAAATTCTTAAAGTGGCGCATTAATTCTCTAATTGTAGTCAGAATCTTCATAATATCTGTTTAGAATATAAAGGAATATTTTATGAACTAGAAATCTCTCGTTACTCGAATTACCAAATGGGTTCTTACCTTAGATCCAATTAACCCATTTTGTTCGTCCTCGACCGATAAAAGAAGGCGAAGGGTAAACGGATCGTGGTCTCAACTATTTCTTTACAATATTAGTCCCCAAGATCTCACCGTCAAAATTACCGAACACCAATTGAAGATCTACACTCCTCCATACAATGCCTCACTGGAGCCATGTTATACACCAATGATATCGTTGGGTATTGCACTCAACAACCAACAAAACCTTCCCGCAGTGGAGTACTCTTCACGGATCGATATTCTTTCCACTAGACCTTGACACAACCATCATAATAAATATATATTTTTTTTGTAAAATAATCATGATACAATCCTAAATCATATTTGGCTAAACCAGAGTATTCCTAACATCCACACAACTCATAATGCACAACATCATAGCCTTATCAAGATACATTCTCACAAACAAAACATTATCCGAGCTTAAGCTATAAAAATATGATCTTTATATATTAAGTATCATCTAGAAAATCGACTCATATTGATCCAATATTGGACAAGTCAATTAACAACCATTGATGATACACTAAGCATCCCCAACTTCTAACATCCTAGGGAAAGCAGATTTCTAAGTAGCTAGCATAACCAACCTTAAGAATGAACACTGATCCAGTGGTCCTCACGTTCAATCACACATATCCAAAACATGATAACCATGATGAGATACTCTTATGTCTATCGAACAACTGATCGCTTTCTTATAAATTCCTCAATATTCAAAGTTATTGGTGTTAGTCACTAGTATGCTTTAACTTTCGTCAAAACACCAAATCTTCTTAACAATATAACAAGTTCAACAAAATTTCCCTCTACCACAGGACAATCAATATTCGATACATAAAGCAGTCGAATAACGCTAGATACTCTTTCCATATTGTCCATATCAAACACTTTTTTCAATCCGAATCTATCTCTTTGATTTTGTTCGCTACCACAATCTTCTAATTTAGAGTCCTTATTATAAGTGCACACATACTGTTTTTTTAATCAAATCCGCACATCCACTGAATTTCAACACTTTTTTAATATTAATAAATATCCTACCCACAATTGATCATCTACCTTACTCCCAACCATCATAGTATCAAGTATTCTTATCACATACTGTTTTGATTTATGACTATCTCTCTTTCGATTAACCATTTCATGCCTAAATATACGAGTCCAAATAAATTTAATATAACTAATTTCAAACATGATAGGGTACCTTTCCATCGAGATAAAACTATTAATCACACCCAGGGCAACTTCCATGCCACTTTCACATACCATGCTTTAGATACCATTCTAACCATTCATACCTCATTGTTTTGTCCAACCAAATCACATCCACTTTTATAAAGTCGATGATAAACCCAAACCCAAGTAGTCTGTATCAAACTATTTCATATCATCATAATCCATATTTCTCTTAACGCGAAATCATACAACCTTTCACTACTACAACTAAAGGTTCGTACGTGATATCTTATTTCCATCCTTTTCTATAAAAAAAAATCTATAAAAAAAAATCATGACATAAAATTCTAAATAATCTTCATTTTTCATACAACATATTACTCTTTGTTCCTTTTTGCTGACTCGCTTACCAATTTTATTTATTTATTTTATTCTTAGTATTATTAATATTATTATTCATATTATATTATTATTATTATTAATTTTTTGTCACAAAAATCCTTAACATTTTTATCTTAGCCTCTAATCAACATTACGGAACCCTTAACAACAAAAGTAACAAAAATTCGATTTAAATTATGCACAAGTCCTTCTAACGCTTTATATTAAATTGATCAATCACTTTCTTATTTACCAATCGCATAACCTGATAACATACCCCCACTAATGTAACTTATAAATATATATATCTAATATATAATATATCTTATCTATATATATATATATAAAGCATTGAATTGGTAAATTCCAATTGTGTAAACCTCAATCTCTTATCTATCAGCACCATTATCTCATACCTTGAAGATTTTTAGGACTTCAATGGACTCGCGCATCATAATCCGTCATCTTCATACATCTCTTACCATATCCTTTGCTAAAAATTTAATAGTATTTTTTGTACTTATAACCACAAACGAACTATTATCATCTCGAGTTGAACGTATCTTACACTCTTTTTGTAAAGTCTTATCCCATAATTTTAATCATCTGTGAACCTGTACCCATTACCTTACCAAACACAAAATAGATAAAACAGCAATCCCTCAACTCATTCTAAACCTCCAAATATACCTAGTTCCACTTCCATTGTCTTAAATTATATTCCTTTTTATTAAATATTATATTAAAACACCTCATAATACAAACTATAAATACAATGTCTCTACAATTTTACATGCAAGCACCATCCAAACGCACCTGTTGTTCAAAATCAAAAAAAATGATTTTGCAGGCATCCGAATCCAATCTGCACCGTTCAAATGAACCACCAAGATGTCAAAAACGTGTATTTACAATTTCAGCCCGATCCAACAGTTAGGTAATTGAAAAACACGATCTGAAAGTTGCTGGTCGGAGAAAAAGTATGCAACAAAATATATATTTTTTTCTATCTTCTCTCTTCTCTCTCAAAACCTCCCTTATGTCCTAATATCTTTCAAGGAGAATACTAATGAGTAGTTCAATTTTTCTCTTGAGACCATCCTTATTATACATTGTTTTTTCCTGTACAAATCAAATCAACTACTAATAGGATATAAATTTCAATTCTTTTTCCTAATAGAAATTTGAACCGAATAAACAAAATTTCAATCCTTTTCAGTACGATTAAGACCTAGTGTCCCAACTCTTAAGTCAAATACTAAACTTTGCTATCAGAACTGGTGAAACACCTTTCAAGACTTGTTGTTGCCCTAACCTAATTCTAAATGAGAATTTTCGATCTTTTGCAACAACATAAACATATAGTATAATTACATTCTCTACTCTTTACCATCATGCTTAGCTTAGACCTTTTCATCATCAAGAATGAAACCTTTTCCCTCGACATGACACGTAAACTCAGGTATGGGCCACTTAAATTTAAGCCGACTACTCAACTTTATACCATTTTCTTACTAAATCTTCATTTAGTTTCACCCAAGTATACTCATAGGACTTTTTTACCTATACAGTTTGTCCATCCTAGTATCAATCTATCCTTTGAAGCTTACGATAACATTGTCAGTCCTCATTCAGAACCCCAAGATACATCTCACCAGCTAACTATATTAGTATTGTACCAAAAAATCCACCGCTAAAATATTTCTGACAAATAATGCATTTCAAATTGCCTGTATTATACTCGTTGGTTTCTCAAATATGAATGAAACGAATCCACTATCTGAACATGTCATACCACTAATAATTCTTTAGGAGTTAGTATTCTTACTTGAAAATAGACATACCCCGTTTCCACATACCCTCGTACTGCCACAACCGTGAAAGTCCGTTAGATACCCCACTAGAACTCCATCATACCTATCGATAACATCGTACCCAACTCGAACACCTAGTTCTATCCATTGAATAATTTCAAACATTATCAATGTGTTTTCTCTATAGGCCAAGAATTTCGCTTTACTTCTAGAGACACTTGAAAAAAAATCACACTTTCCTAACTCTAAACCAGTAAGTATCGACGACCGGCTCTGAGATATCCTCACGCTATGAATCATATTAGAGTCTTTTACTAATTTACTAATCTGCACGCAACATGAGACTACCCACCATATTTGTATCCAGAAATATACCTATTTCGGAAGGACAATCTTTTTTCTCTCTTGTAAGCTATTTCAACTCCTAAACTCTAGTACTAACCATATTTGAAAATTATTGAACAAGTCAAAAGATACCAATTTGGTATCAACTAGATCCAATTTGGATTCAATTAGTTGCACGAAAGAAAAGTAATAAATGAGTTTTCTTATGGTCCTATAGCCTCCCTCGAAGAAAGTAAAAGCGTAACATTCTGCCAGACTCTACTAGAAACCCTGTCCTTGTGTGATGAGATCACCGAACATAACACTCTGATACCAAGTCTTCCACACCCTATAAACTAGTCGTGAGTGGCACCCACACTTCCCCTCTAAGTGGGCGAACCACCAATTTTAACCTAACTACAATACAAGCATAACGCGGTCACTTCAATGTTACTACATATCACTTCCCAAAACCTGAAATTCATCACATCCAGGCATCTATGTCCACATACTACGTCTAAGAATTATCAAATACACCAACTAAAGACTAAAATGGATGTTCCTAAGTATAGTACTCATTTCGGACCAGAGAACCCAACACGCAGCTTGAATGATAGCTCACCCTGGAACTTGATCTGCGAGGTTGTCTAGAGATCAGGGACATCATAAGTCATAGTACACTCGCTTGCATTTCATAAAAGGAAACAAAATAACCAGTAGGGCTCATACGAGGCAACAGGTACTTAGTAAGTATCAGCGGTCACACTCAAATCGTAACTAATATACAAGATGTTAGTATGAAAATTACTAACAGCACATTCATGGTGATAAGCAACAAACAACATGAAAAAGTGTCAGTAACAATAGCAAGCACGTATAAATTCAACAGTATCAGGATCACCATGGAGGACTCATGCCTCCAAACCAAAACCATTTTTTTAGGAGTTATTTCTCTTTGAGATTGGGTATCTTTCCCATCATTCACATTTTATCTTTAAAAAATATTACGGGTCGGAATGTGACACTCACCGATCCAAAATACCTCCGTGTCGAACGTGACCTCCGATCCAAAAATATCGTGTCGACGTGTACACTCCAATCCAAATACATTCGAAACGTGACACTCCGATTCCTAAATAACGTGTCAGAACGTGACATCGATTTCCAAGAAATACCTTACTTTATCATGTAATATCACCTCACTTTTTTCATCGTTTTAATAATATTTTCTCGACCTTATTTGCTTCATGCATTACTTCGCTAGAGGTGGTTAAGATTATACATTGCCACAGTCTCGGGATTTCCAACCAATTACAAAACACACGACCAAGACAACCAATCACAGAATCAAGTACATAGAAAACTCACAATATTATTCAATGCATATCGTCACTATTAAGAGTTTACTACAATAGCATAAACCATAACCTACCCTAACCTCCACCGAGAACCGTAATCCATGCAAGCTCATCTCCAATTGCTTTTTGCGAACAATTCCAATCTATTAAACATGCATTATTTGTAAGTAAATTGATCTGTAGACACTTATATTGTTACACTTCTAACCTAGATCCTAAAAATCACTCTAAAATTTGAATTCTTATTTTAAGAACTTTAAGTTTAACACCCTAATGTCTTATATAAAATTGAAGTTCTGCTTTCTAAATCTAAAGTATTATGAAGTAGCAATACATATAATTTAAAACCTTACAATTCTATTACTTGTACCCAATAATGAAAATTAAGAACGACCTATTCCCACTTAAGTAAAATATAAATTTTTCAAGGATGAGATATGACCCCAAATATAGTAGTATTTTAGCAGCTAATAAAATCACCCCACCTAATCCTTTCTCTTCTGTACAATTTATTAACTTCTCACCAAGTAATAAATGATCCACTTGTTGCTGTCCCACACTTTTATAAGGAAAACACAATTGACTAATTTAATACTTAATGTTAAAATAATATTTTCCTCCTAGCATATTAGCAATAACAAATTCAAGTAGTAGAGTTTCTACCTGAGGAACTCGTCTGCCTCCTGCTATTCGTGTCTCCATCGCTAAGTTCCCTCTAAGTTTATGACTCAAGATAGGAACCCTGATTATTATTATGAATAATTATAAAAGTGTGAAAGTGAACCACTATAAGTTATAATGTTATTTTCTTTAACCACCAACTAAATAAATTATTAAAAGTGGCGCATTAATTCTATAATTGTAGTCATGAATAGTCCATAAAATCTATTTAGAATAAACAGGAAGTATTTTATGACCTAAATCTTCTATTACTCGAAATGACCAAATGGTTACCCACATGCTTTGACCATTTGATCAACCCTCATGTCAACTCTACGGTTCAAGACTGATTGCTCCACTCAATCCAATTAAGCACCTATCATCCTTATATCTGAACATGAACACATGATATTCACCATGGTTTCCTATATGCCGAATTTTGGGCCTCAACATAATAAAACACATTGAGTCTTCAGTATTTTTTCTACATAGACGACAACTTGCAAACAAAAATCTTCATCTGTGAAGTCTGAATCGGTTCAATTTCACCTAAAAATTAATCAAATTAACTTTCCTCATAATTAAAGAATAATTTTTTTAATAGTAAAGTAATTTTTCACTAGAATCAATAATACTCACAATAACAATTATCCAGATAGTCTTTGATATGTATTCTTGAGAATAACATATATATCTAACAAATAGTGTCGTACACCTTTTTCTCATCGTGTTTGATCTTGTTTTATATAACAATTTCAAGTCCTTGTAAAACTTGCTTTTATCCTAGTTGATTATTTCTCCTCGAAAATGGGGCGACGTCAACAGAGAGACAAGGATTTTTCCCGTTCCTGTTGTCCCCATACCCCCATAATGAAGATCATTTTTTTCTTGTTGAACTTTTCATTTTGAAGAAGTAATTCCATTTTATCTACAAAAAAAATATTAAATTAGTTTAGAATTGAATTCTAAAGTCGAATATTAAAAATCTTTAAATTAACATCTAGTAAGTAGAAAACCTGCTTGACTTGGAATAGACAATCTAAAACTATAAATGTCTTGATGGTGGGAAGTAAAAAAAAAGAAACATTCATCTTTAAAAAGTAAAATCTTTTTATGGTCCATGAACCTCATGTCAACTCTACGGTTCAAGACCTGATTTTCAACATCAATCCAAATAAAGCACTATCCTACTGTATAGTTATACCATGAACACAAATCTTCGCACTCTCCACAGTTTTTCCACAAATTATAACAAATTTGACACTCCAACAATAATTGGAACACGTTTCTCAGTGTGTGATATCTAAGGCTGGCAAATGGACCGGTTTTTGGCAGTTCCTGTCCGGTTCCTGTTCCGGTCCATCCTGTACCGGTCCAACCGGTAAGGAACCGTTCTTTTAGTATACAGGACCGGTTCCTTGTTTTTTATCCGGTTGAACAGGTTCGGTAAGACCGGTTCTGGACCGGTCCGATTTGATAAGAACCGGTTTAGTCGGTTTTTCAATTTTTTATTAAGGTTACCATTTTATATGACCGTTGGGCCCTTCTAGCCGTTGGGCTGGGGCTCAAAAAGGTCAACAATGACCCCCACCCCTTTCTAAAACTCCCTTTACAACTATAAATATAAACCATTTTTTTTTTTTCCATTTTAAATCACAATTCACTAACTTAAACATCTCTCAAAGTTTCAATTATAAATCTCATCATAAATTATAAATATTATCTTGTGTATATTGAGTTAGTTTCAATTTCGGAATCTACCTGGCCATCTATCAAATCCGCTTTGGGTTATACGTCTACTTTTACATCGACTTTTGGCTACATTTCGTTCTAACTATCACTTTAATATTGTTATTTGGTTTATTAATTTAGTTGTTTAATCTCTTTTATATTACGAAAGGGGGGGGGGGTTATTTTGCTTGTTTTTTCCTCATAATATTTCATTTTTTTAAATTTTAAACACTGAATTCGGAAAGAATAGTGGTAAAACACCACTGTCTGAATTAAAATAAAAGGGAGTGAGTAAGTAGTTCCTTGTTTCTAAAAATTTTCCCACCTAGATATTTAGTTAATACTAATGAATTTAGACTTGTGTTAAGAAACTTTTTTTTACGGCCCAAGACCTTTTGAATTTAATTCCTGAAATGAATAAGACCATGAGTCTTCTAGACTTTATAACTAATTTTGAATCAGACTAAAAGAAGAATTAGAAATAATGAGGAAGATGAAGAGACTCTACCCCGCTAGTACGGTTCGAAGTCCCCTCTTTACCTACTTTTCCAATGTCATCTTCGTACTTGTTAAAAGATTGTTTTATATGGAATTTTTTGATACAAAATGAGGAGAAAACTACTGTTACGTGCCTAAAGGTAAATTGGGTAATGAAACATGTACACGAGTACACAAGGGGGACGGGAACAACTAAGAACACATTTCGAAAGTGTAATAAAAATTTGCTCGCCTAGATGAATATAGAAAGAGCTAATAGAAATGGAACACCCATATCCGAAAGTTCTATGGGTGTTGGAGGTTCTAATATGGTTCAAGGTGTATTAAATATGTCTAACCCAGCTAGTCGAGCACACACCGCACTATAGTTACGAAAAAGATCGTAGAGAATTAGCCTAAAATGGTTGATGTTTTGTGGTTTACCTATAACCTTTTTCATTTCGCTTTCTCATCCGTGTTTTGTTCATATTATTCGAGAATTAATATACCCATATTATGAAGGTATTCCAAAATACCATAAAGTGATCTTTTTAAAATATCAAAAAAGAATATTCTCAATTTTTTTGTTGTTTTATTTACTTATTATGATGGTATCATTATCTATTACTCTTACTTCTTATATTGGACTTAGTCCGAATGGTAACGATTAGTTTCACTAACTCTCCATTGGATTTGACCATGATGGAACTGCAAAAAAAAAAATATTAGCGTATAATATGTTGAAGAAACTAAAACCAAAACCACCGGTTCTTATATAGCATTAAAAGTAGCTGTTATTTACAATATGATGGAATATGGACAATAAAATGAGTGTCACTTAATAATGTTTCTAATATTTAAGAGCAGTTGATTATTTAAAATTAGACTTTGTCCATTGATATGGTTGTTTTCATATTAAGTGTGCCGTTATAATTTAATCGTAAGAATATATTTCTTAATTTGGAGTTTTCTTTGTGAAAAAATTATATTTGCGTGTAAATTGTATAGTAAAAAGCTAAAAGTAAAAGCTAGAATTACTGAAATTCAAAATCGTTTAATGAATGTGACTTGCATATAGAAAAATTCCAAAGAAATAATGCACTAATGATTCTTTATTTGAAATGCTTCAATTGCTTATGTTTATCAGAACCGCTACCATTAAGTTTTTAATCTCAATAATGAGGATCCCTAGTTTTAAGAATTGGCTTTGAGATTGGCAAAATACAAAAATAAGTGATTTATTTTTAAATGTTTTTTTATAACGCACCAAAATGGGCATGTTTCGGTCCAATATTATCCCTACTATTTCTTCTGTTTTAATTATAGATTTGTGCTATTTCATTAAAATTAGCTAAATATAAAAGGAAAAGAACAATTTAAAGTTCATTGGCTTTTATGGATGAAAACCAAAAAATATTTTTTTCCCTAGTCCCATAGCTATTTTACTGCACTACTTTAATCAACCATTATCAACTAAGATGTGTTGAAAGATGGTTGAAAACATTTATAAAAAATTTAGAAATTAAAGAGAAGAAATCTAGTGTTAAACATTGTAAACTTAGCTTTAATACAACGTTAGAGAGTTTATTAATGCATATAAGTTATGGAAAAAATATTCCAATAGTTGAACCTTCAGCTTCTAAGCCTAAAAGGATGATACGATGATATGATGGATGAATATCTGAGCTTGAATTGAGAAACTAATAATGATTTTTGATTGTATATTTTTCATCAACAGGCACGAAAAATATTAGCATTAAAAAGGAGAACTCAACCTCGAAAAGTAAATTGGTGAAGAATCTGAAAATCAATTTCCTACCCTTCTGGATTTTCGAGATGTGCTAGCTATCAAGCATCATCGTCGCTTCGTAGCAAGCCTTAGTGCGCGAGATATGATTGGAGATCATCGAATTCATTAGCAAGACAGTTTGTTATATATCGGTGTTGTTTCGAGATGGGTCAATGCCGAAAGAAGAACAACGTCCTACCACTATTTAAGTCAAGCCATATAGAAGACCAAATAGATGAAATATTTGGTGAGAATAGTGATGATGAAGGGAAGCTATGGAAGAAGAACGAAAAATCCAATTCCAAAAACTCTTTCTTTTCAAATGATAACAAATTTACAAAAAGAATTTAAAATAAAAAAATTGCAATTGTTTAGTATAATAACTACTATTCAATTCCTCCTAAATTATGCACTCTTATTCTCTTTCTAAAATTTTGTAATTGTATAAATGATTAATTGAATAATATAATACGGCTATTCCGCCGTGATTTTCCTTTTATGATGTCTCTTCTATTTAATTTCATGTCATTTCTAAATTTAATTTCTTAATTATATTAATAAAAGTTATATTAAAACTTTAATTCAATCATAAACTTTAAAATTTAATAATTTCAAACTTTAAATTCATATAAAGTTTAAAAAACTTTAAATTCAATTTCAAACTTAGTTTCAATATAAAACTTTAAATTCAATATAAACTTTAAAGTATAATTTAATTTTCAAACTTATATAACTTTAAAGTTTTTCAATTGAAGTTTTAATATAAATATATAATATAATATAATAATTAAAATAATTAAATTAAAAATAAAATAAATAAACCGGATGAACCGGTAGACCCGATTCCACACCATTACTAACGGACTGGGCGGAACAGGGTGATTTTTCCGGTAAATCCGGTCCGGTAAAATCTGGAACTGGTAAGAAAATCCGGTAAGGAAAATCCGGTACCGGTCCGATTACCGATAAAACCGGTCCTGTTGACCCGGTCCTGTCCGTTTCCAGCCTTAGACTGTGATCTTTTTTGTAATAATTTCAAGTCCCTTGTAAACCTTCATCTTATTCTAGTTGATTATTTCTCCTCGAAAATGGGTGGCAAGGTCAACAGAGAGACGGGATTTTCCCGTTCCTGTGGCCCAATTATGAAGATCACTTTCTTCTTGTTGAACTCTTCATTGTTGATGAATGTATTCATTTTATCTACACACAAAAAATAATTAGTTTATAATAGTGAGTTTATAAAGTCATACATAACAAAATCTTGTAAATATAAAGCTACTAAGTAGAAACCTTGCTTGACTTGGAATATACTATCTAAAAATATAAAATTTTCTTGATGGTGGATGTAAAAAATAAAATTATCTTTCAGCTTTTTAATAAATAAAATCGTTTTGTTGTACGTATTAATGACATACCAATTTTCATAATTAAATGATATCTTTTAGGATAATAATGACTTTTTAACACAGTTTATCGATATGCAACTTGGAATTTTTGATAATTATTATTAATAAATTATATAGGATAAATTTATTGATTTATGTGTTAGGAGATTAACATAGAGCTGGGGCTTTTTATTAAAAATGTGATTTTTTTTTATAACTTCTTAATTATTAAACCAAATTAACATATATAAATTTATTCTTTTTAGAATAAGAATAGTTCTTACAAAATTAGATATATTGTTACCTTAAATTTTGTGATTAGCTTAAATTCTATTAAATTAGTTTCTGATGTATCTTGTTATTAGAACACAAGTAAGTTACAAAAGGATTGTACAAAGAACTCAATAATTTTCTGATGGAATATATTACTCAAAGTGATATGTGTCAAATGTTACACTATTCAACAACACATCATAAGTGTTAAGGTCTAATTCCATAAGAGGGAATTGACCAAATTATCCCCAGAACTATATCAATTACAGAGTTATTTATATTATAACTTGTGGCACCATCATAATAATTGAATAAGGAACTTTATGAATCAGCTACTCAATCACCGTGATAGAATTAGGTAGAATATATTCATTACTGATAGATTACAAATTTACTATTTCATCTTCTTTGTCTATGTAACATTTTTAAGTATTGAGTTAAGAATTCTATTCTTCAAAACCCTTTTAGGGTGGAATCTTCCCGAACATTTATGGTGATTTATTATTTTATCCCTCAATTAGCTTGACACTATGACTGATCTCATTTAATTGTGTACGTACGTATTTTATTAATATATATTAAATATAAAAGACTTGGACTTGAACTTGGGGCTAGTGCTTGGATCGAAACTTAAAATAAATATTTCATCTATAGATAAGAATTTTTGTACACACAAAAGTAACTTATATATTTGTTATGCGATACAAACTGTACAAAAGAGCTAAAAAATTGAAGAGACCAAAACAGAAGATGGCGATAATGATAGTTTATGTACACTCATATTATCATATGTCTATCTTAGACCCAAAACTCACCCGAATTTATGGCAGAGTTTCTAAATCTTAATTTTAATCAATATGTTCAAAATCTCATATTTTCCCTGAATTCAAGTCTAAGGTTAAATCATATTTTTCTTCCCAAATACTACAAACCTAAATAATTATCAATATATATAAACGCCTAAACTATCTAATTCCCTTCTTAATATATAAAAATTTACATTCGTCATAATTATTCTTATACATTACATATAAAATAATACCACTTCGAATAGTTAACCTTAATGACTTAACCATAAAATCTCATATTGTAATATTATGAGTTTTAATATGTTAATTCCATGAAATTTATTGCCGCCGAATTGATTGATTAATCATCATTGCCACATAATAGGAGTCATCTTTGCAAATTATTATTATATATATTATATATATATATATATATATATTATATATATATATATATAGATAATATATATATATAACACAATGCATATTCAATTATCCTATTACTAATTAACAGAACAATTGTCACGATCCAAAATGGGTGTGATGGAAATCGTCTTATCCCACCAAACAAGTAGCCTAAAACCAAATATCTACCAAAGGGCGGAAATAAATGACAATTCCAACAACAATCTTTATGAACCAAGGTCATTTTAATCAAATCCCCCAAATCAGGTGTCACGTGCACAAGCCTCGAATGTAAATATTAGAATTGAAAATAAAATAAAAGTTCTAACATGAAGTTGTCTTTTCAGTTAAAAATAAAGTCATACTTGAGTAAGAAATTTCGCTGTGATGACAAGCCAGCTTACCCCTTCCACACTCCTCCACAGATGCCTCTTAAAACGAAGAGAAGGAAGGTATCAACATCATCAATCACAAAAATCCCCGGGCTCGTAACCTACATAAATTTGTAGAAGCAAGGGGTGGAGTACCACCAACGTGTTAACCGCAACAACAAACCTCTAAACACAAGTTAAAGTGAACAAATATGGTACCCCTTATACGCCCTATCAACCTCCACGCTACAGCCTAACAGTTTACAAACAAACACCACTCAATAACCCACACTCTAATCAGTTTAACTTCTCAATAACACTCAATATTCAACAGTCACGTTTCACAGAGAAACCATACAAGATCATCAAACACCTGTTAAAGTCAGCAATATAAAAATGTGCAATGCCCATGAAGATGCGATGTCAATGTCGTTATGCCATGTCTCTTAATGATACACCACCCTCTGTCTCTCGGTCCTGGACCCGGGGGGACTATCTGTCCGTATGCATCTGTCGCGTCGCACGACACGACCTCCGATAATAGTAACCTTTCGCGCTCTCGATAGCGTCCCTTCCCTCGAAATCTAATTTCATCAGCTGCGCACGATAACGACCCTCGAAAGAGTACATCCCTCTTACCACAACCATGTCTGTAACAATGCATATGAACATGCTCAAAATGAAAGATGAGAATAACCATTTGATAACAAAGCACAATTCACAACAATAAATCAACACCACCAAATAAACAACAAGTCTCCAATCTTCTCAACATCACACAAGGAATCACGAATTTTTGTATGCTTAACAAGAGTTTAGAAATCCACTTCCCTTAGCCAATCTAATAATTAATCTTGGACTTGAGCCTTCCCTTTCCGTTGAGCTTCTTCTGGAACCAATGGAAATCGATTCAAGTAATATAGTAAGAATTAGATTCCGACACTAAAACACTTTTGTTTTTTATATAGGGTTAAGCTTAGACCGAAAATCTTTATCCAAATTTATAATTTAAGTTTAACCTAAAATTCTCATATTTCCAAATTTCAAGTCTAGGGTTAAGTTTCAAACTCTCCAATATTATAAATCTAATAATTTTTGTTATTTAGTTACCTATCTTAATATATCAAATCTTGAATCGTAATATGATAACTATAGCAAGATTCCTATAATTTAAGCTAAGTTCCACCATCAGTAACCTCGACCTCAAAAAAAAAAAAAAAGAAGGAAAAAAATATATAAAACAAGGAAAACTACGCAGAATTCATCCTCAATTATATTTACATATCATTGTCCTGCAATTACCTAACTCATTATTACTTTCTTACTAAATTTCCTCAATTTAACCACAACAAAACAAATTGAAAGTAAAAAAAATTCAAAATTATTTTATATGGTTCAAATTGTCCTTTACAACTAATTTAGCTACAAGTTTTTTTCTCTTTTATTTTACCTCTAAAAAAATCACACGTCACATTAATGATTCCATAATCATTCGCGCCGTGCCAATCAACATTATTAGTAAGTAATCAGTTTTACTTATAGAACTAGCAATGGCATCACAAGCATAATCAAACTAAAAATAAATGAATCCAATAATATAATTTAACCACCAACCATTTAAATTACTATTCTTTTCCTATCACTGATATATAAAAATAATAAATTGGGGTGGATTTGACCTGAGGGAGAGAGGGGCGAGGCACGAGTCCAACTTTCTAAATGTGGGCGTCAAAGATGTGAGACACCTCAAAAGGGAAGCTGAAAAGGGGCACAGAGTCTAGAATGCATGGGGTCACGGTGGAGGATTGAAAGTGAATAGCGGCACCTATCCTATATTCAAATATATATGTCCTGTAATGAGAAGAGTGGTTTAAGTCCTGGATATAGTCGTATTAGATAAAATACCCTACTGACTTTATTTTAATATGGTTCAAATAGTATAGAGTCTTTAAAGAAATTATCACTTTATCGACATTAACTATCTGGAATTAACGTTCGATTATTCTTACCATTATTCATAAATTAAATTAACGCCTTACTAAATGAAATAATTTATCTAATAAATACTCCTTAATTAAATTAACTCATGTTAAATATCGTATATTAAAAAAAAATTAATTGCTTTTTTGTTTTTAAAAAAACTGGACCTGTCGTGTGGTCATCACCTTATCCACCCTAAGAATCATGTTCGTCCTCTACATAGAGATGAAAGAAGGACCTGGAGATTCACACAGATGTGGATTCTAGCACGCATGTCAGAACTCTTCTCCCAGTTTGCCTCCCCCGCAGATCTGTGTGTCCATAAGGATCTTCTGACTTCCTGCCTATGCCAAATAGCTATAAGGCTCCTCCTCAAAGTCAAGTCTGCACCCAACTCACAAAAATCAAGTGAAAGCCCATGAGATTCATCTGGAATAGGTACTTTCGGGCATAGAGACATGGAAAACAGGATGAGCTGCTGACAAAACTAGTTGGCGTAACGCCAAACTTATGGCCATGTCATCCCACTCGGCTCAGGAATCTAGAAAAAAGGTCCAATGAACCTAGGGATAAGCTTGACCTTCTTTTTTGTAAACCATCATCAGAAACACCCTCACTTGATACTCGGATCCAACATGGTCACCTAACAATAAACACCAAAGCTCTAACTACGTCCGGTCTTCATAACTCTTCGGTCGAACTCTTACTGTCAATCTCCAGGGTATTGAATCATACGGACTTTCTGCATAGCATCTCTAAGCAAGTTACCTTATCCAAATAGTCCCATCTCCGCCGAATAAACCACCCAATCGGAAAGACCTCACTGTCTCCATATAACTCCTCAATGGGGCCATCTGATACTAGAGTGATAACTGTTTTATAGTAAACTCCACTAAGGAGAATCAAACGTTGATCCCATCTAGTCTCCGAAATCGATCACCACGCCGAGACAATATCTTCCAATACCTTAGATGGTCCGCTCAGATTGACCATCTGTCTGAGGATTAAATGTCGTACTCATATCTAACTGAGTACCCAGACCATTTTGGTAGAATGCCTTCCATAAATGAGAAGTAATAGTGAACCTCGATCTGATATGATAGAAATAGGAACTCCATGAGTCGCACAATTTGAGATGATATATAGCGTCGGCTAACTTTTCTGCTGAATACTTCCACCCGAACCGGGATGAAGTGGGCAGACTTGGTTCACCCTATAACAACGACCCCAATATAGTCTAACCACCCCTGTGTTAGGCAACCCACGACAAAAGTCCCTAGTAACTCCGCTCCCACTTCCAAGTAGGAATAGGCATCCCTCTGAGATACACCCCCGGGCCGCTGTGCTCACACTTGACCTGCGGGCAAGTCAAACAGCTCAAAATAAAGTCTAAAATATGTCTCTTCATCCCACACCACCAGTAATGCTGACTCAGATCATGATACATCTTCGCCGCTCCCAGATGGATGGAATACCGAGAACAATGGGCCTCCTCAAGAATCAATCTAATCAAATCATCTCGGGTACCTTTGGCACAGTAGAGGGGCAAATTTTTTCCTCCAATTCCAAGACACCATAAGAAGCAAGGAACAGGTCCTCCTTAGCATTACTTTCTCCTCTCAATACTTGTCTCGAATGAGACATATTTTCCATCATCAAACTGGTGTGGCACGGATTTTCGTCCATTTCTCGACTAAAGAAGAGCCGAGCCTCAATAAAAGCAATCTCCCATCACGTCTTTTATGAAATCTATCTGGCAAGCAGACAAGACTGTTCGCTAATATCTGCACATCTCTAGCCAATGGATCATCTCATCATCCTCAATACTAAGCGCTGCAAGATCCCCCATGCTAGGAGTCTTCCTAACTCAGACATCTGGACCACAAACATTGGGGGCTTTTCCCTAGATGATACGAATGGTCCGAATCATAGTCTTCCGCACCTCAACTCCACCGCTTGTCCCGTTGGCCTCAAAGTAAATCCTTCTGGCTGTAAAGAAATACTGAAGACTCCAATGATCAGTGAAGATCTCACAATGCCACGTCAGCTACAACTAATGACGCGCATAACTTAAGTACAAATACCACATCCGCCGCACCACCAGATCATGAGTATGGGTAGTTCCTTCTCATGGAACTGATGTTAATTGCCTAGAAGCATAAGCCAATCACTTTCATCACTTTCCCCTTCTGCATCAACACCCCCACCAAACAACTACTCCTGAAGCATCACAAACACAGTAAAGTCTACACTTCCTCCCTCAGGCTCGATTCAACAGCACAGGGCAGAAGGTCACAAAGTCTTGGATTTTGAAAGCTCTGCTCAACTATTTATCAACCAACTGACAACGCACATACTGTCGAGTCAATCTGTTTTAATGGAGATTCATGGTAGAGAAACTCTGAACAAATCTTCGATAATTAGCCTTTCCACCCCACAACACTTCCTAATCTCATTAGGTTGAAGGTAGGTCGCGCGTCCACCTCTAACCTTTCCTCAATAATGTTCCTGTTATCTAACTCTAATACCCTCCATGGACACCACGTGTCTCCAAGAATGGTCACAAGTAATCCAGAACTCACACTTTTTAAACTTGTCATACACTTCTCTTCTCTCCCCTCGTTAAATTCCCATCCATCCTCAACTTTTCGTAACATTGTCCTCCTTATTCTGGGAGTAACCAAGATTTCTCGATGAAAACAATCACAAAAGAATCAATGTATGTCGAAAACCCCCCATTTAATCAACTCCATGAATGCTGTTGGTGCATTAGGTCAATTCCGAATGGCCATCACTAGAAACTCTAATAGCCCATAGACCCGGGGGAGAGGTTTCAGAGCAAAAAAGCGTAGTCCCTTAGGGGGGGATTTATAAAGAATCCCTAAGACTCAACTGGATAAAGGGATATAACCCATGGACGGCTAACAAATAACCACTATTAGAAGAACCATGATGCCTATCCCGTGTAAACCTGATCAAATAAGGTGCATGAGGGGCAAAGTAGGGCCAGGACAGAGGAACTTATTCTGCACTGTTACCGGAGGGGGTTGTTCAAAAGAGAAGCCGTCTGTAAACATCAAATACAAAAGCATAATCAATCCTAGTCAAAAACCAATCCTGTCTTCTTCACAAAATAAGTACAGGAAGAGGGTGCACCCCAGAATGGTGAAAGCAACACTACTAGGGAAAAAAAGGGTAGAAAAATAGAGGGGGGGGAAGAAAAGCGGAATAAACCCTTACGGTCGAAAGATCAATCCTGTAGGTGAACTTGATCCGAGAATTCAAATTGTTGTGGTTCTGTATCAAGCTCTGACCTCTGGAGTCGGGATAAGGGGGACCGGTATGGAGGGATAGAAAGAATAGGCTTAAAAAGTAGTGCCCAGGAATCCCAAATCAGATAGCAAAATGATATCCCTGTCCCTATGGCTTAGAGGAAAGAAAGGAACACCTGGAAGATCATCCTGATCCCGTCCAAGCGGAAAAAAAGAAAGAAGCCCGGGTCCTGTGGGAAGTGACACCCTGATCCGTTCGCTCGACCGAAACGGGGAACATAAAGTCGATGGAGGAGGAGGTGGGGTGTCAATTGCTAGTAGTCGAAAAGAACGCAGTACCGAATGAAACCTTAAGTAAAAACCGAACAACCCCTCTCGGGCAACCAAATGCCTAAGGCAAGTATGAAAAAAGATGTATCTTTGCTAGGATAAGAACCACTACAGGGGGCCTGGGGGCGTGTCCACTGCAACTCTCGGAACGAACTCTCGGTAACAGCCAACATGTAAGGCTAAGGTCAAAGTCTGTAGCGATTTAAAGAATGCAAGGACATCAAGATAGTGTGATAAAAAGCCAATCCAATGAAACCCAAGTATAGATATCAGTCTGGAGCTCATCAACCCGGCCCATACGGAGTATTACAAGGGGAAAGAGGAAAAAAGAAGGGAATAATCTCGCCAAAATTACCCAGATTTACCGATCCCCAGCCCAAAGAGGGAAAACAAACTGGATCGATAAAACAACTCGAAATCGCACCACTAAAGGCATTACCCATGTTGGTGTAAAACAGGGGACAAATAGGGGAAATACAAGGGTCAGTGCTGAGTCGGACATAGTCCATATCAAATTTTTGAGCACAAATAACGTAGACAAAACATAAGGAAGAATGTAGAACCGTTATCAAACAACACATAGCAGGTCCGATAGCATACAATTGATATATCCCTGTAATAACAATCATCAGAGGTCTCCGCCTCAGGTCTCCCTAAGGGTGAAAAGGCCAAATGAGCAGTGGCAACGTCCGTCGTTAAAAGGTGCCGGTGGGGCCCCATCCCTAGTGGTGGTTCGGGCCAAAGGAGGTCGTGAAGGGGGACCAAGAAAAGGGCCGCTCGGTAGCTGAGACTTGGGCAACAACCAACTACTAGAAAACCTCTAATCAATCACCTCTAAAAACCTGACTGAACTGCTTCCCCCGACCTCCTACACGCTGGGGTGGTGTTGGTGGCCCTGTCTGGAGTGAAGAATTAGGTCGAGTCCCACCACGACGTCTTTGAGAAGTTACAACTTCCGCTTCTAGATGATCGGGATCTCCATAATTAAAACAAAATTTCTACATTTTCTGACCTGGGAACTGCTTGTGTGGGAATGATGAAATTGGAAGAAAAGCGGTGAGTTGATGAAAGGAGATAGAGGAGAAGAAGACTGTGAATTAAGTGACAATGACGAGAGAGTGAAAGTGGGGAAAGGGTGAAGGGGGAAGAAGGAGGAGAAAGGAAAAGAGAGGGGGGGGGGGGAAAAAAAGGGAAGTGGGGGAAGGGGAGAAAGGAGGTGGGGGGAAAGAGGGGGGGGAGGGGGGGAGAAAGGAAAGGGGGGGGGGGGGGGGGAAGAAAGGAAAGAGGGAGGAGGGGAAAAAAAAGGGGGAGAAAAGGGGGTTTGGGGCGATGGAAAAAAGAAAAACGGAGGGGAGGGAGGGGGGGTGGAGGGGGGAAAAGGAGGGGGGAAAAAAGGGGGGAAGAGGGGGGGTAGCAGGAAGAGGGTAAGAAAGAGGGGGGAAGGAGGAAAAAGTGAGGGAAAAAAACGGGGGGGGGGGGGAGGGCCGAAAAGCAGAAGACGATTAAAACCCACGATAAATTTCCGAATTTTTCCAAATCGGCCCTGTAGGTCTCTCTGGAAAAGGGAGAGCGGGAGGTGGGGTGCTGGTTTAGAGCCGTTTACGATGGGGCCCTGACGGAACTGGGGCTAGAGGGTAATTGAGAGGCGCCCTCGATTTTCTGGGGCCCCCTCACATGAGCATACGGATGCAGTGAATAAAAAAAAAAGGGTATCCAACTCTGTCTGAAAAAGAGGGGGCACTCAAAAAGGGCCTCTGGGGGTGTTAGTTCCGCCCCTCCCTATCCAGATGAGGCCAACCGTGAAACATGGCACTGATATGAAAGGTGGAAGGGAGGCCCTATTTGGAGGGGTCAACCCGGGAACTCCTAATCTCTCATCTCTGCCAAGCGCGGTCTTTGGCAGAGCTCACAATGAAGTTGAGAAAGAAGGCAACGGGACCCTCCCTAGAATGGAGACTTGAAACGGGGGGACGCTGTGACGCGTAATAGATAGAAAGTGCAGTCCCTCACAAAAGTACAGGCGGATCCTCTTAGTGGGCATCGATATTTGGAATAATTGCCGGGAAACAAAAAGAAGCATGTCCTAGACAACTTTGGCAAAAATGTTTGCCTCATAACTCTGTAACCGATAAACCATCCTGTCTCATGAACTCGTCGGGAAAGGGCCTCAGAGCAGACTCATCCTGCTATTACGGCTCCCAAGGGATAAAACGAAATCTTGGACATTGGGGCGAGCGAATAGGGGAAGTAGCAACCTGCTCGGACCGGTAAGTCAGGCGGGTGTAGGTGAACAGATACCCGAAAACATTTTGTCGGAAAAAGCCGGAAAGGGGGGGGGAAAAAAAAGCGGCCCGAATAAGTCCTCCACCAAGTGCCCTCGCTGAGTCCACAAAGCTGGAGTTTAGCAATATACGCAAAAGGAAAACCCCATTGACCAAAAGGGGGGGGGGAGGGGGCAAGACTAATGAAAAACCATGCCCGGAGACCTCTAGTAACAAGGGGGGAGGGAAAAAGTCTACAAGGAAAGGGGAGTTGGAAAAAAAGCAGAGATATTTAGAAAAGGACTCGTGGAGCTCAGTCCTCAGGGGGGAAGGTCTCTTCGGCCGGGAGGGGACCGGGAGGGGAGTCGGGGGGGGAAAGGGAGGAGGGGGGGGAGGAAGGCCGGACGGCCTGAAAATCTTAAAAGGGGGTGGGTTGAAAGAGGGAAGATGGGAGTAGCGTACAGGGGGGAAAAGGGGAAGGGGGGTCTAATGGAAGTCCAAGAAGATAGTCTCAGAATAACCAGGGGGGGCGGCTCAGCCGACTGCTCCAGGGAAAAAAGGGGGGGAAAAGGGGGGAAAAGAAGAAGAGAAAGGGGGAAAAAAAAGGAAGAGAAGGGGGGGACGTGGGGGCCTCAAAGGTGAGGGGAGGGTTAACGGGGGGGGGACTAGTAAACAGGGAAGAAGAAATCGGCATGGAAATACAAACTAGAAAATGGGGAGGAGGGAAAAGGGGAAGGGGGGGGGGGGGGGCCACGGAAACGTCGGGAGAAGACAAACTTATGACCAGCCCAGCTAAAAAGTCTGGTAAAAAACAGGAAGCAAAAAAATACATTCAATGAGAAGACACCAAAAATACTATAAACAAGGGGGGGGTCCGAAGTAGCTTGTATTAAAGGGATATGTGCCCCAAGGTCAGCAATCCGGTTGAACTAACTAGGGGGGGGGGTTATGCTTGTTGCTGCTCTTGGGTAGACGTTAGTCGGAGGCGCGGGCCATCTCTATACTGATGGAATCATAGGGGAAAGTGTGTTTTAAATAGTGCAAGGGGGAAGGTGGCGGCGGGGAGGGGGGGGGAAGACACCAGACACGGACAAGGTCTTAGTAAAAAGCCTCTATCGGAAACCCGGGGTGTGGGGTACCAGGGCACGGGAAGGCGTCAAGGTATTGGTAAAGTCGGAAAAAAGGAAGGGGCTTAAATCAGGGGATTGTGGGGGGGGTAGTGACTAAACAAATGACTCCGTGGAGGAATCGTTGGTGCCTCGCGTGGGCCATCATCTGAGTTTTGGGTAATGGAGAACCGGAGAAGGGAGTCTCTATGCACGACCTCTCACTCGTGGCTGCTCACGTCCATGACCTCGTGGCCGTACTGAATCGGTACTGGACTAGGGCATGTGCAAGAGAAAAAAGGGGGGGGGAGGAAAGCAAACGAATCAATCTAGCGTCAAGTAGAGTCTACAGATACCCCTACCAACAGGGGGGGACCCCTACTGTGGGGGCCGTCACAACGTTCCGAGAGTCGGGAATTGCCGCGCCACCGCAATCTACCAAGGCCCCCCCCAAAAAAAAAAAAACACCACTAACATTAGTTATCGTAGGGAATACTTTGGTCCAATAGGATTGGTCAGAAAAGGGGGAGAGAAAAAGAAAGGGTAAAATATTATAGGGGTCAGAAAAACTCAGTACTAGGGGGAACCTGGCATGTAAGGCTACGCAAGATCAGAAAAATTGGAGCAAGAGAAGGAAAGATTGTCACTAGTATCTTATATCCTCTCAGAGATGAGTGTTTTACAGACGTCTCGGGCTGATCCTTGAGACTTCTACAATGACTTGACTTGGTTACAAGACGACGTAGACCTATTGTAACCTAGGGCTTGATAACATTATATGTCACGGCCCCAAAATGGGTGTTGATGGCACTCAGTCTCATCGCCAGACAAGAAAATCAACCTAAAACAAAATATCCTACAAGTTGCGAAGGTAAATGACAATCCAACAACAATTCCTATTATGAAACCAAGTCCATTTTAAACTTCCATACCACCCAAAATCAGGTTGTCACGTGCACGAAACCTCTAATGTAAATATTAGAATTAAAAAATAAAATAGAAGTCGAACATGAAGTTGTCTTTCAAGTAAAACAAAGTCATAAACTGGAGCAAGAAAGTTCGCATGAGATTCAAAAGCAGTTTTTCTACGCGACCGAAATCACAATCGCGGGGGGTCCACAAGAATATGCTCTGCTGAAAACCGAAGAGAATGGAGATGTGATCGGACAAAAATCGGAATGAGGAGCCACAGGTACTCGCTAACAAAAATGGTTGTGTAGAAGGTCGGGAAAGGGGTGAGGAATAGACCGGGAGAACAGCAGGGAACAAACCGATGTTGATAACCGCAACAAAAGAGGGGGGAAGAAAGGGAAAAAGGAAGAGAGAAGAAAAGAAGGAAAAAAAGGGGGGGCAGCAAACCTCTAAACACAAGTTAAGTTAACAAAAGTACGGGTCTGAAGAACCTTAGCGATGCCCTAGGGAAGTCTAAACCTCCACACTAACAGGCCTAACAGTAATTACCAAACACACCACAGATCAAGTAACCAACACTCTATCAGTTTTGAGAAACACGATTCTCAATAACAACCTTCAGATATTCAAAAACAGATACACAGCTTGGTCCCAAGAAACAGATAGCCCAAGGTCACATAACAAAACCACTGTAAAGTGGCATCAATAATAAAAAATGATGCAATGCCAGGGGACATGAATGCGATGTCAAATGTCGTGTGCAATGGTCACTTTCCGTTAGATTGATAGACCAACACACCTGCTTCTCTCTGTCCGGGACCCATTGTGGACCTATCTGTTCAGGGGGCAATAACGGGAAAGAGCGAGGACAGGAAAGTCCATCTATGATCCTTCGCTCTCCCCAAATACATGTAGAAACCGGGGAAATCGCTAAATAGTAACCGGGGGGATTCTGCGGGAGGGGGGAAGAAGAAGGGGAAGGGGAATTCGGCGCTAAATGGTATACCGTCCCGGGGGGATATCGAATATAATAAGTTCATGGTGGGGCATGCAGAAATGGGAATCGCGGCCGCTACGTGGAAAGAAACCAGAACGGGGTGACGATAAAGCAGGTGGAAAAAGGGGGAGGGGGATATGGGGCATCGAAGGAGAGAATACATCCTCGGGGGTGGTAGGGGGAACAAAGACAAAAGGGAAAGAAAAGAGGGGGGGGGAGGAGGGGGGGGAGGAGGGAGAAAGGGGGGAAAAGGGGGGGGGGGAAAAGAAAAAGGGGGGACGCAGCAAATCCCGGTAAATTAAAAAAATTAGATACAATGGCATGAAAAATAACAGTGGCTCAAATGAAAAGTGAGGAGATAACCATAAGGTTATGATAACAAAGCACAATATTACAGGGACAAAGAAATACACACCCCAACAAATAAAGCAACGGGGGGAAGTCAATCCGACATGCACATCTCAACAGGGTCACCAAACACGGAAATTCCGGAATTATTCTTGGGGGGTGAACGCTGGTAACAAGATATTGGGGGTAAGAATCCACTTGCCTTAGCAAAAATAGTCGGCTAATTAATCTTAGGGACGTTGAGCCTGGTCCACTTTTCCATTGAGTGTAACTGGTGGGGAAACGTGGAATAACAATGGAAACTCTATTCGAAGTTATAGTAGTCAACTGAATTAGATTCCGACACTAAACAACACGTTGTCCATATTTGGTTTATGCTTGAGACTGAAAATATGGCTTATCCAATTTATATTAAGGGGTTTGAACATATAAATTATCATATTTCCAATGTCCCCACAAGTCTAAGGTTACGTTTCAAACTCTCAATATTCTCAACTCGTAAAGTCAGCATTAAATGAATTGGGTCCAGAAGGAACAAAAAAGTAGTCGGGGGGGTTCCGCGCCAACAACAATTATTAGTAAGGTAAATCAGGGGTTTTAGGCTGTAGGTAATAACTACAATGGCAAGTCACCAATCCAATAATCAAACTCGCAAGAAATTATACAAGAATCATCAAAATTTAAAGGGAGCGCAAGCCACCATTAATAAGAAGAAAGGGTGGGGAGATACTATTCTTTATCCTAAATAACAGCATAGGATCAATCTAAACCAGGAAAATAAAAAATTGGAGATTTTACCGGCAGTGGGAAGGCAGAACGATGTGCAAACATTTTCTTGTGGCCAAAGAAAAAGGGGGGGAAGGGAAGCAAAAATGTGCCCTCCTCACATCGTAATAATTATAGGGAGTAAGAGGCGGAGGAGTAGAAACCCTCTTAACGTGGTCATTAATTAAATTTTAGAATGAAAGTGGGTTAAGTTGAATAGGGGTATTAAGATAAACAAACCCTACTGGCCTACTGACTAATATTTTAAATATGGGGGGGCACATAGTAATAATTATCACTTTAAAGTCCATGTGAAAGGGCTAATGAAGTACTGTAAATAAAAGATTATTGTAAAAAATTATTCATTAAAAATTGTAATTTCACAGGGGCGGGGGGACCGTGTCGCGGTATGTAATCTAGAAGTATGAAATACTAAAGTAACATAACCTCAATACAATAACCTCAAGGGGTAAGTTAGACTGCAAAGTTTATAGGTCGTGGGGGGAATAGGGGAAGAAGGGGGAGGGGGGATAAGGGAGGGGAGAAAGGGGGAAAGGGGGGAAAAGGGGAAGGGGGAGAGGGGAAAGGAAGAAAAAAAGGAAAGGGAAGGGAGGGGGAAAGAAAAAAAAAGGGGGGAGAAAAAGAAGAGAGAAAGGAGGGAAAGGGGGTGGGGGGGAGGGTAAGGGGAATGGGGGGGGGAAAGGAAGAAGGAAGGGGGAAAAAAAAGGGGGGGGGAAGAGGAGGAAAAAGGGGAAGGGGAAGAAAAAGGGAAGTAGAGGGGGGGGGAAAAAGGAGAGGGAGGGAAGAAGGGGAAAAGGGGGAGGAAAAAAGAGAAAGGGGAGAGAAAAAAAAAAAAAAAGAAGAAAAGAGAAGGAAAAGGAAGGAAAAAAGAGGGAAAGAAGAAGGAAGGGAGAAAGGGGGGGAAAAAAAAAAAATAGGGATAGGAGGTAAAAGGGGGGGGAAGGGAGGGAGGAAAAAAAAGGGGGGAAAAAAGTGGAAAAGGGAAGGGGGGGGAAAGGAAATTAAGGGAGGGGAGGGGGGGGGGGAAAAAAAAAAAAAAAGAAAGTGGGGGGGGGGGGTGGAAGAAAAAAAGGAAACAAAGGGAAAAGAGGAGGTGGGGGGGGAGAAAAAAGGATTGGAACACCCGCAAGGCCCGTGCAAACCCAGAACCGTCGGGCGGTGAAAAAAATGGGGGAAAGAACAAAGTGTTTTAAATTGGTTAAAGTATGGTCCCGCCACCCGGGGCAGCAAACGGGTTCAAACCGGAAAAAGGAATGATGTCTGGGGGTCAATCACCTTAAAAAATTCGGCGCCAAGACTAAAAATCAACAAATTGTCGTGAGGGGGGGGAGAAAACCTCAACAGTAAGTAGGTGTGAAGGAAGAGATAGGACCGATAGGAGGAGCTTAAAAAAATAAAGGTGGATATCGTAAAGCACCACATGTGCGATAAACTCTGCTCCCAAGATGGCCGGTTCCCCCCCCCCCCCCCCCATCAGATCGTTTTTCCTTGCACTTTGTCACTGAAGAAATCTCTTTGCTCCTAAGCTTTGGTCGAACTTGCCTGTCCAAAATAGCTATAGTGGCAGTCGGCGTCCTGCCCAATGTCAATTGTCTGGCCGCCAACGATCACACAAAAATCAAGTGGATAACTAGGTACTACCTAATTGTTTGGGTGACCTTTCGAAGTGATATTTCACACCAACTATAAATAGTCGCTCACACCTTTGAAGACACAACTTTGAATTCAAGAAAAGTTCGTTTTGTCTTCTTCTGTTTATAGCTTTATGTTCTCAAAAAAAGCTTGATTTATAGAACAAGATATCAAAATTTAAGAAGAAAATTAATGTGATCTGTTTGTGATATACTTATAGTTAAATTTAAAGCTGCTTCGCTATTTTATTTGTCCTATAGAATAATTTTAAATAATAATAAAGGAATCATGGTAAATTTGTATTCATACATATTATTTTTTCGACCTACCACTTAATATGTCCTAAGAGCTACTTTATAACATTGTGGATGGTTAGCGGGCGGCCCTAATAAAAAGTGTAATTGTTTCGCTAGGGCCGGGGTGAAGTATTAGATGTAGCCGCACTTTGAAAAAAATGCTCTACTTGGTTACCAAACCTCCAAGGCTTCTCACATTTAGAGATAAGAAATATTCCTAGTTAAAGCATTAGCTCTCCTTTTTTTTATATTATAAGAAGGGGCCCTTTATTTGTTTTGAAAAAATCCAATCTAATCGGGCCCGGGAAAAAAACGAAAGTGAAGGGAAAAAACAAGAGACAGTCTGTTTGATTCATCATGGAGTGCATCCAAATCTACGTGTTGATATCGGTCAATCCGATAAGGGGATATTTGTGCAAGAGGGCATACATATACTTTTCCTTTCTCTTTCACTAATAACAGAGAGATCAATTTTCCTTTCTAGATCTTTTCCTAAGAGTTGTACCCAGTGCATTTCACCTACTATGAGATACTTTTGCTATTGCGATGAGAGCAAAGGTTTTGACCAGAAGGTGTTGTATGACTTTTTCTTCACATGTGACCTCCGAAGAGAAATAATACAATATTTTATGAAGTTGAATAATTTGTTGAGGTCAAGAATAACTGTCACATTGTAAGACACTTTGATTGTCTTGGATACTTCAATCTCAGTCAGATAGTGTGTTAGTACCTTAGGAGACCAAAAGGACCCGTCTGATACAGAGCCAAGAGATGCATATTGGGGGCGTGACTCCAATGAAATTACTTTTCATTCCAGTTGTGTGTTTACAAATTTTAGCCACGGATAGATCAGATCCCTATTTAACAACCAAAGATTACATTACTACGGTTTAGTTACTAAAAATTGCAATATTATGAAGTCTTTAAATTGGAATATGTTATACCATTTTGAGATGGTATTGTTAGGTAGTGGAGCCTGATTAGTTTTAGGTTTTCCTATTTATTCTCTATTTTAGGTTTTCCTATTTATTCTCTGTAACCAAAAATAATCTGATATATTAATCTTTCAATATACCTCAACAATACCTCACCAATTCCGCTGGGAAGTTTTACCCACGGGGTTTTACCCAACTCATGAACATTGGTTTTCCTCTTTCGCCTCTCTTGATCTCTTCACAATCTCTTTCTCTTGAAAGTTCTTGTGTTCTTCATTCATCTAGTGGTGTGCGTGAATTCTATCCTATCTAAATCCTACACAAATTGTATCAGAGGCGTAAGAAGATTCAACACCATCACGAAGATGGATAGTTCAAAGCTTGGAATCGAGAAGTTTGATGGAATCCGATTTCAGTTTCTGCAAGATGTAAATCGATGAGATTAATCTTTACCAGAAAAGACTTCATCACAGAACCGTTGACCGGGGGTGAATCTGGAATCATGACTGAGTGAGAAGTTTGGGAATCTCAAGTATCTCCGCCAGGCTCTAGGGTTTATCCTGTTGACTTTTGTCAAAAACGTGCGTTCAACAATCGTGAAGGGAAGACTACGTCCGGTGACTCTGTTGAAGGCAACTGCAAACTGTATGAAAATCCATCGTCTATGAACAAGTATATTTAATGCGTAGATTGTTCCATTTCAGATATCTGAAATGGATCCGTTTCTTACTTTTCTTCTGATCATATAAACAGTTTCATATGATTGTAGTCACTCAATTCTGTGGATATAATTGTCAACGATAAATTAAGGCGTGATTTTGAATGTCATCTCTAAGCCCGAGTCTTGGGATAGCTGTTTTTTGGCTGTTGGCTAATCTGCAGGTTCCCGTGGATCTTAGAAAGCTGAAGTTGATGAAATCCGTGCTGTTGTTTCTTAGCTAAAGTAATTCGGCAAACGAGAAGGGAGATTCATTGGGCAGTGCTCTCAAGCGTTGATCAAGGGGGGATAAGTCAGACGAAAGGCCAGAAATCAACATGGTCTAAAGAGTAATCAAAATCAAAGAATCGAGGGAAAATAACTGAACAGATCAACAACGTGACTTTTGGAACTTTGGAGAAAAAAGAACACTTTCGGACAAACATACAAATCCAAAGAAGAAACAAATCGAGATAAATTTGTAGATGACATGATTCTGTAAATTCAGAGTCAGAGGACATTGGGGAATGCGTCTAATCCTTAGTGTGAAGCAGCCCTGGGAGGTTTCATCCTGTATTTGGATTATGGGTGTCATCTTTCCCTTCGTCTCCAAGCAAGGAGTTGTTCCAAAATTTTAAATCTGAACCCCATTTTGGCACCGTCTCTCTTCCTGCCCCTCCCGCGCCTTATAGATTGAAGGAAAGGGGATGTTTTGCATAAAGACCACCTTGGAAACCAGTGGAATTGGATGATGTCAGATAATATTCCCTAGGATCAAGAAAAATTCTGGTCTCTGTTGGTCAGACTTGGATAGCGACTGGATATGAAGGCAGAGTTTGGGAAAGGTTCGTGGGAAGATCGGAAAGGTGTATGGTAGTTAGCGGGAACAAATCGTTGCCCCCCACTCTGGAAAACCTTGTAAACCCTCTCACTGCAGGGTGTCATAAACATGGCCTCTGTTGCTGAAGGTGATTTCTGGTTCATGTCTGTGCACAACAGAGACTTGGACACATTAATGCCTAAAGGAATGAAGATGCTGTTGCAAAAGAGGAGCATTAGAGGGTCTGAAGTCTGTTTATATGGGTCTTTGAGAGAGCTGTGTTATGGGCAAACAGAAAAGAGTAAGCTTCACGAAGACTCCTAGAGAGCCAAAGAAACTGCGGTTGGAAATGGTCCATACAGATGTTTGGGGACCATCTCCAGTATCATCACTTGGAGGATCTAGATTCTATGTTACCTTCATTGATGATTTCAGCAGGAAGGTATGGGTTTATGTAACGACCTGTTTAGTCAGTTTTGAACAGCAGATTTTATTTCTGGAAAACTGGCTGAGACGACGGACCCCATGACGGACCGTCATGGGCACGACGGACCGTCGAGGGGTCTCTTTCAAAAACACTTAAAATCTAAAAATTTGGGTACTGAGATCGACTCTCTGAACGTCACGACGGAATGGAAGGACGGAACGTCGTGGCCACGACGGACCGTCACAGGCCAGTCACTAGAATCATGTTTCTGAACTCTGTGACGGAGCAGCAGGACGGACCATCGCAGGCACGACGGCCCGTCACAGGCTGCGTAATCCCAGGCTGGGTCGGATTTCTGTTAATTAAATTAAGGGGCGTTTTGGACTATGTCCTGCTATAATTATAAAGTAGTGGGTTATGTTAATAAGTCTAATTACTTGGGGGTTAAAAAGGTAACCTAAGTTAATTGTGGGGTTATTATTGCCATCTTTTATACTTAATTGTATGCTAATTAGGGTAAAAGAAAGGGTTTGAATAGAAAAAGAAAAAGAACAGAAAGAGAGGGAGAACGATAGAAGAGAGAGAACGAGAGGATAGCAAGGATTTTGAGAAGATAGCTTGTTGAGGCATTTCTGGTGGAGGTCGGTTATGTTTTTTATACTATTCGTGGGGAGGCAGGTACAGTAACTCTTAATAGCGAATGATATGTGTGGGTTTGTATTGTAAAGTCTTCTATATGCTTAATTGATGCTTGTATGAATGTGATTACAATTGTGATAAAATAAGCGCAAGATAAAGCTATTGAATAACAAATCTTGAAAACCCCTTGTTAATGATGACTTTGCCTTGGTTAATAAAAGAAGGCTTGATGAATTAAAGTAATGGGGATGATGATGCCTTGGTATAAAAGAAGGCTGTGATGAATTAAAAGTAATGGGCTGATGATGCCTTGGTATAAACGAAGGCTGATGAACTAAAGTAATGGTGATGATGATGCCTGGTATAAAGAAGGATGATGAATTAATAGTAATGAGATTAGTGGAGCGGGTGTCACGAAACCGACACGTAGTATTAGGGGACCGGGTGTCACGAAACCGACACGTAGATTAGGGGGACCGGGTTGTCACGAACGACACTAGAATTAGGGGTTCGGGTGTCACGAACCGACACGTAGATTAGGGGCTGGGTGTCCACAAACGACAGCTAGAATTAGGGGATCGGGTGTCACGAACCGACACGTAGAATTAGGGGTTCGGAGTGTCACGTACCGACACATAGAGTAGGGGAGCGGAGTGTCACGTACCGACACAAGAGGAATAAAGATAATGAATCTGTGAAAGATTTAATATATTCAATCTAAGTAACCTGAAACCCAAATGAGTATGGTATGAGGCTTGAGTCCTCATGTGTGAACTTGGCTTGGTACTTATAAATGATTATAGAACTTGTTGTTGCTACATGTTTAGTATTATAGTTGATTTATGATATTATCTGATATATATATGTTTTCTATTTGAGTTGGGCCGATGATCCTACTTAGTACTCGTGTTTGTACTGACCCCTACTTGTAATGTTTCTTTCTTTGTTATATGTGGATTGCAGCAAACATAACCGTCGCTTCAACTCAAACCGCAACTCTAGCCAGTCTCATTACACGAGATTTCAGGGTGAGCTAACTCTTGTAGCTTGGACTAGATCTCTTCCTCATGTCTTGATGCTTGAAGGTTCGGCATGGACTAGCTTTTGTTATGTTTAAGCTTCGTAGAATACTCTTTATTAGTAATTTGATCATAGATGTTCTTGTGGTGATGACTTTCAGATTTTGGGAAATAATAGATGTCGAATTTTAGAAGTTATTGAATTGGTTTTTTTAATGAGTTAAGTCTTCCGTTACTTTCTGTTGATATATATTTGAAATGTCAGGGTTTTGATTGGTTGGTTCGCTCACATAGAGGGTAAGTGTGGTGGCTAGTCGCGGACCATTTTTGGTCGTGACAAAACTTGGTATCAGAGCATTAGGTTCGTTGTCTCATCACACAAGAACAGTTTCTGTAGAGTCTAAGGAACGGTAGGGGGACGCCTTTTACTTTTCTTTGAGAGGCTATAAGACTTTAGGAAAATTCCCATTCTTTCTTTCTTTCGTGCTATTCTTATTGGATCCAATTGGTATTTTATCTAGGTGATACAAATTGGTCATCTGACCTCTCACTCTAATTCAGCAGATGGTTAGAACTAGAGCAACGACTGCGCCAACACACAACATCGGCAAGACAAGAAGCGTCTGTGCCAGCCATGGCTGTAGCTCGAAGAGGAATAGTTGACAAGAGGCGTGAAGAGGTCGTGGAGGGGACGTCTTTAGAGGAAGAGACGAGCACCTAGCCATCTGGTACTAGGGCGGTGACTCCTCCACCAACGAGGAAATAGTAATAGAGGATGAGGATGGGGAGAATGAACAGGTGCAGAATGAGAATTGCCACCCCACACCTACCCAGAGATGATCAAATCAGGTCTTGCTTATCTTAGCGGGTTATCTGATCAGGGCCAGACGCCTCCAGTGTTTTTCCGCACCAACACCTCCGGTTCCGGAGGTACAACATGCAGCTACTATGGCTCCCCGCATGGATGCCTCATTGGAAATAGGCACGTTTCCTCGTCTGACCACAGGGCCTATAATGACAAATGATCAGCTATGAACTTTCAGTAAGTTCTTGAAATTGAAACCTCCATCTTCAAGGGTGCTGAATCTAGTATGCCTATGATTTATGGTTGACTGTCATGAGCTACTACTAAAATGGGTTATAGTAGAATGGTTGGTGTGAAGTTTGTGACTTATCAGTTCAAGGGAACGCCAAAATGTGGTGGCGGTCACATGTTGAGTGTCAACCAACAGAGGCACCACCTATGGACTTGGCAAATCTTTCTCTATCTTGTTTATGGAGAAGTATATTCCCCCCCCNACTGTTCGCTTTCGTCTTTGCGCTCTACTGTTTTTTCTTGTGCTGATGGCCTAAATTCCCGGTTTTGGGGCTCGTCACTGCTCCCCTTCAGCGGGATTCCATTGCATTTCGGTAATGCTTTTAAGTCTTTCCGCAATGCGTTTTCTGGTTTATCATGTTGAACTGTTGGGATTGGATTGTTGGTTCTCGTCAACTATTCAAGGGTAAGAGTGTGGGTGTCGCACCTCGCGTGCTCGTTTTGGGTCTGACAGATAAATATACTTCTAGATATGTCTTCTTAATTTCTTTCCTTTATCACTGGCACTGAAGTACTTGGTTGTTAGTACCCCTAAAGTGATCCCTCTAGCTCTTGCTTTTTTTGCCTTAGAAAGCATTTTCTTCTGCTAATAATGACGCATTTCTTTTCGCTCTCCAATGTATTATAATCCTTCTCGTGTATTAACTAGATCATCTTGTGAACTTCGTGTATGAGATTTTCTCTTGAAGGATCTTCAGTTCACATTCTTTTTGGCCTTCTTCTATCTTCTACCTATATATTGAACTTGCTTTTCTGTATTCAAAAATTTGTCCTCAATACTTGCGTGAGAGCCTTGTAATTATACCATATGTCCTCTCATTACTTCACTTCCATATTCCTATCCTACTCTAACCTTCTTCCTACTGGTTCCCCAACCAATTGTCCAGAAAAGGCTTCTCTCAAGCATCCAGACATTTAAAGAATTTAGAAGCCATCCTGAGCTTGTGATAAAACTATTCTTAAAACTCTTCTTCTGTATGTCAATGGCATAGGCTATGATCAGCACCCTGGAACCCCATATTCTAGAACAACATCCCCCTTTATAATCCATCCAACAATCATTCCTCCTCAAGGCTCATCTAGTCTACTGCAATTCTACAGCACCAACCTGTTTATTTGCCAAGTAATAGGTTAATTACCTTTCCAACTTGTAGTTCAATTAATTCCCCATATCTTTAACAACATTCCTAGTTCCGCAATCTTGATCTATTAATGTTAACAGACTGCCATCTAATCTCTCTTTGGTAGATAAAATAGCATTAAAGTCACCGATTATGAGGCCAAGGTTCTTGAAACACTATGAGTTAAACATCTTCAATTCATTTCCATAGCTTCTCGCTCAGTTTCTGCAGTATTAGATCCATAGACCACTGACATTAACTGATCAACCTTTGCTTCTTTTCATTAACCTGGCATGGACCATCTTGAGCAGTACTCTTTGCCAACTTTAATCGATACCAACTATCCATCCCAGACTACATTTCCTCCCATTTGCAGCATCCTATAGTATGTATGATCGTCCAACGCCTGGACATTGCTTTTTTTGAGAATAGCAATTGCTATAATGGTCTCTTTAAACTAACTCTTGTTTTCATTACCTGCTCAAGAGTTCTGTATTTGATCGTAAAAAAATCTAAATTTTCCTGCTAAAAGGATCTGCTTATACCTTTTTATTTATTCATCCCCCTCACATTCCCACCGCACTCCACTTCATTAACAAGTCTTTTTACGGTTTCCACGCTCTATCAACATGCAAGTGAGCAAGTTTACTTTGCCATTAAGCTTCAAAAAACATTCTATCTGGTATAGCAGATAGTAGTAGGAAGAATTAGCCTGAGGCTGAACTCGCCGGAGTTTTTTACTTCCAGTCTTAGAGCCGGGGGGCAAGTGCGCCATCATTATTGGAGCTCAGGTGTTGTTGTTTAAAAACAGTCACCTCTTCATTCTCCTATATCTTGAATATCCTTCTCCACATTCTGTCCCAGCTTCCCCATATCCCCATGGCTTCTGCTTTTCTTATGACTTATCTGTCCCCCCGCCCCCCCCCCTTCCTCTGCTGTTGTATTGGTCCCTGGTTGGGTACTACTGCCATGTCTGTGTTAACTTGTCTTCCAAGGCTTTTATCTTCTTTGTCATCTCATCCTTGTTAGCTAGATTTGCATGAATGTTCCAATCTGCGTCTGGCATTTTATCACAGTAATGTGGTTTCCACTCCATCAGCAACTTGCTTGCACAAAGTTCTTCCATTGAGTATCAACTACTGTATCTGCTGAGGAATGGGTTGTTAGTACATCACCTTCTATCGCATTCTAGCCATAAGAGAATTCCTTGTTTTGCTATTGTAGTACAACTCATCAGGCAAATAAAGGTACCACGCAATATGCACTTGCGATTCTGACGCAGTGATCGAACCTCGCCCAACAAATAAAGTGGCAAACCTTGGAAACTTATACCCCTATGAATTTCGTTGGCTAAGAATTCCCTTCCCCCAAAGATCAAACTCTGAGCACACCTGTGTTTTTAAGAATAATGGGCCTATTGTATTAATTGAGTGTATGACGCGTGAGAATCGTATCTCAATTCAATATCATCACAGGTTCTGACACTTAACAATGAATTACCTTGCCTCATGAAGATACAATGTTGTTTCCCTGCTTTGTCCAGTCGATCATTATTTACCGTATTCATAACATTATATCCATGACACTCGACCCACACTAGGTTTTTGTGCACACTCCAACGTAGCTTCTTCAACATCCTGAACTTCTTTCCCTTTCCAACTTGCAACGCATTGTTTTTCCGTCCATTAACTATTGTGGAGGGGAAATAGTTCAGACTGCATACCATTGTTACTGGCAAACGATTGTATTTTACACATATTTTACCCAGGGTTCTTTGTCCGTTTCGCCCTTCCTCTCTCGTTATTCCCATACTTTCTCATCATATAATATGGTTTCCATATTGCTGTCGAACTACTGTTCCATTGCTTTCCAATTCCATGTTGTGTCTCCAGCACTTTTTTCAGTATATCTGATTTGCTCACAATCTACCAGTCTTTTTTTCCATTACAACAGAATCTAAGCTCAATCGCCTAGCTGTTTCAACACTCTCAGACTCACATCCATCTTCAGGGTCTGTTCTAAAAAAAAAGGGACAAACTGGTTGAGCCTTGTTAGTTGATTTGAATGCTTCAAAACGTAGCTCCAACTGAGATAGCACAACTGTCATTATGACATTTTTCGGCCTCTTCCTCGTCCCCGTCCCCTTCCCCCATCGCCTTATGCTGTCCACCTTCACTAGTCACAATGCGTGTTAAGCTAGCCTACTCTTATTATTATTATTATGTTTATTAGTTATCATTTATTATGTATGATTATTGTTGTGTATAGATAGTTATTATTATTACGATCCTATTATCGATTAATATTAATTATATTCTTATCTTATTAGATTATTATCATCATTAATTATTATTATAGTATTATATATTACTCATTCTTAATCATTATACCCCTGCTCCAAAATCTATCGTCGTCCTCCTCCCTAAAACAATCCTAGGGCTTTTTCTGCTTCTCCTTACTTCCTCTTCTTCTATCTTAACTTCTACAACTTCCTTCTTCTTCTTCTTCGCTTCTTCTTTTCTCTTCTTACAAATTCCTAATCTTCATTCCCAATCCTTCTCCGCTTCTTCGTTCTTCTTAGCATAATTTTTATGAGTAGTTGATTATTATTATTAATATATTATTTCATTATTATATATTATTATTATCATTATTATTAATTAGCATTTATTATTATTATCATCATTATTACCATTATAAATAATCATAATAATTATTATTATTAAATTATTCATAATTTTTATGATAAGTAATATAAAATATAACTATTACTATTATTATTATTAATTAATATTCTTATTATTATTATTATTAATTGGTTAGTTTGTTGTGTTTTTGGTTGTTGTTCATTAATTATGATATTATTATTATTCATTATTTATAAAAAGGACATTACTTACTTCTTATTATTATCGCTGGTTCTTGTTCTTCTTGGGTTATTCTTCTTCTTCTCCCTCCTCTCTCCTTCTCTCATTCTTTTTTCTCTTCTTCTTCCTCTTTTTTATTCTGTTATTATTGTTATTATGATTTTCTTCTATTTCTTCCTATCTTATTTTATATCTGATTCTTGTTGTTGTTCTTATTGTTCTTCTTCTTCTTGTTATTCTTCTTCTCTGTCTCTTATTATTTTTCTCTTCTTTTCTTACTTCTTTTCTTCTCTTTTCTATTATTATTGACTATTATTATTCTATCTTATCATTATTACACCTAATAGATAATGAATAAATAAAGTAATCATCCTACTAATAATAGTAACTCATCATAATTAGTATTATAGTTTATCATATTTCTATGCTATAATTATTATAACTATTATTATTATACTTTTTATATCTTCTTCTTTTTCTACCTTTCCTTCTTTTATCATTATAATTACTTATTATTATTATTATTCTCCTTTATTTTTCTGACTATTACGTCTTCTTCTTCTGCTTCTTCTTCCTTCTTCCGTCCCTCCTCCTCTTCTTCTCCTTCTTTTTCTGCTTCTATCTTCTTCCTTACTTCCTTACTCCTTCTTCTCCTTCTCCTCCTCCTACTCCTCCTTCTTCTCTTCTTCCTCTTCTCCTCTTTTTCTGCTTCTCCTCATCCTCCTTGTTCCTCTCTCTTCTTCTTCTCTTATTCTTCTTCGCCTCTTCTTCTTCCTTCTTAGCTCATTTTCCTTCTTCTTCTTCTTCTTCCTCTTCTTCTCCCTTTTTCTTCTTCTTCTTCTCGTTCCTTTTTCCTTGGCCTTCTTTCTCATTGTTAGTTTTATTATTATTTTATTATTATTGTCATTATCATATTGTTATTATTGTTAGTTATTTTTTTGGTATTATTGGGTTTATCCATTATTAGTCTATTATACATAATTACTATTAATTATTATTAGTGCATTATTATTATGATTAATTATTATTATTATTCTTATTATTATTATTATGTTCTTGTTTCATTGTCATCTATTATTATTACTTCTAAATTATTACTATTCTTCATTAACTACTATTATTTTTATTATTATTACTATTATTTATTATTATTATTCTTATTATGTATTAGGGCAGGTTCTTACTATTATTCTATTATTCTTCTCTTCTCCCATTATCGCTTCTACTTCTTATTCTTTTCTTCTTCTCCCCACTTCACTTTTCTCTGCCATTCTCCCTTCTTCTCTTATTTTTTTTCATTCTTGTTGCTCCTTCGTCTTTTTCTTCTCCTCCTTCCTGTCTTCCGCTTGTTCTTCTTTGTTCTTCTTCTTGTTTCTTCTTTTTTCTTCTTCCTCTTCTTCTTCTATCTCCCTTCTTCGTCTTCTTCTGCTTACTTCTCCCTCCTCTTCTCCTTTCTTCTTCTTCTCATATCTTCTTTGTTATTTACTTCTTCTTCTTATTTTATTATTTTAATTATTTCAGTATTATTATTATTATTATTTTAGATTTAATTACTATTATTATTTATTATTATTGTTATTGTTATTATTGTTATTAACCTATTATTATTGTTTTATTATTATTTTATTATTTTCTATTATTTTTTTTCATTATTTTTTTATTATCAATTATTTTAATTGATATTATTCCTATTAGTATTATATTATCATTATTATTGATTATTATTATTATTATTCTTATTATATATTATTAGTCATTATCCTTCTTTTCTTTCTATGATTAATAAATTCTTCTTCTTCTTCTTCTTTATTTTTTATTTTCTTCTTCTTGTTCTCCCCTTCTTCTTTTGTTCTTCTCTCCTTCCTTCTTCTTCGTCTTCGCCTTTTTTCCCTGCTTCCCGCTTTCTTCTTCTTCTCTTCCTATTCTTCTCCTTCTCTCTTCTTCTTCTTCTTCCTCCTTCCTCTTCGCCCTTCGTCTTTTTCTTCTTCTTCTTCTTCTTCTTCATTCTCCTTCCTCTCCTTCTCCTCCTCATTCTTTTTCTTCTTCTCTCTTCTTCTTTTTCTTTTCTTCTTCTTCCGTCTCCTTCTTCTTCTTCTTTCTTCTTGTCCTTCTTCGTCTTCCTTCCTCTTCTTCTCCTGTTTTCTATCTTCTCTTCTCGTCCTTGTCCTTGCTCTCTTGTTTCTTCCTTCTCCTCTTCTTCTCCCTCCCTCTCTTCTTCTTCTTTTTCTTCTTTTTATACTGTTCTTCTTGTTCTTCTTCTTCTTCTTCTTCAATCTTACTTATCTTCCTCTTCTTCTTCTTCTTCTCTTCTTCTTCTTCTGTTTTGTTCTTCTTCTCATCTTGTTCTTCTTCTTCTTCTTCCTCTTCCTTTTTCTTCTTCTTCCTCTTCTTCGGCTTCCTCCTATCTATTCTCCTGCTTCCTTCTTTTTCTCCTTCTTCTCCTTCTCCTTCTTCTTCTTCTTCTTCTTCTTCTTCTTCTTTCTTCTTCTTCCTCTTCTCCTTACTTTCTCTCTTCTCCTTTCTTCTTCTTTGTCTTTTCTTCTTCTGTGTCCTTCTGTTCCTCCTTCTTCCTGTTTTGCTTCTCCTCCTTCCTTCTTCTTCTTCTTCTTGTCCATTCTTCTTATCTTTTTCCTTCTTACCTCTCTTCTGTCATATCTCCTTCTCGTCTTCTTCTCTCCTCCCTCCCTCCTTCTTCCCTTCTTCTTCTTATTCCTCTCTTCTTCGTTCTTCTCTTCTTCTTCCTTACTTCGTCTTCTTCTTTTTCCATTCCTTCTTCTTCTTCCTTCGTCTTCTCACTTCTTCCTTCTTCTGTCTTCTCTTCTTCTTCTTCTCCTTCTTCTTCTTCTTCCCTCCTTGTTTTTGTTCTGCCTTACTGTCTTCTTCTCCTTCTCCTTCTTCTTACTTCTCTTCTTCTTCTTCTTGCTTCCTTCTTCTTCGCTCCATTCTCTTCTTGTCCCTTCTTCTGTCTTCTTGCTTCTTCTTCCTTCCTTCTTATCCTTCCTCTCCTGCTTCTCGCGGTTCTTCTTCTGCTTCTTCTTCTTCTTATCCCCTTCTTCTCCTCCGCCTTCTCCTTCTCTTCTTCTTTCTTCTTCTTCCTCCATTTTTTCTTCCCCCCTTTCCTCCCTCCCTCCTCCTTACTCTCCTCCTCCTCAGCCTTCTCTTCTTCTTCTTCCATCGCTCCTTCTTCTTCTTACTTCTTTTCTCCTTTCTCCCTGCTCCTCCTCCTCCTCCTCCTCCTGCTCTCCTTTCTCTTCCTTCCCTTCTTCTTCTCGATCTTCTTCTTCATCTTCTTCTTCTTGCTCTTCTTCTCTTCACCTATCCCTCTCCCTTGTTCTTCTTTCCTCCCCTCGCTGTCCCCGTCGTCAGGCCCTCTTTTAGCCTCAGACTAGCCTCTTCGCTTTACCTCTTTCCCTTTCCATCGGGCTCCCCATTAGCAGAATTAAAATTATTTTACTAACTTCTACATTGAGGTTTACATAAATCTCCACTAACAACTAAAAAATGATATATCGCGGTATACAATATACCCTTCGTACATGAAGATTACTTATCTTATACTTTTATTGCACATCAATAGATAGAACATACATCGTATCAAATATTGTCTCATCACCTCTCACCCTCTAATAAAGTAATTCAATTGGGCCTTCCCATATCTTATGAAACCAGACCCGATATGGTCAATAACAATGTTTTTAATATCCCATTAAAAAAAGAAAATAAGTATTGAAACAGAAACTAAAGCAAATCTTAGGTTTGATAGTTGCATTGCCCTCGAAATTGAGGACCACCCAACTTGGATGATCAAGAATTCCACGTCTTTTTCAAAGTCGTCCTCAAAATCGTCTTTAACGACCCGGGGTTCGGAACTTAACATGTTGTGAACAAGTAATAAGTGGGGGTTAGTTAACCATTTTGTACTAAGTATGCGACCATATGCACGGTAATATCAAATCATTCCTAAAAGGGTAGGATTTCATATTAGTATGCAATTTACTTTGAAAACCATTATGCTCATGATCACATGACCATACACAACACAAATGACATGGCTCTTAGAGTCCATAGGATGTACATAACACACCAACAATATCAAATCTTAGGCAGTCAAATGCATATCCAAAAACCAAAATGTAATTGTAGATATGTCAAGCACTCTATCATCAACTCAGAAGTAACCACAAGCATGAATAATAGTTCCTTATAACATAACCAAATCAAGATAATTACCCACAACCATTATCAAGTCAACAAGTGTAATGACCAAGCAGAGCCCCATAACCTTACTCAATCAAGTAACCCAACTAGAATCACGACCAACCTCATTATTCACATAGCATAGCATTTAAGAGTACATATCATCATACTTTAATAATGTGACCATCACATATTCACAAGTGACACAAAAAATATATATAGTATCAATAATGTACAAGTTCATCGTATACATATCATGTACAATTATAAGCATATACATATATAATAATAACCTCCTAAAGTTACCTTCAAGGTAATCTAGTGCAAGGCATAGGTAGAGTCCCATACCCCTACCTAAGCTAAGTCTAACTGTCAAGTAACCCTAGTTAGTTTGTGCTAGTTAGTTTGTGCTTCATTACTTCATTTCTGTGTAGGGAACAATTACCTTAATCAACATAGACCACAAGAGCTAAGTGTGAAATCCGGTGTTGTTAAACCTTACACCAAAGGAAGGTGGCCTACCAACAAAAGTAAAATCAAAACATAAACATAGATTTTTAGGTATCCATGCTACTTCCTATGGGTGCAACATAGTTTCAAAAACTAGAGATAGGTTACAATCCCCCCACTGCCTCCGAACTTCAAAGCTTGGATCATCCTCTCATGGTAAGCCACGTGGATAGTATCCCTCATAAGGAGTCAAGTTCACCCTTATATAGAACTATAGTGTGAATCTTTCCCTTGGAATTCTCATGATTTCCTATTGTCATGTTGGCACTCGGTTCTTCGCTATTTCCCTTTTGATGCCTGTATCCACATCACTTAATATAGGTCCTAATTGTTGGTGTAACCCCTGTATAATCAGCCTCTCATCATCATATCTCAATAATGAATTGCATCATCATGAGCCTTTTCATTACAATTCATATAAGTGGTGTTAGCACATTTCTATGACTTCATAATAAGCACATTGTAAACCATTTACCATCCTTATAAAATTTACATCTAGAGAGCCCAAACCTCCACAAACATAGTCAGACATTTCAATTCACAACTTATCAACCCTATAAATCTTAATACACGGCAAAACCCAATAAATCTGCTTAATACAATTACCCATAATTGAGTAAAGAATAAGGGTTCGAAAAGCTTACCCAGTCTCTTTCATAATTCCACCATCAAGGTCTTACCATAAAGCCTTAATCAACCCCATTAGGGTGTAGTATCATCATATAACCGTAACTAACATGTTAACAAGACTAATTGAATCACTACATCAAAATCCAATAGTAGTTCATAACTTAAGATAAGAAACATAGATCAAAGTCATATTCTAAAGAAATTACTCAAAAACTAGTATGATAGGACTATAAATAACCCTAATATATTCATGATTGATACATTAACATCATATATAGTACTCCTCCATACTATGGTCAAATTGAACTATTATGACACCATCTCATAAAGAATCACAACCTAAGTAACGGGGGTCAAAATCAACTTCTACAAACTGCCCAATCTTCTGATATACATCTTGAGTAAATCAAATTGTTATATATTTCTAAGTTCGAAAAATAAATCATTACAAAATCAATTCATAACATAAGCAATGAAGATTGTAAAGACCCACTTGAAAACACAACGTGTAAATCAATTTGATGGAACCCTTTCAGAAAGTGGTTCAAAGGTGAAAAGAGATTGCCATAAATTTAACTGATTGATTAAGATTAATGGAGGACAAATTGACTGTTTTTAAAGCCCTTAACTTACCACGTCCCTTAGATTGTTTCTTACACAATGGAGTTTCTCCTTCCCTTATAAGTAAAGAAGAGAAAGGAAGAGAGGTTTTGGTTTGTGAAATTATGATAGTTTTTATGTTAGGAGGCTAATTAGGGTTAGGAGGGCTTTTATATATGAGGGGGTTAACTAACTTAATGTAGACCTACATAACCCTAATTAACTCATATAATACATTGAATTAATTATCCTAATAAAAATGTGCAGTGAAAAGCACTCCCCTCAAACGACACCACGATTGACGGATCGTGGGTCAATCGACGACCAGTCTCTTTTCGATGTTGTATATCCACTGTTAAGTTCAGAGAATGTGAAAAAGAGGCCTTTCAAGAATTTGGCTAAGCTTCCATCGACTGAGGCAATCGACGCCCCGTCGATTGGGCCACAAGCCGTCCGTGGCATAGACAACTTTTGGTCACTTTTGCAATTGTCCTCCTCAAAGGAATGGACAGATCTACTGAGAACTCTGTCCATGTTACGGAGTCTTTTGAGAAAAATGAGTTTAAAAATATTCTCCTTATAATATGCATGTTTATGTTAGATTCTTGCTAAATGAGAATGTGATTTTTCATGCATTGTATTTTCTCATATTCAGGTTCATTATGTTTAGATTTTTTCAATTTTTTTCTTCCATGAGGTGATGTAACGACCTGTTTTAGAGTCCATTTTGAGCAGCATTTTTTATTTCTGGAAAAAACTGGCTGGTCGACGGATCCCACACGGACCGTCATAGGCACGACACATCACTCAGAGGGGGTCTCGTTCCAAAACACTTAGAATTTTAGAAATTTGGGTACTGAGATCGACTCTCTGCACGTCACGACGGGTTGCAGGACTGACCGTCTCAGGCATGACGGGCCGTCACACAGACTCTTTAAAATGAATTGGAGTCCTGAACTTTGTGACGAAGCAGCAGGACACCGTCGCAGGCATGATGGGGGCCGTCAAGCTTCGTGACCCAACTGGGTCGGTTTCTATTAAATATTTTAAGGGGCATTTTTTTACTATTACTTCTTATAATTATAAGTTAGTGTTTTTAATGTTAATAATTTAATACTTGGGGGTTAAAGGATCCACCTTAGACAATAATAGTGGGTTATTTTATTATACATCTTTTATACCTTAATTATTACTAATTTGGGGTCAAAGAAAGAGGGTTTTGGAACTAAGAAAATTGAAAGAACAGAGAGAAGGGAGAAACGAAAAGATAGAAAAGAGAAGACGCAAGAAAGCAAAGGTTTTGGGAAGGATATCCTTGAATGATCGCGATTCCTTCGGTGGAGGTAGTTATGGTTAGGCGATTATAGTAAACTCTTAATAAGCGAATGCTATGTCTTGGGTAGTATTGTAAACCTTCTATCTATGCTTAATTTGGATGCTTGATGAATGTGATTACAATAATTGTGATAAAATAAGCATTAGGACGCTATTGATCCTAATCTTGAAAAACCCCCTAATATGCTTGTTAATGAGATTTGATGATGCCTGGTATATAAGAAGGCTTGATGAACTAACGTGATGAGAGTAGTGGAACAGTGTCCACGAACCAACACTAGAATTATGGGATCGGGTGTCACGAACTGAACCGTAAAATTAGGGAATCGGGTGTCACTAACCTACACGTGAATTAAGGGATCGAATCTATGCACGAACCAACACATAGCATTAGGGATCTGGTGTCACGAACCGACACGTAGTATTGGAGCGGAGTGTCAACGTACCGAACGAGAGAAATAAGCAACTGAATCTGAAAAACGTTAATATACTCAATCTAAATGAACCTAATCCCAAATGGGTATTGCATTGCGTCTTGATTCCTCATGGGTGGAACTTAGGCGGGTGCTTATTATGATTATAGAACTGTTGATGCTACATGTTGAGTATTGTAGTTGATTTATGATATTATTTGAATACATATTGGTTTCTCAGTTTTGAGTTGGCCGATGATACCTACCTAACTTTGTTTTTTTGTACTGACCCTACTTGATGTTTTTCTCTTTGTCATTTGGTTTATGCAGCAAACGATGCCATCGTTCTTCAACTCAGCCGCAAACTCTAGCCATTCTCATCAAGCCAGATTTCAGGGTGACCTGGATCTCCTCCTCGTCATGGTCTTGATGGGCCTTGATACTTCCGGCATGGATAAGATTTTACTATTTAGCTTCTTATTACTCTTAGGATTAGTAATTTGCACACCCGGATAGATGTTCTTGTGGGTGATGACTTCCAGGTTTTGGGAATAAATAGTTAGTGAGTTTTTGTAAGTTCAATGTAATCATTTTCATTATGAATTTTTTAAGTCTTCCGCATTATATTTTGTTATTTATAGTTGAAAGTGAGGAATTGGATGGGTTTGTTCGCTCACTAGTAAGGATAAGTGGGTGTGCCATTCGCGTCCTCGTTTTGGGTCGTGACACACTTGGTCATCAGAGCATTAAGTTCGTTGGTCTCATCACACAAAACCGGTCTAGTTAGAGTCTTTGGAACGGTAGGGGACGCTTTACTTTTTCTTTTGAAGGCTATAGGACTTTAGGACAATTTCCTTTCTTTTCTTTCTTTCTTTCGTGCTATGCCTGGATCCAATTGGATCTAGGTATCCATTGGAATCTACAATCTTCTTCACTCTATCTCGCAGATGTTAGAACTAGAGCAACAACCTGCGCCAACACCAGCCACTCGGCAAGACACAGATGCGTCTGAGCAGCACCTGCGCTGTAGCTCAACGAGGAATAGTGACAAGAGCCCGTGGTGAGGTCGTGGAGGACTCATCTAAGGAAGAGACCAAGCACCCTAGCCCTCTGGTACTAGGGGCGGTGACTCTCCACCACCTGAGGAAGTGGTAAGAGGGTGAGGATGGGGATAATGAACAAGTGCAGAATGAGAATGCCACCACCAACCCGTCCCATAGATATCAATCCGTTTCTTTCTTTTATCTAGCGTGTTTATCTGATCAGGGCCATCGCCTCCCGTGTTTTCTGCAAACCAACACTCGGTTCCGGAGGGTACAGACATGCAGCTCACTATGGGCTCCCCGCATGGTTCCTCTTGAAATATGCACGTTTCCTCGTCTACCACAAGGCATATAATGACAAATGATCAGCATGACCTTTTCGTAGTTCTTGACAATTGAAAACCTTCCATTCTTCAAGGTGCTGATCTGAGTGCCTACGATTTGCTGGTTGACTGTCATGTCGCTACTACAACAATATGGTTTAAGTAGAACGGTTTGGTGTTATTGAGTTTGTGACTTATCAGATCCAAGGGGAAACGCCAAAATGTGGGCGGTCACTGTTTGATTGTCAGACCCAACCGAGGCACCACCATGACTTGGGCATCATTCTCTAGCTTGGTTATGGAGAATTAATATCCCCCAGACTTTGATGGCTAGGAAAAGATCTAGTTCCTGAGCCTAGAGCAAGGTAGGACGTTCTGTTACTTGCATTATGAGGCTAAGTTTCGCGCATATCCCGGTATGCACCCAACTATGTTCACTCCCCCTCAACTCCACAAGAGCGGGTTCGGCCGTTTGTGAAGGGGTTGAGGTCAGATATTGCGAATTTCACAGCCTTCAGTAGTCCCTTTTTTTTTTTGACGGTAGCGGCTACGGCAAAATCCTTTTCAAGAAGTGGTAACTTCATGATAGAGGTTTAAGGGTGAAGCCAGATGACTTCACCATGGCATCGCCACGATCAAAACGGTTTTCGAATGGAGGTGAGTTTAATGTTCTTACTAGCGGATTAGGGTTCAGGAGGTTACTCGTCCGACCAATTCAATCTTTTCACTACAGACTGTAGTTGGGGGTCCACCTCAGGACCTGTAAACAACCTCTGAGAGACCTAATGCGTGACTCCAGGAGTGTTATGGATGTGGGGAGACTGTATATATTAGGAGAAGTTGTCCAAACAGAGTTATGACCCCCATAGCTAGAGGGTAGAGTGGTCATGGTAGATGCGTTATTTCTGAGAACGCGTTGGCCGAGGTAATGGTGGTCATCAAATGGCCGGGGTAACTGGCAAACTGGAGCCACTACAACACAACATTGTAGGTAGGGGCATACACGGGAAGACAGGGATATGGGCCCATTGTTACGCTTTTCTGGCGTCGAAAGCGGAGACATCAGATGCTTTTACACATTAATATTTTTGGTTTGTGATTGCATTGCTCCTGTAGTATTTGATCCTGGCTCCACATTTTCATATGTATCTTCGCATTTTCTACTGGCCTTAATTTAAATGTGAATTGGCTTGACTGCCCTGGTCGTGTTTCTTACTACTACTCCGGTGGGTGGTCTGTGATATTTTTGCAAAGGTGTCTAGAGGTCTTGCCTTGTGACTTTATGGGAGCGATACTCATGTAGACTTGGTGATCTTAGAAATGTTTAGATTTCGATGTATTTCTGGTTATGGAATTGACTTTCTTCCTCCGAATTTTGCTATCTTAGTTGTAATGCAAAACTGTAACTTTGGCCAACCTGGGACATATCCCTTATGTTGGGAGGTTGACTAACTTCCGTCCACTCCGTTCGTATCATCTCCTTTCTTCTTCGTTCCGAAGAAAATGGTTAGTAATGGTGTTTATCGTTCTTGGCACAACCTGCAGGGATGAACTACCAAAGTAACATTCGATTAAGTCGGTTTCCGTAGTTTCTTATAGTTTCTAGATGTGTCCCTGCATACCTTCCTGGTATGCACCCGGACAGGGATATTGACTTTTGCATTAAATTGGATCCGGTTACTCGTCCCTTTCCATCCCCCTTAATGGAATGGATCCAGCTCTTTAAGGGAGTTAGCCCACTTCAGATTGTTTAGGGCAAGGCTTACTAGCCGAGTGGCATCCCTGGGGTGCTCCTGTTTTGTTGTGAGAAGAAAGATGGAAGTCTTCGGATGTCATAGATTAACCGGCAACTAAATAAGTAACTGGTAAGAACAAGTATCCTCTTCCTTCCTCGCATTGATGATTTGTTCGAACAGTTACAGGTGCTTGTACCTTCTCAAAAATTGACTTAAGTCTGGTTATCATCAATTGAAAATACGGGTTAGCAGTGTGCCATACGACTGGTTTCGACCAGGTATGGCATTATGAATTCTTGGTAAGGTTCTTTGGACTCACGAATGCCCTCTGCTTAGCTTTCATGAGGTTGATTAACGTTTATTTTTAACAGCCATCATCTGGATCGCTTTGTGATCGTGTTTTTAATGATATACTGATATACGCAAGAGTAAGAAGGAACATGAGGAGCATTTGAGAATTGGTGTTGGAATGTTGAGGGATAAAAAGCTTTTATGCCAAATTCTCCAATTGTGAGTTTTGGCTAGATTCAGTGTCCTTCTTGTGGCAACGTGGTTTCTAGGATGGATTGAATGGTGGACTCTTCTAAGACCGAAGTAGTGAAGAATTGGGTAAACCTACTATGGTGTCAGAAATAGAAGCTTTGTTGTGTTTAGCCAGTTTACTACCGGCGCTTTGTCAGGGATTCTCTTTCTACTATTGCTTCCAATTGACGAACTTGACTAAGCGAATATTCCATTTTTATGGTCGGATGAATTTGGGAAAGGCTTATTCGAAACTCAAGACCTTTCTGACTAGACGCACCTAATCCTTACCTTTTGCCATCTAGGGTAAGAAATTCATTGTTTATTGTGAATGCCTATCCTATTGGTTTGGGTGCCGTGCTAATGCAAGAGAAAAAGGTAATTGGCTTATGCGTCGAGTGCCATTAAAGTGTGCTGAACGTAATTTATTCGAGACACCCCCACGATTTAGAGTTGGCTGCGGTGGTGTTGGCATTAAAGCAAGGAGACACTATCTCTATGGGGTTAAGTGTGAAGTCTAATACGGATATCGTAGTCCATACCGTATGTTCTTTACTCAGAAAAGATTTGAATTTGAGACAGAGGAGATGGATGGAACTAACTGAAGGACTACGATATTTACCAAATCTTTTATCACCCATGAGGAAAGCTAATGTTGTTGTAGAACCGCCTAAGTAGAAAACAGGAGCCAGGGTAGTTTTAGCTCACTTGCAAGCCTCCCTAGACGCCCATGGCTATAGAGGTTCATACTCTGGCTAATGACCTATGAGGTTGAAAGTAAATGAGAAGTGGTTTTGCCGTTGGAGGCAAAGATCTTCCTTTCTTTTGACAAAATTAAGGAAAGCAGTTTACTGATGAGACACTTATTGGATCTGAATAAGGTGTTGCGAGAGAGGCTAAGAAGGCATAATGGATGAGGAAGGCTTTTTGAGAATTAAGGGAAGGGTGTGTGTGTGCCCCTTGTAACTGACTTGATCCACTCATTCTTCACAGCTCATAGTTTCCGTATATTCTAACATCCTGGTACACCAATATTGTAACCGTGACCTAAAGCAACACTTTGGTGGGAGTAGAATAAGCGCGTACATTGTGATTTTGTGTGCCAAATGTTCCAAATTGTCCAGCAAGTAGTATGAACACTAGAGGCCCGAGGAACACTTTAGCGAATTCCCATTCCTGCATGAAAGTGGTAGAGAATTGCAATGACTTCGTGGTTGGTCTTCCAAAGACTTGGGAAGTTTTGATTCTAATTGGGTAATTTGTGGACAGATTAACTAAGGCGCTGCTCATTTCATTCCGGTTATAAAAGGTGACTTACAATGTCAGAGAAGTTTTAGCCAGACTTCTACATCTCAGAGAGTTGTTCAATTGCAATGGATTTCGACTGGGTCCATCATATCAGATGAGGTACGCCATTTACTTGTCTAAGTTTTGGAGAACATTGCACGCCGGAATTAGGTAATAGTTTGGACCTGAGTAACTGCATTTCCAACCCTCGAGACCGTGGACTTCTGAGCGAAACGCTTCCAGTATTGGAGAATATGCTTCGAGCATGTGTGATAAATTCGGTGGTCATTGGTGTAACTTCTTTACCCTTAGCGTAGTTTTTTCGTACCATAATAGCTATCACTCAAGTATTGAATGGCTCCTTCGCAGAATTGTAATAGGGAGAGATGTAGGTCTCCCATTGGTGGTTTGATTCATTTGAAGTTCGACCTTGGGTACTGATCTTTGAGAGATTCATTAGAGAAGGTGAAATCTATTCAAGAAAAACTTTAGCGGCTCAAAGCAGGCAAACGGAATATCAGATCGAAAGGTTAGGGACTTTGGAGTTCACGGAGGGTGATGCAGTCTTGCTGAAGGTTCGGCTCCATAAAGGGGTAATCGGTTTTGGTAACAGAGGTAAGCTCGCCCAGGTATTTGGGACCATTTGAGTACTTAAGCAAGTTAGGGGAGGTGGCTTATGATTAGCCTGTCTCCAAGGGCTGTCGTAGTGTCATCTGGTGATTCTGGTGTCCCTCTGCTGAAAAGATACCATGGGGATGGAAACTCCACATGAGGTAAGGGTGTGTAATGGTGTGCTCTTTTTTCATTCCTTCTGCTTGATGAAAATTTTGACTTATGAGGAGGAGCATGTTGCCATTCTGGATAGAAAAATTCTGCAGTTTGAGATCAAGGGAGATGCGTCTCAAAGTTCAAATGGAAGAATCGACCATTGAAAGTCCACTTGAGAGGAAGCTGATATGCAAGAAAGATACCCACACCTGTTTACGGATTCAGGTAACTAGCCTTTTTTCGCCTTATTTTGTTCATATCATCGTTTCGATGGACGAACGTGGGTAAATTGGTATCTATTGTCGACCTATTTAGTCGTTTTGAGCATGCGATTTTATTCTGGAAACCACAACTGCTGAGTCGACGGATCCCACGACTGACCGTCATAGCACGACGGGACCGTCGAGGGGGTCTCGTTCCAAAACCTTAGAATTTGAAATTTGGGTACGATGATCGACTCCTCTGAACGTCACGAGGGGTGGAAGGACAGACCGTCTCATGCCATTACGGGCCATCCACAGACTCTTTAATGATTGGAGTCTCTGAACTTTGTGACTGAAGCAGCAGGACGGACCGTCGCAATGCATACTACGTGCCGTCACACAACCAGAAGGCCGACGGGCCATCAACATGCTGCTGACCCTGACTGGTCCTTTTCTTTAAATATTTTAAGTAAGGGGCTTTTTGGACATCTGCTTATAATTATAAAGTTAGTGGTTTTAATGTTAATAATTTAATCCTTGGGGTAAAGGGAGACAACCTGGATAAATATGGGTTACTTTTATACATCTTTTATACTTAATTATATACTAATTAGGGTAAAGAAATGGGTTTTGGATACGAAAAAAGAAAAGAACAGAAGAGAATGGAGAAATAACGAGAGAAGATAAGAACGCAGAGGAAAGCAAAGGTTTTTGGGGAAGATATCTTGTTGATCGTGATTCTCGGTGAGGTAGGTTCTGTTTATGGCATTCGTAGTAAACTCTTAATAGCGAATGATATGTATTGGTAGTATGTAACCCTTCTAATGTGGATTTTATATTAAAGTGATGAGAGTAGTGGAACGGTTGGTCACGACCAACACTTAGAATTAGGGGATCGGGTGTCACGAACCGACGCGTAGAATTAGGGATCAGTGTCACTAACGACACTAGAATAGGGGATCCGGGTGTCAACGAACAACAGCGTAGTATATGGAGCGGATGTGTCACGTTACCGACACTAGAGAAATTAAGCATAATGAATCTGGAAGATGTTAATATAGCGCAATCTAATGAACTATGCCCAAATGGGTCTGGCATTGAGCTGAGTCCTCATGGGTGAACTTGGCGTGCTTATTATGATTATAGAAACTTGTTGATGCTACATTTGAGTATTGTAGTTGATTTAGTATTATTGATATATACTGTTTTTCTATTTTGAGTTGGCCGTGATACCTATCAGTACTTGTGTTTGTATGACCCTACTGAGTTCTCTCTGTTGGGGTCATTTGTGGAGTGCATCAACAAACGTGCACACATCGTCGTCAACTCAGCCGCAACTCTACCAGTCTTCCTCAAGCCAGATTTCAGGGTGAGCTATTGCTTCTAATCTTGGACGGGATCTTCCTCCTCTTCATGTCCTTGTATGCTTGAGATTCCGCTGGTAGATTTTACTTAGTTTTAGCTTCTTTAATACTCTAGTTAGTAATTTGAGGATAGATGTTCTTGTGGTGATGACTTCCAGTTTTGGGAATCATAGTATTGAGTTTTTATAAGTTATTTAAAATCGATTTTTCATTATGAGTTTGAAGTCTTGCCTCATAATATTTGTTTATTTATGGGTTGAACGTTGGGATTGGATCGTTTTGGTTCGCTACATAGTAGGATAAGTGTGGGTGCCAGTCGCGGCCCTTTTTTGGTCTGGACAGGTGAAATGTGTAACATTGCCTACGTGGTTATTTGAGAACTGAATTTTTAGCATGTTTTAGAAATTTACACTTGATCGCCATTAACAAAATGTTGCATAATTGTGCTTTTATTAGAAATTAGCATGTGGTTTTCTTTGAAATGGTGAATTAAGCATGGTATTTGTGGAAAAAGGAAGTTCCCCCCCTCCATATGAAACAAGAAATGTGAAGTCTTATGCATGATGGGTTTGTAGATGTTGTTCCTACCTTCTTGTTGTGTTTTGAGACTCTTAAATGTGGAGTTTATATTAATACTAGCTTTTTTATTTTTAATATATTTTTGATTATATGATGGTAGGTTTCTAGTCTCGAGTCTTTACCCTTTAAAGTGTTGTAAGGGTTTTAGTGTGATTCGAGGATAAATATTCCCAAGTGGGGGAGAATATTACAACCCTCAAAATGAACTAGAGATTCACATGAGTTTTAGGTGATATTTTCTTGTTAATTTAATACTAAAAGAGTTTATAGGTCATTTTTGTTGAATTTGAGGTCAAACATCAAGGAACAACTAAGATGTTCGGACACTAGTCGTTTATGGGCTAGTGTGTTCTAATGTGTTGCTCGGAAGTGGTGTGTTGTTTGATGTTTTCCACTTCTATAAATGCCATAGAACCTTGATGGTCATGTTTGGGGATTAAACGGACGGGCGCGACTCCCCAAGGACCACCCAAAGGGTCCTCCAGGTGGACCCTAAGTTAAATCCCAAAACTGTCAAAGTTGGCACGACCTACGGCCGGTAGGTTAAATGATGGGGCATAATTGACCTCTGTAGGTCAATACTTAGCCTAGGGAGAATTTGTTCCCATGTATGGGCCTCTAACAAGACTTACGACTAGTAGGACGAGCCGTCAACCAACCTACGATCCATAAGTAGGGGCCGTAAGTGAGAACCTACAATTTTGTCTTAGAGTCGTTCAAGCCAACGGTGGATTAGTAAATTCCACCTATGGCTAATTAAATAAATGGATGGTTATTTTACGTATTTTAGGGTATTTCAAGTTAGTTTAAACACTAAGACCTATAACTAAAATTCATTATTCACTTTTCCTAAAATAAAAAAGCTTCCCTTAAAAAAGTTTTCTCAAAACTCCATGGACGCTTGAGATATAAAATGGATCTAGGTCCATGGATTTCAACGGCTTTGTTCTTCAATTATCATGTTATTTATTCTAATTAGGTAAGAGAGTTCTTTATCTAAGGTTAGTTATAAACTTAGAGCCAATTTCAAAGTGATTTCGTAGATTTTAATGTTTATGAAGAAGTCCAATTTTCACTCTAACTCAAGGGTTCTTGCATGAAACAATTTTAAATCATTAGGTATGATATAATTGATGTTAAACTGATGTTTTAAAATGAAAATATCCATGAATACTTTACCTTCCCATATCCCTAAGTTTGGCTTACAAAGTGGGTTTAATGCGTTTGATCTAATGTTTATGGAATTATGATTCTTATGAGTTTTATATTTGATTTATATTGTTAATTATGCCATTATAATGTGAATTTTTGGACATGTTCAGGAATAGTAATCTTGTCTATTCGAAGAGGCCAAGTTGTCCTAATTCCCATACTAATGTAGGACTTATATAGAAATGATGTGTGGTATGGTCCACTTATGGTGGCGGTGTTTATTTGTTGTATATGTTATGATCATGGCCTCTTCGACTTTATATGTAGTAGTATCATGTTATATTGTGCGTGAATGTTAATGTGAAGTTGGTTAAATGAAGTAATGTGACTATGTACAAGGATTAATGACATACATGTATCTAAATGGTGAAGTTATTGTGTGATATATGTGTGATCTTGTATAATGTGAATGTAATGTTAAGGTGATCTTGTACAATGTGAGTGAATGATGATGAAAGTTATGTTGATATGGTATCTTAATTAGGTAGACTTAGTTGTCCCATATTGATACATGAAAGTTTCTAGATTATGAATTCTTAGATTTTGTATACTTAGGTTCCTTCTCTTTAATGTATGAATGTTATGTGAAAGTGTTTGGTAGGCTTAGTCACCCTTGTCAAGTATGTATAAATGAATGAATGTCTAGGATCGTTAGACCTAAAGTAGGTACTCTATAATGACAATTTGAACTTTAATTATGAAAAGAAAGTTTAAGAATGTGAACCTGAATAATAAAAGAGGTTAACTAATGAAGACTTAAAGTTGTAGACTGTAATGGTGGGCCCCTCTGAGTGGACTGATGGAAATAGAGGTAGTTTGTGCGGAATGAACACAAACATCGTAAAGACACTCATAAGATCACTCTGCGAACTTGATCAACAACCCTTGTGGAGAACTTTTTGAAAATTGTATCATGAGTTGGTAGGATTAGTGATAGTACCTTCTCTATTACACTTATGTGAATGAAATTACTCTAAAAGAACCAAGGTAAAGAACCGAGTGGATATGCTTAAGGTTGTAGATCTACTTGAGTATAAGACTAGAGTACAAAGAAGCCTTTTGATATCCCTTAAACCATGTGTCTTCATGAGATGTGTCTTAGTTCTACCTTTGGCAAATAGAACACCTTCAACGGTGTGGGGTCTTATGACACCGGATTCCATACCTAGATAGTATGGTCTATGTCAGTTAATGTATATTGTCATCATGTGCGATATGCACTCTAGTTATTGTATAGGCTCTATAAATTGTAGGTATTTGAATGAGACGCTATCTACACATCGCATAAGTAGGCTTTGATTATGCTAAAGTGAGTTCCCTAGGTCTTCCAAGACCATTGTGTGAAGTCCCCTAATTGTATTATTGATTACTAAATGACTTAAGTGATGTATGTTCTCCTAATATTAGAAAGTGTAATTTGAAAGGTCTATCTAGGGTTGATTTAAGGATCACGTAGGCGTGCTGGAAGAGGGTGTATGGGCGCTCTCTTTATGTCTTACTCAAGTGAGTGTTAGAGTAACCTTAGGTATAGAGTCTAAATGATGAAATGGATTACTTTTATATATGGAATTAAGTGTTATATGAGCGATGCTAGTTGAATATGTCTAATATGTTAATGTTGATTCGTGTTATATCTTTTAATGTCATATGACAAAGACTTTTATCAAAATATCATAAAATCATGTCCTATATTAAATTTCCATTTTTGCATGTTTTTGCATAGCTTCCTTACTTAGTTCTTAAATGTGCTAACCCTTCTTTTCCCTTTTTGACTAAAGTATAGTGATTGGAGGTTTGGTATTGTATGGATGATGGACATGTTTCTAAGGGTTGAAGATGAAGTATGGTGAGGCCTCATAAATTCGAGGACAAGACCCCAATGTTCTTTCCATGTCTTCTAAGTATTTATTTTAAGTTGTGTATGGGCTTAGTCCCTATGTGGTACTCCAAAAGTTATTAGATGGTTTCATGATACATGATGTAAAGTTAGATGTTTTAAAGTCTTTTGCTAGATTATTAATGGAAGTGTTCTTTGATTGAGAAGAACATTTTAAATTATTGCTTATTTTGAGTATTATATGCAATGAAAGATCAATGTGGCTTGTATGAGACCTACGAGAGGTCGAATACGCCGGTTATAGCTAGGGGGTACTCAAGGGTCGTAACAGTCACTGGCTGCATTCTCTTTGTCCAAATCTATAATGGGGTACAATTGTAAGGATGTTGTGTTAGAAGTTGGTGAGGCATCAACATACTACACCAATTAGAATGGACGAAGTTGTTATTTTAATAATCAATAACTATTTATGGTTGACTAAGATAACGTTACAAACAACAAAATAATTCATTCATTCAAAAGGAGATAGAGATAGCACGTCTTCTCAAGAACTTAATAAGAAAAGTTTGCAAGGGACCTGGTCCCTGCAAGAAGGCAAAGTTAAAGGATGAAAAGACAATTGTCAGAAAAGCTGCCATATATGATGTGGTAGGTGCACGTCTTTCCAAAGAGGGTGTTTCTTATACAATGGGCGGTCCCAAGGCATTTGTGTTCATTTAGATATAATATCTTTCTAAAAAATACAAATTCAAGATTTGGCAAACTAAACTTGGATTATCTCTGAAAATACATATGGTTGAAAAAAGAAGATCATCTTCAAGAAAGAACACTACTCATACAACAAGGAACAAGATGATGTACCAAAGTGTCTTGTTGTAATTACAACTTTGTATCTTAGGTCCATAAATTGTAAATCTACTGCTAATGCATAAAGGATAGTAGATTAGTCGTTCGTCTATGTCTTCGGTTAAGGTTTATTAACTAGAGTTAGTAAATCGAATCATATTTGTTCTAGTCAAGCTTTTACACAATTGTTTTGGTGTTCTCTTGGGTAGAGTTGCCTAGGAGTGTCAACTTGAAGTAGTTGATGTGTCGTGCAACAAAGTTGAAGCTCATTTGTGCTCTTACCTTTCACATTGTAGTTGGTGGCTAGAGAAGGTTCTGAAGTCTAGATCAGCTAGAGTTATTTGGTTTAGTAGGAAATAAAATTATTGATTTGGCTCGATTAAGTAATATGAGTATTACTTAGTGTGAGATAAGGGTGTTAATCTCATGGTTGTGTTTGTAAACTGATTTTTACTTTTACTTTGAGAAGATTAATGAAAATAGTTTGAATAGTCATGTGTGACAGGTCGTGGTTTTGCTCTTTTCAGCAAGGATATTTCCACGTAAAAATCTTGTGTCTGATCTTCTTTGTGCTATCTATTTTATGCACTTTTACTTCTGCATTGTTATTCTTTCGAGGGACCAGTCCCGAGATAACTGGTGGGCGCATGCATTCAAACACAACCCATTATGGTTCAACGGGATCGAAGCAAGCAAGATTGGAGAGATCATTAGAGATTTCATACAGAACAAAGGTCTCAAAGAGGAATATATTGGTGTAATTACACCTTACATGCAGTAAGTAATTAAAATTAAAAGAGCGCTAATTCAAATCTTTGATTGGGCTAATATAAAGGTTAGAAGCGTAGGGCAGTTCCAATGTTAAGAGAGACAATTTATTATCATATCCATTGTCCTATAAACTATACAATATAAAGACTTTAATAGAATTCATTATTTCACATTTCTTAACAATATAAGAAGGTTTAGTGTTGTTGTTACAAGAACTAGATCATTTCTTGTAGTTACCGGGAATCCGCACATCATCTGCAAGGTGAGCCATTTATATTATGTATGCCCATTGTAAAGATGGAGTTTCTGTCTATCCTTTTTGGAATATATTTTTTCTTGCAGGACCGCTATTGGAACAAAATTTTATGCTATTGTGTAGACAATGGCTCCTACAAGGGTATGAACCAAAAAGAAAAAAGAAAAAAACAGCCAAGTCAGATTACCTTAATTCCATCATAAAAACACGATTAAGAAGAACTATCTAGTGAAACTTCCGCTTAAAAAATTGAATCTTTTCACATGGGTGTGAACCCAAATAATGAAACAAGAAAGATTAAATGCAAACACAATCAAGAAGATTTTTTTAGTCTAGTGGATATACAAATTCCAGTACTGAATGTCCTTTCAATTAAAAATAGTAATTAATTCAGTCATTAATTTTATCTTGAAATTATTGAATTAGAAAGGAGGAAAAATGAATATATGTTATTAGGCTAAAGGGGACGAGAAGAAAAGATCAAATCTATTATTTTTGATCAATTGTTTTATTGGGTTTGGGTCAAAGAATGTGGATGTGTATTGGGTGGGTAAAAAAAATAAGTGGATTGAAATTTAAATTCATCCAATAAAAAGACGTCAGCTAATACCTAATAATAACAGTTAAAAAAAGATTGTTAGTTTTAAGAGTAATTAAGGACCAAAATGGACTGATGAATATTTTTTAATCCAATAGGTGAAGGGGGTACAGTTTAAAACCATTCGAATAGTTTCAGGTATTTTTGAAGCCTTTTTATGTAAAATTTATCACCAATAATGGGATAGACTTTTAAAAGTGATTTATACTTATAATTTCTTGAAAGATAATTAAAATATTACTGTTTACTATTTAATTTGATGCTATCAGTATAATTTTGATGCACTACATGGGAAAAATCATAATCAAATTTTGAAGTTGAGAACTTCCCACTCTTAATACAGGCAAAATGGTCTGGTGAACCCTTATACTTGTATCAGTTTGTATTTTGGACCCTCCTACTTCGTCATTTTTCAACTGAGCCCTTAAACTCAATAAAACACAATTTAACAAATACCTATGACCATTTACTAGACTTATGTGGCATTAGAATGTCTGAGTTGGCAAAAGCATATAACTACACACTCTCAAAGAGAGTGAATGACATTTTTGGATTTAAAATAAATTAAAATTAAAAATTAGATAAATATTAAAAAACATTAATTAAAAAATTCTTCTTCTTCAATCACGACATCGTCCTTTTTAGCCGATTTAATCCAAAACACAACATTTGTTTGCCTTTGTCGAGATTCTTTTCAATAAAAAAAACCAACATTTTTTTCCTTCTTCAGAATGTTTTTCAACTATTTTCATTTTAAACCCAACTTTCTTTCCTTATTCAAAATCTATTAACATATTTATTAGATCTTTGATATAAATTAAGTACATTGATTCACCATGGGGCTTTCATTTTCATAGACATTGATGTATGAATGATAAGTCCTATCATTTGAAATGAGTTAAGGAAGAAGGGATACTATAGATAAGATATAGGAAACTGCCACCCCTTTTGGTTTTATTGAAGAAAAAATATTTATAGCAGCCCGCCTAAAACTAATGGAAAGATGTGAATGAAGGGTTTTTATAAAAAATCATTCTTGATTCTTGGTCGTGTAAATTGGGTAAAGATTATTTGAGGGATGTAAATCTAAAGACGGGTCATCATTTGTTAGTGGATGACTTGTATCCATTTGGTCGACAAATTTTATTTGGTGGTACTCGTTGGAGCACTGAATTGTAGTGAGTGACAGTGAAGCGGCGTTGGTGGTGCACGTCGGAGGCTAGATCTGATGATGCGATGAATTAGATTGTTGATTTTTTGGGAGTTGTAGGAGGATAACAAATAGTGATGGTGTGCGGTGGAGATGTAGAAAGGTGAGGATGAGAGTATATTGATATTGCTGAGAACAATGGCGATGATTGCTCTCTCCATTGATTTTGGCCGTAAAATGGGGAAATCAGATGTATGAAATTTTTACTTTTTCATAATAGCTCACTAATAGCTTCACCACTGCTTTCTCTCATTGAACAAATATACCAATAGATCAAACCAAACACACAAAAATATATAATCCAACCTAAATCAAGTAATAAAGTTGAACGAAAAGTTAACATAAAAATGTGAATAAACTCTAAGAATAAATTAAAATTTTATTATTTTACCTTTTATTAAATAATTAGTATTAACAATTTTAAAAAATGGTTATGAAATAATTATGACATTGTATTAATATATATGATTGTGGATATGGCATGTCATTTAGGTAAAAGAGAGTGAGCAACACACATGGTTGGATGGCCTTAAAAGTCTCATTTTAATTGAGTCTAAGGGTTCAATTAATAAAAGGTTAAGTAGGAGGGTCTAGAATACAAACTGATACAAGTATAAGGGTGCACCAAACCATTTCACCTTTAATATAACTTGTAATGATGAATGTGTGTCGCATGTGAATGCCAAATCATTACACTATTTTTAAAGATAATGTACATATTATTTAACATAAATTGAATATTATATGAATGTAAAAATATAGTGCCTATATAAGTGTAAGGTGGCTTGACACCTCTCTATGTGTGCTAATTATGTATATCATTTTTTTGTCCTTTTCTCTTTTTAAAATTAATTGTGAAATGTAAGATGCAAAAAGTTACTCTTAAATCTTTGTATTACCCCTATTAAATATAATTTTTTTCACGACCAAACAAATTGGGCCGCGCGGGCATCTACGATAACATCTAAGTAGGAGAACCCTCGAATCCCAAACGTTTTTAAAATGTGTAAAATTAAGAAAACTGACTAATAAAAGAAATTAACGTAATGTTTTATAAAATAGGATTGCAACGCCTCAGTTAACTGTTTGTTTTGGTAAAGTTATTAACTTCCACAAGAATCTAGTCTAAACATGTACAAAAGCTTTAAATCTTACAAGCTAGAAAATACAGTACAACTGACATGGCTCCCTCCACAGGGAACGAAAAATAGAAGATGATGAAGATTGTCTTCGGCTTTGCCTAACATCACTAACCTTATAACCACACTAATTAAAGAGGCATAGGAAGAGAAGTATCTGTATAAACCATCTGCACTAGTACGAATCATTGATCAATCATATGCCCACCACAGAATACAAGAAATTGTATAATAGGAAAACATACAGTAAGACTGTTCATACCTACATCTTTACAATTTTTGAATACTAGTTTAGCATACTAGAACACTTAATTCTAATATGTTACTTTCCCCATTCCTGGTTATAATGTAATCAATCTACCTCCTCGAGGTAATTCCAGATGTAACCACTTCCAATCTAGAAAACCACTCACGACATATCCTTAATTCTTCCACATCACTACTGAACCCTTGACTCCATATAACTTTCTATCAAGGCTTTGTTAACCATTTCACTGTTGATGTCCTTCCAAGGTGACACATAGTTATTTAATCTTTCGGACATTACACCACCCTAATTTACATAGTACCACCTGGACCCTCGATCTTCACTTACCACACCATCTCCCAATTTGGGCTTGATCATACACAATTCATTCATCAATGATATATAACATGTAAACACTATATAAAAAAATACATATACAGAATATACAATACAATCATCTTTTAAGGAACCTGTAGAAAACACAATTCCCCCCCCCCCTTTAAAATATTTTTTCCCTTCATTAACAATAGATACAAACAACAAGTTAATGATCCTCTCATGAAACCCATACCTAAATTGTTAGTATGTAAGAATGTGATACCTGATCCAATGCATATTAGTATGTTGGAATATGACACCCAATCCAATGTATGTACATATTTCAGAATGTGACATCCTATCCAATGTATATTAATGTGTCGGAATATGACTCTCGATATAATGCATGTATATGTGTTGGTACATGACATCCAATCAAATGTATGTACATGTGTTAGTATGTAAAACCCGATCCAATATATGTTAGTGTGTTATAATGTGACACTCTATCCAATGCATGTATACGTATTATATGTGACACACGATCCATCCAGTAGAATCAATATCACGATCAAATCCACAATGAGCATACTTTAAATCAGAAAATCATTTTTTCTTTCATGGTATGAAGTTATACATATTTAGTACTTTACTTAGGTTCAATTCATAAATCTCTAACCCCATTTATACATGCATATAATGAAATCATTGAAATGTTTATATCAACCCACCAGAAAATCAACCCATCACATAAGCCTAGTTACCAAAGAGGGTTTCCTCACATGGTATACGTCTGATGTAACACCTATGAATATATATACAACCCTCCCTTTGTCATTGCAAGAAATCCTACGCATGGATTCTACCATCAATTACCAATATAGTACACAGTTAATCACAAATTTACAACTACTCAAGAAATAAAACCTAGCCTAGCTGGGCGCCAATCAATCGCAGAGGGATTCTAGCTCGAGTCCTATTTTTAGACGTGGAAGGTTGCATCATCCGTAGAATATCAGACATTTCTGTACGCTAGATATCTTTCTCCTTGTATCCCAAGCCTAAAGCAGTCTTTTGAGTGGTTTCTAGGGTGATCCTTACTTCTTTTTAGTGTTTGGGAAAAAGGAGAAAATAATATTGCGCGTCATTTAAGTTTTATTTTCAACTATCCCGCTCTGGCGTGAACTGTCCTGCTTGAACGTCGCCCTAACAACATTTGTCCTGATCTAACAGGATAATTCGCCCTATTTTTCCCTGACGTGTTGTCTTTCCTAACCAATAACTATTTAGGTCATTGCAATCTTGTTCATCCCTGAACGACTAGCGAAAGGATAAACATGTGCCCTTTCTGTTGTACCTCTAAACTAACATCGACCATTAGAGAAAAACAAAGGATAGTGGTTTTACAAAATCTATGTTCGGAAGGGATCTTTACTCAAGGGACTGATTAAGGAAATGAAATAACTAATAGAGATAGAGAAGCACCCAAATGTAAATCTTTTCCCGCCAGATCAGTAGGGTTCGTGCTGAGGCGGGGGCGTTGTGGTGGGTACACTCGTGTTGTAGTGGTAGATCAAAAACATTTTAAAGGAGAAAGGGGAATGGTTTTCCCATATCCTCCTTCTCTGACTCAAAACTCCCATAAACTTTCTCTATCACTCGCTCCAAACGTCAATTTCAAGGTAATATTCTCATTTTTACGCAATTTACTTCAATACTTACTTTACTATAATTGCATGATGTCAAAAAATTGATTAGAAGGTCTTAGGGTAGTTTTCAAAATTGTTAAAATAGGTTTCTTGATTTGCTAGAAAAATATTTCATGGATACCCCCTTACATTCACAAGCGCCCTACAATGTTTTGAGCGTAAGGATTTCACGAAAATACATAGAGCGGATAATCCCCTTGGTTTGAAACTAAATTTAAAAAAATAAAGAAGGCTTCTGAATTTTAATATCAAACTAAATTTATGTATTATAATGCACCAAAATGTTTACTTACGATGTACTTACAGTAACATCTACTAACAGGATAAGTTGTAAGGTTGTATGTGATACAGTCAAATTACACCTCGCTAAAGAAGTATAAGTGGTTGTATCAAGGAAACAATAGAACTAGTAGGTTGGGGTCAATCCCACGAGGAAAATGGTTTAGACATAACTTCACTGTACAATTACTTCTACTTAGTCAATCTCTTTACGAATATAGGTAACTAAAAGGAGAAGTTTTGTGAAACAAAATTCTTATAATATCTCTACAAAATGAGTAACAAGAGTAAAGCTTTGGTTTTTATCAAGTTGTGAGAGAAACTAGGGTGTAAGTGTTCCCTATAGGTTCATAACGCCTTATTCCTAGCTATAACAACACTTCCCTAGTGTTTTGCATGCAAAGTGATAAGTTAGGTATCTCCAATTCCTTGGTCCAACATTTAGAGAATTTTACCCCCTACCTTAGTCCGGCTATGTGTGTATAAGCTTCTAACCCTCACATTTACTTCTTATTAAGCATCGAGTTCAATGTATGGCTTAGTTATTACTTCGCACCAATTGAGACTAGCTTATTAAATAGTATGGCACTAAATCTATGTTGATTTTTTTCTTATTAACTACCTCATTGGTTCGGCAAGTAGCAACAACGAGAGTTCTAACATGTGTACTCGCTAAAAAGACTTCTAAGTGAAAAAATTATCAATACATGCAATAACCTATTTGAGAATTCTTATTAAGCTAGGTCTACTTCGTTAATGAATCATGGTTCCCACAACCCTAGTTGTGGATTTAGTTACACATGCATATAAGAACACAATTCATAGTTGTTAAACAATAAAACATGAACTTACTTTAACACTTCAAAGGAAATTCGAAAATTTAACTTGAAATACCAAGAAATCACTTGAAAACAAAATCCAGAAATTGAATTAATGCTAAGGTTGAAAAACCCAATCTCACAATAAACTAGAACCTAGTAATATATTCCCAAAAACAACCCAAAAAATGGGTTTTACATCGTATTTATATAAAAAAAAATAGTCCTAAATTAAAAAGAATTAAAATATGGAAAGTTGTACTAAAAATGCGGCTGTAATTGACGACCCCCACAGACGGTCCGTCGATGAAATGACGGATCGTCGACTAGCTCTGTCAGTCCAGAGTTAACATTTTTTTCACCCTCCATCTGGCATTCTCTCTGAATCAATTGAAAGACACACAGCACAGTCCATCGATGCATCTACGGTTCGCCGATGCCTTTCCTCGTTCCATACATAGACCTTTTTTAAACTTCAGGTAATGAGACTCCCTGTGAACTTATCGATGATTCAATAGGACGGTTTTCCGATCAATCGATGGATCGTCAATCCTTCCGTAGCCCCACACTCGATCAGATTTTCCCGAGTTTCTCCAGATGCCTGAACTATCAGTCAACAATTACCATCTATGGCCCGTCGTTTGAACGATGGACCATCGATGGACTTCATGGGTCACCTCTGCACTAAATATCAGTTGCCTTCTCCATTTTGGGTTTGGACATATTTCCTGCAAAACAAAGATTAAAACATGTTAAAACTACTACCAAAAAGGCTCTAGACCACACAAACCTTAAAAAATAGCCTTGAAAGTACCACAACCATGTACAAACCAAAGAAAACGGTATGAATGTAAGGGATGAGAGAGGAGGTAGTGGTAATCGGATCTATTTTAAGGAGGGAAAGGTGGGGTTTTCGATTTGATTGGACGTATGATGTGGGGGATATGGGATGGGTGGGTGTCGTATGTGTATACTTGTTGGTGCTGGGGGGACATGGGAGTTAGTTGGGGGATCCACTCTCAAACTTAAATTCTTTGTTTGTCCTCACGCGACGCTATGACGCTAAAAAACACTTTTTGTACAAAGAATATTCTTTTAAGCTTCTGCAATCACATGGATATCAATCACAACTTTTCTTTGCTTTCGTGCATGCTTCTACTCCTAGGTTCGTTAAGATAACTCATGTGGATAACACCATAATATAAACTCACCATGCACAAGCACCTCTACTCTTATGCCTCTCACCAAGGCACCAACTTTTCGCTATTGCACTTAGTGCCCTCACTTAAAAAGAAATCCTCCTTTTTCGCAAAAATATTTTAACATTGGGTAAAAGGATATGTATTCAATACTCACACTCAAAAACAATTTCAAACATAGCTAGTATTTGTCATCATAGGCTTGCCCGTATTTTCTTTACTTAGGTTCACCACATTAGACTCTAGGATCACGGTAAGACTTTTATGGCTTGTAACGTAGGCTCAGGGTTAGGTATGGTACATATGTATACATTTTAGTGACTTTTCCCTCCATGATATTACGGCTAAGCGTCCTACGTCTTTCACTCACATTTATGCCCTACTTTTTTTCTTTATTTCATCTTACTTTGCTTCCTCTTTGTTCTTTGTGGAACCGACTCTTGCTTCTTTTTTCTTTTTTTTTCAACTCTTATTTTCTTCTCTATTTTTTTCCCCAAATATTACTGATTCACCTCTCTGATCACTTTTCTTTTCCTTTTCCACATTAAATCTTTCAATACCGCTTGCGGTCCTTGCTCGTAATAACCACTTTCAATTTATGGATTTGCCATGAGTCGAGATACAAATTACCCAAAGTAGGGTAAGGGCCAAGACAAGGTCAGTTTCTGTATTAGCCACCTCCACTTAGGCTTTTGTCCTAAGTCGAGGTTCATATGTCCAAGTAGAGACCAGGTCCAATATATTAAACCCAGCGAAGGTGAGTTGGTGAAGAAAAGAAATGTCTATTATAAGATCAACATATTTGGATAAAAATAAGGGATAACACTTTCATTTGGTACGTTTTATTTTAGGCTAGATGTTTGCTAATTCGAACAACGGCCTATGATCCTTTCCTAGCCGTCTAACACAAATTCGTTTTTTCAAGGCCAACTGGGCAAGTTCTAGATAGGTACTAACAGATGAACAATTAAAATTCCTCACACTCACTCGACACCTCATTGCCGTATCAAATTGTCGGATTTCCTAGTTTAGGTGTTAGTTTAAGATTCATGTAATGGGTGTATCTCTATGTCATGATTAGAGCCAACACATTCATCTTCTTCCTAACTTTCTAAATCACTCATCATTCCTATTTTTCTATCGAAAATGTGTAGGCATTGTTCTGCTTCTCATTGTTAATAATATGTGAAATGCTCTTATAGTTGATCTTTAATTTGTAAATGAAAAAAATGTATTGTTTTTACTGACTTGTGTCATTAAATAATGAATTTTTACACATGCTTAGTGTTTCCCAAGTGGGCATGAATTTTTTTGAACTACAAATATGTTAACTTTATTTACCACGTTAATCCTTTTTTATGATGTGAAAAGGGGGGAAAATTGTTAAGGTATGAGATCAATGATGGTAGCTACTAGAAGAGAAATTGTCATTCGGATAGCGGGAATAAATGCTATATACTTGAAGAGACATGATCATGCCGATAGGGAAATAAATGATAACTATTGGAATAGGACATGGTCATGCCGATAGGGGGAAGAAGTTAACCTGTTTTTTGATGTATAGATTAGTTATTACTTCGAACCAATCGAGACTAGCTTATTAGATAGTGTCCCACTAAATATATGTTGATTTTTTTGTATTAACTACCTCATTGATTCGGCATGTAGCAACAAGGCGAGTTCTAAGAGCACAATTCATAGTTGTTAAACAATAAAACATGAAATTACTATAAAAATTCAAAGAAGATCCAAAAATTCAACTTGAAGTACCAGAAATCACTTGAAAACCAAATCCAGAAATTGAAGTAATGCTAAAGTTGCAAAACCCAATCTCAAAAAATAAACTAAGAACAATAGTAATATCATTCAACCCCAAAAACGAGGTTCTTATATCCTATTTATAAAAAAAATAGTCCTAAATTAAAAGGAATTAAAATAAGGAATGTTGTCTAAAAAACGTGACCGTAATCGACGAACCACATAGACGGTCTGTCGATGAAATGACGGACCGTCGACTAGCTTTGTCAGTCCAGACTTAACATCTTTTTCATCCTTCAGCTGGCATTATCTCTAAATCAATTGACATACGGACAACACGTTTCATCGATGCATCTACGATTCGTCGATGCCTTTCCTCGTTCCATACATAGACTTTCTTCAACTTCGGGTAATGGGACTCTCTCTGAACTTATCGACGATTCAATAGGACGGTTCGTTGATCAATCGACACACCGTCAATCCTTTAGAGCCCCACACTTGTTCAGATTTTCTCGAGTTTCTCCAAATGCCTGAACTATCAAACACCAGTCACCATCTACGATCAGTCGATTGAACGACGAACTATCGATGGACTTCGTGGGTCACCTCTACACTAAATCTTAGTTGCCTTCTCCATTTTCCTTTGGACATATTTCCTGCAAAACAAAGATAAAAACATGTTAAAACTACTACCAAAAAGGCTCTATACACACACAAACCTTAAGGAATATCATTGAAAGTACCACAAACCATGGTCTCAGTTGGAAACGACGGATGTGAAGAACAACCCGTTGATAAGCTGATGGAATGTAGTCCACTTCCATCGTCTCACAGTTGAACAATTTTTAGCCTCCTCAATAGAAAGAACCAATCGACAGCCCGTCGATACACCAACGATCCGTTGACAGGGTCTCGTGTTGTTGGCTTGAAATTGATTTCAGGCCTTGTTTCAACTATCACTTTTTGGTAGCTTTTAGACCTACACAGGTTTACTCAACACATATCAATAATGCAAAGATTATTTCTTCAACCTAAGGTTTTCGATATCGCAAGGTTCATGCTCTAATTCAAATATGCTACTAAACCCTAAGTCAAAAAGTCTATAAACTTATTTTAAACATATGACACCACTACCCATTTACTTTCCATCATTCTAAAGGACAATTTACACAAGTTTTAAAAAACACAAGCGTACAATATTTTCCCTGAGTAAAGACCCACATTCTAGAAAATGGAATAAAATTACCTGAAGATCATAGTAGAGTGAATGAGGGAGTGATCTTTGAAACAACCTATGTTCCCAACTTGAACACAGATCGGAGAAAAAAATAGTAACCAAGTAGAATCGTTTAATAAGAGGGTTTTGGAAATTTGGGAGAATTGGGAGTTTTTAGGGAATTTGATGAACTTCGAAGGGGGAAATATGGTGTTTTGATGAGAAAGAGAGGAAATAAGGGAGGGGAAATGGTTGGGGAAAGAATTGGAAAAGATTTTGGGGGGTAATGAATGGTTTTTTCTTTTAGTAATACATGTCGGGTTGAGTCGGGTCACTGGAGCTTTTGGACTAACGAAACCCCATCGACAGTCTGTGGGTTAGTCGACGAATCGGTTACTGGACCGTCGATTGCAGCAAGGATTATAAAAAAATTCAAGACAAACCTGGGATCTACAAACACCATCGACGGTCCGTTGATTGAATGACTGCCCGTCAATGAGGTCCATAGATATGTGCATCAGACCATTTTCTGCAGAATTTAAGTTTTTGTCCCTGCACAATGAACACCCATTAAGATTTTATTTTTATGTTTTTCTAGACTTTTTAAGAGACGGACCCTAAATTAATCTGTAGCCAAAATTTATATAAAAAAAATAAAAATTGTGAGGACTAGACAAACAAAACGAAACAAGAAAATGTAACTATTCCTATAAAGAAAAGAAAAACCTATTGTTGGCTAGAGGATAAACCTTGGGTTGCATCCAAGAAGCTCTTGATTTAACGTTGCGACACGATGCAATATCCTTGATTACACAGAATTTATCAAGGTGCTATGCCTCAACCACTTTATGGACACTCTCCGCATGCCCTAGGTAGATCTTGATCCTTTGCCCGTTGGCCGTGAACTTTGCACCTTCCTTATTCTCCAACTAAATCTCTCCATGTTGAAACACTTTAGTGATAAGGAATGATCCTGTACACTTGGACTTGAGTTTTCCCAGAATAAGCGTAGCCTAGAGATGAATAGAAGCGCCAAGTCCCCAACCGCAAATTCTCGCTTTTCAGTCTTTTGGTCGTGGTACTTCTTTATCTTCTCTTTGTAGATGGTCGAACTTTCGTACTCTTTTTGGCGAAACTCATCAAGCTCATTTAACCCATTAAGTCTCTGTTCCACTACTTCATTCCAATCCATCTTCAATTTCTTCATTGCCCACATGGCTTTGTGCTCTAACTGACATGCAAGTGAAAAGCCTTCCCATATACAAGTTGGTATGGAGACATACCTATGGGGCTCTTGTATTTAGTATGGTAAGTCCAAAGAGCGTTACTAAGCCTCCTTAACCAATCCGTTCTATTAGCATTCACCATTTAGATAGAATTTGCTTGATTTCTCTATTTGACACCTCTACTTGCCACTGGTACGGGGAGATAAGGAGTGGCCACATTATGACGAACCCCATATTTTTCCAGTAGTCCTTGTAACAACTTATTGAAAAAGTGAGATTCACCATAACTAATAATGGCCCTAGGTATTCCGAATTTTGAGAAGATGTTCTTTTTCAAGAACACAGTGACACTCTTCCCTTCATTGTTAGAAAGTGCTATAGAGTCCCCACTTTGAAACTAACACACAGCCAAAAGTGATGGATTTCATCCATGAGAAATCACAAAATCCATACATAACTCCCCAAACATCAAACAATTAAATCACCGATAGGCTTAGAGGGATATCTTCCTCTTAAAAATTCTCCATACTTTTTGGCCAAATATCACATGGACTGAAAACTAGGGCATATCTTGGTGATGGTGGAGGAAATAGTACCCACCTGCCCAAAATCTTTCATGGTCAGTCTGGATAGACTTAGGTGCCCCACCAACCGGCGAGGGTGGCCATACTCTCCAAAAACACTTAACATCTCAACTTACGACACACAACGACAAATAAGCCTATCGGCATAACTCCAAGAAAAGTAAGGCTCATCCCAAAATAACTTTTTCACATCATGCATAAACTTCTTCCTCCTCATCGGGGAAGGTATCATCAATTTCAGCACATTCACTCAATTTTGGCATAACTTCATCCTCTAACCTAGACAAGTGATCAACAACTTGATTATAAGTCCCTTTTCTATGTTTTAACTCAAAATCAAACTCTTACATTAATAGCTCCCATCTAATCAATCGTTCTTTGTGCCCTTCTTTGCAATCAAGTAACTCAAAGCAGGGTGTCCAGTATGCACTATGACACTTGTTTAGTCACAAAATAGTTTGTTTAGGCCTTCATTTAGGGCATTACGTGCAGAATAATGGGATGCAGGATTTTATCCCTTATATCCCATACCACACCCCGAGACAAAATGTTTTTTGAATTTATTACCTGCTCCTCTCTTCCGCTTTCTCCACTCTTCTACTTCCTCGTATTGTGTCTTCTCCTTTCCCCTTTTCACCTCTTTCGCCTTGCTCGCGGCCCTGTTCCTTCGCTCTTTTCCCGCTTTTGAACCGTTCTCCTATTTTCCCCATAGCATTGCACATCACGCAAATGCGCCTTACTCCAATCAGGGGAAATAATAATGGGCCACAAGAGCCAAACTTTCCTTCAACTCCTCAAATTTTCAGACAGGATCATCAAATAAAATTGCCATCCTTTCTCAAGTAGTTTGATAGTGGCTGTTGTGCAATTTTGAGAAATTATTAATAAGTATGTTTAAACCTCAGGTCTCGGAAAACTTTTCGCACCTTTTTACAGAGATGCCCAGGTGGGAGGAGTACTCTAATAACTTCAACTTTCGTTGTCAAACTCTATACCTTCCTTTGAGAGTGATGGCCCAATACTATACTTCTTCACCATAAAGTGATATTTTTCCCAATTAAGAAAAAGGTTGAGAATATTCACATCTTTTGAAAAACCTAGTCAAGTGACTCAAACACCGATCAAAGTAGTCACCCACAATCGAAAAGTCATCCATGAAAACCTCAACAGTATCCTCTACCATATCAGAGAATATGAACATCATACATCACTGGAAGTTGGCCAGTGCATTATACAACCCAAAAGGCATTCTCTTGAAGGCGAACTTACCATAAGGGCAAGTAAAGGTAGTCTTCTCTTGATCCTTCGGGGCAAAAGAGATTTGGTTGTTACGCAAATACCCATCAAGAAAATACTATCATCTTTTTCATGCGAGTCTGTCCAATATCTGATCCATAAAGGGTACAGGAAAATGGTCTTTCTCAATCTATGCATTCAACTTTCCGGTAGTCCATACAAACTCGCCATCCGGTGACCAACCTCATTGGAATAAGCTTGTTTCTCTTATTAGGCATTACTGATAGTGCTTTTTTTTGGGCACATACTAAAAATACAATATATGACTCTTGCATCCAACCACTTAATGATCTCGTTCTTCACTACCTCTTGCATAGGTGTATTTAACCGTCTCTGGTGCTCAATACAGGGCTTGTGATCGGGCATGAGTTGGATTTTGTGTGAACAAATACCATAGGGATCCCAATAATGTTCGCAATGGTCCAACAATGGATCATTTGAATCTTCTCAAAACCTCCACCAAATACTCTACTTGTTGCATATTCAGATCCGCTGCAATGAAAGTGTCATCTCTACCCAAGAATAAATACCTCAGATGAGGTGGTAGAGCCTTAAGCTCCAATTTTGGAGCCTCCTTAATATATGGTATCGCGGTTGGAGACTCGCGATGATTGATAACTAACTTCAATTTGTTTGGTTTTGACCGATATTCATTCTTTTCAAGGGCGCAACCAAAGACCCATACTCTTCAATACCATCACTTGCAAAATTCATGATCACTGCCTCTAGATCCTCCACACCTAGTCGTTCTTCGATTTTGTTACCGGGACACCTTACTATCAACCCGATTGAGGATTATAGCAGATTTACCATTGGAGCTATCACTCTCCTTAGTAGAAACTACAATGTTGAATGTAGCTTCTTCTTGTTTACTAAACTTCATCTACTCTTCTCCATATCCAACTACGGCATCTCGCTTGTGGCGCAACAGTGGCAATCAACGACCTTCCAAGAATAATAGGAACCTCAAAGATCACCTCACAGTCAAGAATCATAAAATCAGCCGGAACGACTCTAATTTCAATAGCACATCATAGAGTATCACAATGGGCATCTTCACTATTTGACCGGCCATCTGTAATCGCATTGCGGTAGGATTTGGGTCACTCAAAACAAAGTTCTAATAAATGGAAAAATATATGAGGTTTATGTTAGCACCTGGATCACATAGTGCTTTAGCAAAATGTAATAATCTGATGGTACCTGAAATTGTTAAAGTACCTGGGTCTTCCTCTTTCTGCACAATAGACCTTGTAGAAATAGCACTAGAATGCTGCATTTGGTCATCATCCACAAAACTTACCGATCTCTTCTTTGTAACCATATCCTTTATGAACTTAACATAAGTAGGAATTTGTTCCAAAGCTTCTTTCAAAGGGAAACTGATGGAAATTTGTTTCAACATAGTGATAATATATCTTTATTTACCATCCCTTGTCTTATTCACCAATCTTTGTGGGTATGGTGGTGGAGGTCTAGGAATATGGACAACTTTATGGGGTATCTCTTCTTCTTTCGCCGTTTTTTCCACCAATTCACTACTAGTTTCCACCACCTCTTCGTCTTTCCTCATCTCATCTTCTATCACATATGGCATAGGTGGATCAATAGTTTGCTTACCTTCTCGAATAGTGAGTTCCATGCAATGTCTATCATTTTAGGGTTTTGGATGGTATTTTCTAGAAAGATTGCCCGGTTAGCGTGGATTCACAGTAGTAGACAATAAAGCTATTTTTAACTCAAGATGCTTAATAGACACTGCATGTGTATCCACTTTTCGCCCAATGTTAACTAAATCACTTATAAATTCCGTGGCGTGCTCATCACTAGAACCAAAGCTTTTCATCTTATATAACATATCCTCAACTCACTCCATAGTACCTCCACCATCACTAGGAGCAACTTCTCGATTTTGAGGTGTAACATAGGGCCAATTTCGATCAATTCTGTTACCATAGTTACCCTGGTTGAAGTTGTTGTCGCGTTTGTAGTTTCCGTCAAGAACATAATGACCCTTTCTATTATAGTTTACCATAGTTGCCGACCAGGGTTTTCCTATGACCTGACGCCAATTACTCCTGGTTGAGGCTTGGGTAGATCCACTATATGATCATGCGACTGCCCATAAGTCTCCTCTCATAATAGTAAAAATACTCATCCGCTGGTGCTGGTGGTTTAGTCATGTAATTTACTGCGTTTACCTTTTCTACACCTCTAGTGACATGTTTCAATACAATTCCAATCTTAGTTCTCATTTAAGCCATCACCTCACGAATCTCATCTGCATCCGGAATGTGTGTAGCTTGTACTGCAAAGGTGTTTCTCCCATCGTCCGACTTTCTAGTACACCAAGCGTTATTGTTGCAAGAGATTTTCTCTAACTTCTCTACGATCTCGGCATATGTGCACTCACCATAACAACTCCCCATAATAGTATCGAGTACTTCTTTATTGTTATAATTTTTACCCCAAAATAAATACTCTTTTAACGACTCATCATCAATGTGGTGATTTGGAACGTCCTTCACATACACAGTAAATATATCCCAAGAGCTACTTATCGACTCTCTAGGCAGTGCCACAAAGTTGTTCACTCTATCCTTGGGGTTGAGCTTCTTGGACACCATGTAGTACTGAGCTAAGAACGCATCACTAAATTGATCCCAAGTATACATAGAATTATAGGGAAACTCAGCAAACCATATCGCGACATCTCCAGTCAATGACACAGGAAACACTCGTTGCCCGATAACGTTCATATCTAAATTTGGCCTCCACAGACAACTCTTACACACAGACCTCAACTTGTATATGTGAGCATGTGGATCCTCTGATGGTATCCCTACAAACAAACCCCTCGTGGTGAGCATCTACATCAAACTACTAGTAACCACGAACATGTTCCCATGGGGTATAAGAAGTAGGACAAGAAGCCCATCCGAATAAGTGATGTTAACATTGCCCTTGTAGAACGCCTTATGGCGTGGGATGGAAGGACACATCCTCATAGCATCATCAACTGGATTTTTTGCAACTACCTGATTGTGTGCATCAACAGGTGGTGAAAGATGCCTTATTAACCCATCACCAAGATTTACTGGGTTCTGATGATTTCCCATCTTCGAAGTGTAAGGTTAAGTTCACATTCGTAAGGAATTAGGGTTTTCCTCGGCTCCGTGTACTTGGTATACACTAGAGCTAGATCTGAGAAAAGAAAAAAAAAGAAAAAGTAAAATCTGGAAATCATTGACTAAACTTCAGTAACGTTATTAAGTTTAATCTAAAAGCTACTTTCCCAAGCAGCGGCCTCAAAATTTGATAAGCTAAAATTACACCTCCCTAAAGAAGTGCAAGTGATCATATCAAGTAAAGAACCCAACTAGTAGGTTGGGGTTGATCCCACGAGGAAAATGTTTTAGACTTAACTTCAATGTAAAGTTACTTATATTTAGTCAAGCTCTTTCCGGAAACAGGTAATTGAAAGAGGAGTTTTGTGGAAATAAATCTTTTTTAATATCTCCATATATAAGAAGTAAAAGGGAGAAAGCTTGCGTTTATCAAGTTGTGAGGGAGAAACTAGGTGTAAGTTTCCCATAGGTTTTATAACACGCTATTCCTCGCTATAAACAAGTATTCCCATAGTGTTTTTCATTGCAAAGTTGATTAAGTTCAGGTATGTAGAATCCTTGAACTGACTTCTCTAGAGTATTTCACCCCGATACCTTGATCCAACTACGTGTGTATAGATACTAACCCTCCACCTTGACTTCATATAAGCATATATTTGATGTATGCCCTTAGTTATTATTTTGCAACATCGAGACTGCCTATTGATAGTGGCTCCCTAAATCGAGTGTTGATTAATCTTTCTTAGTAACTACCTCCTTGGTCTTGTGACCACTCATTAAAAAAGATTTCTAAAGCGAAAGAATTATCACTACATGCAATATAACCATTGAGGAATTGTATTAAGATAGGTTACTTGTTAATCACTCATGGGTTCCCACAACCATTGTTGGGATTAGTTGACCCTATGATATAAGAAACATAATTCATAGTTGTTAACAATAAAACATGCTGTTACATTGCCACAATTAGAAGAAAATCTAGAAATTCAACTTGAAATAAAAAAATCACTTAACTAAATTCGAAAATTGAATTAATACTAAAGTTCCAAAACCCAATCTCCAAACACAAACTAAGAACAATAGAAATAGAATCAAACCCCAAAACGAGGTTTTTACACCCTATTTATAAAAACATAGTCCTAAATGAAAAGGAATTCAAAATAAGGAAAGTTGTAAAGAAAATGCGGCTGTATTCGATGACCTACACAGACGGTCCGTCGATGAAACGATGGACAGTTGACTCCCTCCGTCAGTCCATAATTAGCATCTTTTTCATCCTTCAGTTGGCATCCTCTATGAATCAATCAACAGAAAAACAACACGGTTCGTGGATGCATCTACAGTTCGCCTATGCCATCAGTCGTTCCACACTTAAAGTTTCTTAAACTTCGGGTACTAGGACTATCTCTGAATTTATCGATGATTAAATAGAACGGTACGTCGATCCTTTCGTAGCCCATACTTTTTCAAATTTCTCCGAGTTTCCTAGATGCCTGAACTATTAGTCAACTGTCATTATCTACGGTCCATTGATGGAACGACGGACCGTAGATGGCCTTTGTGGATCACCTCTACACTAAATCTCAGTTGCCTTCTACATTTTGTGTTTGAACATCTTTCTTGCAAAAAAAAGATAAAATCATGTTAAAACTACTACAATAATGATCTGACACATACAAACCTTAGGAAAGACATTGAAAGTACCACAAAACCATGGCTTACATCAGCATGAAAAAAGTAATGCCATACAGTATACGAGTTTGATATTTGACCTCTTAACAACCCAAACCAACTCATTAGTGTGAGGACCCGGGAGTTACTCCCTAGGTTGTCACCACGGCGTACTCGACATGATAGGAGGTATTATACAAGCCCTTAGACATAATATTACAGAACATAGAAATAGCGCAAAATTATTAATTTTTTTACAATACAGTCAAAAGGAAACTATTTTAAATATATAAGAAAACTAAGTCTCATAATAAAGCCCTTTAGACATATATTAATATCATAGGTTCACATTCCCTTAAATTGAAAAGAAACTTATATTTTAACACCTCTACCCGTCTTTCAAGCTTAGACTCCTCAATGCGATTGAGCATACAAAATAAACCTATATATATAGAGTAATATTATTATGGAGAATGCGTCGTTAGCGACACTCTTCTTCATCAGGTCGGCCAAAAACGGTGGTAACAAACCTACTCATCTCATCCCCTGGGTTAGACACCAAAGATGATCATACTAGACAATAGGGTTTAAATTTAACGAATACGCCACACAATAAGTTATCTTGGGCTAAGATTTATAAACTCCTCAACCTTAACGGATCTATTCTCACGGGGAAACACCCCAGTACTTTCTAAGAAGGCTTCCTTAAACTCTTCCCATTCTATAGGACCGATTCAACGGCCTATTGTTCTTCCCTTGTCTGTGTACCACACTTGAGCAACGTCCCCTCAATTGTTATGAGTCCAACTCCACCTTACCTAGCAGTCACCCACGTTAGCCAATAAACACGCTATAAGACCATCTAGAAAATCTTGGGGATCTTATCCAACCTTAGAGCCAAGAAAGGTAGGAGGATTCTCTAAAAAATCCCTCAATATAAAGAGTCATGGTTTAATCTCAAGAGAATTTAACCTAGGAAGACATATCTAGTTGCTTGAGACATCATGGATCTGCTCTGGGAAACAAGAAGCGCCTCTAACCTCCTATTAGTCATGTCGTGCGAAACCACCGAACCTCATCTATTCGATCAACTATAGGCGACATGTTAACCCTTGATGCGAAACTTGTCAACATCGGGGAGGAACTCCCACATTTCCACCACTTGTATTACGGGTGTCCAGGTTGTACGTATCCTTATAAAAACAAGAAATAGATTAGAAAGAAAAACACTAATCAACCTAAAATCTATGGACACGACACAAGATTAGGAAGAAAGCTGAAACGTCAAATGCATACTTTAGCCTCTCGCTTGCTAGATGTGTTGCCGAACTTACAATAATGAACAAGACTCTCTAGACGTTGCATCATGAGACTTTAAGACCCTAAAGATACTTCTAACCTAGGCTCTGATAAAAATCGGCTAACAACCAGGAGAGGAGTACCTATTGGCGTCACACGTCGTACTCGACTCTCGCGAGGTCTTATAAAAGCACTTGACATTTTTTTGAAAATATAGCACATTAACATAGAAATAGCACGAAATTTAAACTTTTTTACAATAAAGTTCAAAAGGAAAACTATTTGTAGAAAAACATAAAAAACTAAATCTCATCATGTAAAACCATCTTAGACACATATTTATATAATAGGAGTCACATCCCATTAAATTTAAAGAAATTTATTCTCTACTACAAAGTCTTTATAAAAGGGAAAACCTAGAAATAACAGCATGTCCTCGAACTATGAGGGCATGCATACCAATATTTAGAGAAAGAATTCCCAAGATTCAAGAATAAAAATCCTCACATGCCACCCACCTACACAAGGCCTAAATATATGAGAAACCTTTTCGTTCATAGTATCGCTTATCTTCGCCCCATATTGGAATTATTATAATCAATGCATAAGTATGGTGAAAAATGACAAGAAAACCATGCACCCAAAGGGCGGCATTTACTTAAGATCATGCCTTTTCATACTCTTTTTTTTTTGTGTGAAAAAAAAAATTATCCTAAGGGCATTTATTATAGGAAATATCTTCAAGTACATATAACATATAGGGTAAGAACACAATCCATTAGCAACCCATTTTATTTTAACCATATAACCCTCTACTGGAGGTTATCCTAAGAACACATATAGTAAGACATTGAAGAGACTACAGATACAATCTCCTCAATAAACACTAGTGTATTTCTTTGAAACAACCCAAATATAAGCGACATTTCGAATCGTAACTACATTAGGAGACATACAGTAGATAAGTCATTTAGAAGTCAATCTTACAATTAGGAGATTTAACATAATAGTCTGGAAGACATAGAAAGAATTAGCATTTTCAAAGCCTACTTGTGCCATGTGTACATAGCATCTCATTACACTACCTACATGTTGTAGAACATATGCAATAACTAGAGTGAAAATCCAACAAGATGAGAATAGGCATTAACCCACAGACCACACTAGATAGCTATGCAATTCAGTGTCTTCAATATCTCATGCCGTCGAATTTGTTGTACTTGCCAAGTGTTTTACTAGGATACATCCCATGTAGGCACATACTTTAAGGGATATCAAAAGTTTTCTTTGTAGTCTAGTCTCATACTCGATTAGAACTACTTCTTTAAGAATATCCACTCGATGCTTTGCCTTGGTTCTAATAGAGTAAGTTCATTGATATAAGTGTATTAGAGAAGGTACTATCACTAAGACCTACCAACTCATAATACCATTTCCAAGAAGGGGTCCACAAGGTCTTTCAACTAAGGTTCTTTTAGTAAAGATCTTATGACTTCCTTAGAGATGATTTCATGCGGTTCCATTCAACCTACCTCTAAGACCATCATTCCACTCAAGAAGAAGGCACCATTTCAGTTTACCGCTTTAAGGCTTCTTTATTACCATCTTTTCTTATTTAAAGTTTCACATTCTTAACCTCGTTCAGTACTCCAAGGTTTACATGAGTCTTTTATAGAAGGGACCTAATTTAGTGTAACGATCCTAGACATTAATTCATACACTCATTCATAAAATCAAGTACAAAGGTGGGGGACACTAAGTCTATCCAACCAAAGATACACATAATTTCCATAAAGACTTCTTCTTAGCCTTCATTTATTAAACAAGATTACTTCCTTATAAATATCGTTTTAGATCACCATAAATGATATATATACATCTATGAGTACCTTCACTTATACGTCACAGTATACCATAACATGATAATATCAGTTCACACCAAATAATACCGACAAGACCATCGATCATAGATTATAACAAATAAACACGGCCACCATAGTTGGACCATACAAATTAATCGAAATTCGATATCAATATTAACTAAAGGAATTAGATCAACTAACCACCTTCCAATAACCACAATCATCATTCCTTAACATCTCCAACAATTCCACACATTAATAGAACTTACCAATTACAATGCCCATAAAACTAGACCATCAATTCATCAATATCAATGATTCAACAAAACTCATTATAGATATCACCACTACAAAACAAACTATGAACAATTGAAACAACAATCAACCCATAATCCAATATCCAAAAACAATCTAAACATGAATTTAATTTAATTGGATCATAATCAATACACCCACTTTAGAGCCAAATTAAGAATCTAGGCTACATGAGTTCATGGAATTTTTAATCATAAAAACATAAATTAAAATTGAGTAATAAATAAATCATCAATTTAAGCCTTTAATGCCAAGAAAATCCATGCTTAGGAAGTTCAAGAATAGGGATATTATTTAGGTTTTGAGATCTTTTGAAAAGTCTTTGAAATTGGCTCCTCGAAAGAAACAAGAATCAAGGATGAAATCTTCATACCTTAATGAAGATCTATCAAACAAATCTAGGTTTTAAGTTTGAGACATATGTCTTGTTCATTGGAATTTCAAGGTTCTTCAATAGAGGATTTGATTAGAGAGAGAACTTATAGAGAAGGGAGATATTATATTTTTATTTTTATTTCTAGTTGAGGATTGGGGTTTTTGATTGGGATAATGGGTGTATAATGACTTAAAATAAATATATAATACCCCCCCAAAGTACCTAAAAACACTTACATTAATTGGACACGTCAAACTTAACTTTCATTTTTTGAATTATCGTCGGGGAACAAGTCCGCGTCCCGAGCTATTCACTGAAGTTTTTAGAAAATAATTTTGGGATGATAGATTTCGTGACGTGGACATATTATTTTGGCCCATGGTGAATCTAGTCCGCGACGGGACTTGTTTTTCTCTCCCAATTTGCCTAGTCGCTGGGTATCTTGTTGGCTAAGGTTAGTCTCCTAAGGACACATAGACCTCGGGGGTCAAATTTGGAAGTTTTCACCCTAAACATATCCCTGTAGGGGTTAGGGTATTCCCCACTAATTTTAGACTCCATCAAACATCTAAAAAAGATGCATAACAAACAAGGACACACTAGCACACCAAAAGACTAGTTTCCGAACCTCTTAGCCGTCCCTTGATGTTCGACGTCAATCCTCTATAAAACATACTTCTAAAGTTATTCTTCACTATTTTAACAAGTTAATAACTCACAAAACCCATGTGAAGCTCTATTTCACCCTATTTAATTTTGAGCGATCTAATAATCTCCCACACTTGGAAAACTTTTGTCCTCGAAAGAAACTAAAACACTTTTAAGGTTCTAAAACTCATGATTAGTATATCATAACCAAATCACATAAATAAGACAATACAAATAGCTAGGAGGATCATTAGTTCCACATATAAGAGTCTCAAAACATAACAAGAAAGTAAGAACAGCATCTATAACTCATCATGAAATAAAACTCCACATTTCTCATTCTACATTGGAGGAACTTCCTTCTCCACATATCATCATGATCATCACAATAATTGTTTTAAGCAAAAACTGTCAATTTATCATAAAATCACAATTAGCACACATTTCGAAGGTCACTTAAACATGCTCATAAATCTACTCATGCAACATTTAAGGGCAATTTACTGTAGAGGTTATAACAACACGAAAGATTTAAAAATGAATAAAAGCTCATTGTACCATAGAATAAGCTAAATAAAAAAAATATTGCAAAGGCCATAGGGGATTATAAATCTCATTTTTCACAAGAACTCCCTATAACAGATCATTTGCTTAACTAAAATAATTCTAAATCTCAAGCTTGAATAGAATAGGAGAGAAGAGGACAAAATCATCGACAAAACTATTACCATACGTCCATACTTTGAAGGAAACCCATTCATAACACAAAAGGAAAAAAACTATACCTGTACCGACACCATTATACAAATTCGTTCCACTAGCGTGGAGAGCATAAAAGCGGGAAGTTATTATTTTAGCACCCATATTCGGACCATTATAGGAGATTGATTGACCTCTCTTCCCCTAGAAGCAATTAATAAGACAATCTACTATCTTAGCACCACTTACCGGCTAGACATTTCCCAAAAAATGCGTTTCCAAAAGTAGGCTTTTAAACATTTTTAGCACAACACCCCTCTCAGGGTTAACCTTAGGAGCGTTACGGCCTCTTGGTTTGAATCTTCTCTTCGTAAGCCAAGATGATTATTTCCCATCATTCTTATCGTAGAACCTCTACCCTCCATTGAAAGCTAGACTCCTCAATGGATGAGCATATAGAATAAGCCTTAGATATCATAGTCATGTCATATAAAGATGGTGTTACAACCACTTTCCTTTCACAAGGATCGGCAACACCGGTACAAACCTACTCATCTCATCCCTAGGGTTAGGACACAAAAGATGGGAGCATACTTAGACAATAGGGTATATTTAAAAGAATTACTCTACAAAATCAGTTACCTTGCCTAAGATTTATACACCTCAACCCCTTAAACTTCTCTATTCTCACGGGGAGGAAGGAAAGTACTATCTAAGAAGGCTTCCTTAAACACTTTCCCATTCCTAAGGCCACGATTCACCTAGGCCTATGGTCTTTGATTATGTTTACCACACTTATGAAAATTCCCAATTGGTATTGAAGCCAACTCCGCTTTCCTTATAACGCACCCATGCTACTCACACCTTAAAAACACCTCTAGAAAACTCTTGGGGATCGTATCCCACCTTAGAGCCAAGAAAGGTTAGAAGATTTATCCTAAAAAAATACCTCACATAGAAGTCATTGAATCTCAAGAACATTCAAACCGGAGGGTACCACTTTCAATTTTCTGAGCCAAACCATGGCTTAACTAGGGCCAAAAGACCTCCTCAACCTCCTCATTAGGGATGGTCGGAAACCAAATGAACTCATTCTCTTGATCAACTATAGGAACATATTCACCTTGAAGAAACTTGTCACCTCTGAGATGAACTCCCTCATTCAAACACTTTTCTGCGGGTTGTCCTGGTTAATTCAATCCTATAAGAACAGAGAAGAGAGATAGAATAACTACACAAACCAAAGTATATGAACGATACAAGAGTAATGAAGAAAGTGAAACTTCAATCGTACGATAGCCTCTCGCCATAGATGTGTTGTGACTCACAATAATGAACGACTTACTAGACGTTGACTCATGGACTGATACCCTAAGACTACTTCATAGGCCTTATGCTCTGATAAAATAAAAGTGTTTAATGACCTAGGAATTCCCCTCTGGGTGTCCACACACGAATATTCGACCTCTCGTAGGTGTTCATACATTTACATACCTTTTACATCTTTATCGCACTGTCATAGAAATTAGGGGAATTTAAAAGTTTTCATAATAAATGTCAAAAATGAGACTCTGTTTATACAATATTAAGAAAAAAGGGGAAAAATGTTTTTTTATACAATATAATAAAACTAAGTATTATCATATAGAACTTAGGAACAATATTAAATCATAGGTTCACAACCCTTAGAATTGAAAAGAAAAACTATAGTCTAATACAAAGTCTGTATAAAAGTAAAATAGACATAACATCTCTCCCTTGACATAATCAGGGACATACCGATCCTGAGAGAAATATACTTCCCAAGCTTCAACTATAGGTATCCTAACTTTCCACCACCTACACTTGTAGACCTAGAGAAACATATAGAATTAGCACAATTAATGCATAGAGTATGGTGAAAATTCAAGAAAACAATTCAAAAAGGGACATTTACTTATAGACATGTTTTTCATATTCTTTTGGTAAAAATATCATAAAATAAGTATAAAAGAAATCTTTTAGTCAATATTTACATAAAAGGTAAGACAAGAATCGTTAAGTAGCCCATTTAAACCTTATAAACCCTCCATCTAAGGTTATCCTAAGTCCCACCTAAGTAATACATGAAGGAACAATCCATAAAACCTCTTTAATACATGCCTAGGTATTCCTTAAAACTATCAAAGATAAGGACATTCCCAATTCAATATACTAACATTAGGAGAAGATACATCACATAATTCATTTACAAGTCAATCATACAATTAGGGGACTTCACATAATGGTCTTGGAATACTTAGGAACTCAGTTTAGCATTTTCAAAACCTACTTGTGCCATGTGTAGATAGCGTCCCACTCCACTACCAACACGGTGTAGAACCTATCCAATAACTAGAGTGCACAACCCACATGACGAGAATAGGAATTAACCGACATATACTACACTAGCTAAGTATGGCATCCAGTGTAATCAAAACCCCACACCATGGAAGGCGTTCTACTTGCCAATGGTAGAACTAGGAATCATCCCATTTATGCACATGTTTAGGGGATCTCAAAAGGTTTCTTTGTACTCTAGTATCATACTGGGTTATAGATACTCCCGTAAGCATATCCACTCGGTGCTTTGCCTTGGTTCTTGTAGAGAAAGTTCATTCATATAAGTGTATTAGAGAAGATACCATCACTAGTCCCTACTAAATCATAATACCATTTCTAAGAAGGGGTTCACAATGGCTGCCGATCAAGGTTCATTTAGGATAGCTCTTATGACTTCTTTATATATGGTTTCATGTCGTTATAGACAACCTACCTCTAAGTTCATCATTCCACAGAAGAAGGAGGCAGCATTTAGGTCTACCTTTTCAAGGCTTCTTTATTAACCTTCTTTTTATATTCAAGGTTTCACATTCTTGACCTTATATTCATATTCAAGGTTTTACATTAGTCTTCATAGAAGGGTACCTACTTTAGGTCTAACAATACTATACTTTCATTCTTACACTCATTCAGTACAATTCTTGTACCAAGTAGGGACACTAAGTCTAGAAACACAAGATACAACATCATTTTATAAAGACTCTTCTTTGTCCTACATCATAATTTATACAAGAAATACATCCTATAATATCATTATAGCACCCATACAAGATCATATAGACATCACATGAGTACCTCCACTTTTTATTTCACATATACCATAAATTACACAATAATGCCAACAAGGTCATGATCATAACATTATAACAATTAAACACCGTCACCATAAGTGGATCATACCAATCAATTGCAATTTGATATCAATTATACATTAAATAAAGGAATTAGATAACCTTACCATCTTCCAATAACAACAATCACCATTCCTTAACATCTCCAACAACTCCACACATTAATAGAACTTACCAATCTCAATGCCCATAAGACTAGACAATCAATTCATTCAACAAAACCCAATATAGATATAAATACTATAAAGCAAACTATGAACAAATTAATAATCCATTTACAATTCAATAGCCCATAACTAATAAACATAATTTTGACATAATTAGATCGTAATAAATATACCCACTTTAGAACTAAAAGTAAGAATTCAAGGAGTACATGAGTTGATAGAATTATTGTCATCAAAAAATCAATTTACATTGATTACCTAATATGTCATCAATTTAATCCTCTTGATGCACGAACCCATGCTTAGAATTCTAAATTGGATATTTAGGGTTTTTGAGATCTTTTGAAAAGCCTTTGAAATTGGATCCTTAAAAGGGAAAAGAATAAAGGATGAAATCACCATATCAGACCTTAATGAAGATCTATCCAGGAATATAGGTTGAAACTTAGAGAAATCATTTTCCAATCTATGCCTCGAAGTGGTTTTTCTTGTATATCTCCTCTTCTTGTATCTTCTTCGGTTTTTCGGTTTCTGCTGTTCTCTTTTATTATGTCTTTTGCGCCGTCTATTTCTTGGAATTCAAGGTTTTTTAATGCAGAATCTGAATAGAGAGGGAATTAATAGAAAAGGAAGAGCTTATATTTTTGTTATTTCTAATTGAGAGTTAGTGTGTTTTATTAGGGTAATGGTTGTATAATGACTTAAAATCAATAAATAATACACTCCAAAAATACCCAAAACACCCCTCCATTAATTTAACCTTTTTAAACAAGTCAAACTTTACTTTCATTTTTGGAATTATTGTTGGGGAACAAGTCCGTGTCGCGGAGGTGTTCCCTGAAGTTTTTGGAAAATAATTTTGACGGTAGAGGAGATGATGTGGACAAACATTTTTGTCCCATGGTGAACCTAGTCCTCAATGTTAACTTGTTTCTTTCATGCCCAATTGCTTGCTGCATTGGGCAACTTGTTTGCCAATGGTTGGGTCTTTCCAAGGAACCCTAGGGTGGTCCTTGGGGGGTTGCACCTGGACGTTTTGATCCTTAGCATGTCCCTCAAGGTGTTAGGGTCATCTTCACTTATTATATACTCAAATCAACACCTAATAACATGTATAACAAACAAGGACACACCAGTATACCAAAATACTAGTTTTCGTAAGTCTTAGTCATCCCCTGATGATTGAATTTAAAACTTTCTTTTAAAGCTATTATTCACTATTTACAAAATTATTAACTCATCAAAGCCCATGTGTCCTAGTTCACCCCCTATTACATTTTTTTTTTTTTTTTTGAGGGGGGGTTGTAACAATTAGCAATAGTGCAAAGACGACTTGACTACAATGGCAATACCCCTGAGAGGGCGGAGCAATAAGAGCTCGAATGTGGAGTTTTTAGAGTTGATACATTGACATATATAAGACATTAATACATGCTTAACAATGCATTCATTTGCAGTTATATTGTCCCAGTGCTATAAACACCTGTTAGTCGGTTCGAGCAGTAGTAAAATTATTTGAAAATAATGACTGGGTTGACGGATAGGCGACGGAGTTACCAGTCAGGTCACGACCGGACCGTCGAGGGCCTCAGTTCTAAAACACTCAACCTAAAAATAGGGTACTGGGAGGACTCTCTGAACTCCGTGACGGAACGACAGCACGGCCCGACGTAGATACGAAGGACCGTCACAAACCTTAGAAAGGTAAATCTATGACAATTTTGTGACGGAACCTGCAGGACGGACCGTCATAGACACACGGGCCGTCAAAGGTCGCGTAACTCGACTGGGTCGGAATTCTGCTAAAAGTTTTTAAGGGGGTTTGGACCATTCATGAAAAACCTTGAAATAGTGGGGAAGTTTTATTAAATTTATTACTTGGGGTTAAGGAGATAACTTAAAATAAATAATGGGTTTCTTTTACCATAAGAATTGTATGATAATTAGGGTAAAAGAAAAAGAATTGGGAGAGGAAAATAAAAAGAAAAGGAAGAAGAGAGGAGAATGAGCGCGAAAAGGGAGAGCAAGAGGAAAGCAAAGGCATTAAGAAGTAAAATTGTTGATCGGCGATTCTTCGGTGGAGGTAGGTTATGGGTTTATGCTAGTTTCATAGTAAACTCTTAAGAGAGATTTTAGGTATTGGGTGGTAGTATAAAGTCTTCGATGCTGATTGTGGGTTTTGATGTTGTAATTGTGTAATTGTGGTGGATTAGAATGTTGATTAATGTTGAATCTTTAATCTTGAATCTTCTCTGTTAAGAGATGACGCTCGTCATAACAGAAGACTTGATAAATCAAAATTAATTGATACGTGGATCGGGTGTCACGTTCCAGCACCTTAGTATGAGGGGATCAGGTTGGCCCACGTTCCGACACGTATAGTTTTAGTAGGGGATCGTGGGTCTGTCACGTTCAGACAATAGTATGTAGGGGAGCGGAGTGTCACATCCGACACGTAGTAATAATGGATCGGAGTGCACGTTCTGACACGTAGCATTAGGGGATCGGAGTGTCACGTTCCGACACGATAAGGAATAAGAGAAGTAAATCTTGAATAATGTTAATATACTCATTTCGAAGAAAGAAACTATGTCCCAAATGAGTAGGTGTGGAGGGCTTGAGTCCTCAGAAGTGCGCTTGATGTTGTTGTCCATGTTCTTGTACTTGGTGTGTACCTGTTGAGTATTGTCGTGAGTTTGTTATAATATTATTTGATATATATTTCTTCTATTTTGAGTTGGCCGGATGAAACCTAATCAGTACGTGTTCCTTGTACTTGCCCCCTAATTTTATTTCCCTTCTTATTGTTTTGGGAAGTGCAGGACAAGTGCCCCATTGACTTCTACTCGACCCTCAAACTCTAGCCAGCTTCCGCACGTCAGATTTCAGGTAAATATTCTATTCTTAGCTCGAGCTTGTTATTCTCTTATTGCACGTGTTGATGTCTTGAAGTTCGGACATGGACCCCCATCTTTCTACTTATTTTAGTTCTTAAAAACTCTTAACTAGTAATTTGAGGATCGATGTCTTGAGTGATGAACTTCCGATTTTGGGAACGATAAGTATTGATGTTTTAGAAGTTATTTGATGATGTTGTTTTAAAGAGTTGAGTCTCCGCCAGTTATTACCATTCAAAAATTATTATACTGCTAAACGTTGGGTTTAGATTGTTGGTTCGCCTCGCCTAATAAGAGTAAGTGTGGGTGCACTCACGGCTCGTTTCGGGTTCATGAAAAACTTGGTATCAAAGCTTTGGTTCGTTGGGTCTTCATTCACACAGAACGAGTCTAGTAGGCTTGAGAACGGTATGGGGGACGCCCTTACTTTTCTTGCGAGGCTACGGACTTTAGGAAAACTCCATTCTTCTTTCCTTCGTGCCTATTTAATTGGGTTCAAATGGTACTAGGTGAACAAATTGGTAGCTGCCCGTTCACTCTATTTCACAGATGGTTAGGAACTAGAGCCATAACAGTTTGCCAACCACCAGTAGCACCGCAAGCAGGGTGACGAACCAGCCACTTGGGGCTGGTGTAGATCGAAGAGGAAGCAGTGGCAAGAGGCCGTGGTAGAGGTCAGCGGCGAGAGGACGTCCTGTAGAGGTATAAGAGGAGACACCTGCTCCAATGTGATAGGGCGGTGAACTCCTCCACTGACTGATGAAGTAGTAAGAGGGGGTGAAGAAGGGGAAACTGAGCAGGATCAAGATGAGTAACTACCACCCCAGCCTACCCCAGAGATGATTAACCAGGTCTTTACTAAGCTTAGGGGGTTATCTGATCAGGGCCAGAACCTACAGTGCTTTCGCACCAACACCAAAGGTTTAGGGAGTAGACATGTCGCCGCATTGTGCTCCCACATGGAAGCCTCATGGAAGTAGGAACGTTTCCTACGGTACTACGGGCCTATAAGACGATGTGATCAGCATGAAACTTTCACTAAATTCTTTGAAGTTGAAACCTTTACAGTTTCAAGGTGATGAATGAAGGATGCCTATGATTTTCTGGTTGATTGTCATGAGTTTGTTACACAAGATGGAAATAGTAGAACGATTTGGGGTTGAGTTTGTGACCTATCAGTTTCAGGGGAAATGCCAAAATTGGTGGGTAGTTGGACGAGTTGAGTGGAACAGCTCATTGCACCACCTAAGATTGGGCATCATTTCTCATAGCTTATTTATGGAGAAGTATATACCCCGGACTTTTGAGGGGACAAGAGGAGAGATGAGTTCCTGATTCTTAGGCAAGGAAGGAGTGTCTGTTATTGCTTATGAGCTAAATTTCATGCACTATCCAGGTATGCCACCAGTTTGCTTCAGTCCACAAGAGCGGGATTCCCTCTTTGTGCAAGGGATTGAGGTCAGGATTGTAGATACCCCGCCGTACAGGTAGCTGCGCAGCAAAATCCTTTCAGGAAAGTGGTTGACTTTGTAAATAAGAGGTAGAGGGGGTGAAAGCCAGAGCAAACTTCAACACGGCGTCATATTAAGAAAGTTCGTACGGGAGGCGAATTTTAGTGGTTCTTACTCTAGAGGACAGAGTTCAGGAGGGTACCCAGCCCGACAATTCAGTCTTCACTACAGGCTGTGTAGTTGTAGCGGATGGGGGGTCCATCGCGACCAGTCAACATTTCTTAGTTTGGAGGTTATCCCAGACTTCGTCATTCTCACAAGAGACCTATGCGTTGACTCCAGAGTATGTTATAGGTGTGGAGTACGCGGTACCATTTAGGAGGATTGTCCAAAAAAGAGTTACAGACCCCCAATTAATTAGAGGGAGAGGTGGTCGGAGAGGGCCGCCTTCTGGCGGGACGTGGTGGCCAAGGTAATAGTGGTCACCAAATAGTAGGGGTGGCTGGGCCAAGTTGAAACTACTTGTTAGCACAACTGGAGGGCAACGGGAGACAGGTGATGATAGGGCCCATTGTTATGCTTTCCCCGGGAGTGGGAGATCTGAAAGCAGAGATATCTGATGTTGTTATCATAGGTATTCTTTTGGGTTAGGTTGATTGAATGGCTTGTATTATTTGATCCTGGGATCCACATTTTTTATATGTATCTTCCTCATTTGCTAATGTCCTGATTTATATGTGATTTTGATTGACATGCCTATTGTGTTTCTACTCCGTGGTTGACGTCCGTAATAGTTGAGAGGGGATAGGTCTTGTCTTGGGACCTTTTGTGGGAGCAATACTCATGTAGATTAGATTATTCTAGAGATGGTTGATTTGATGGATTCTGGTATGACTTGGCTTGCTCCAAATTTTGCAATTTCTTTGATGAATGCTAAGACTGTTGACATTGGCCAAGCTGAACAGATCCTCTAGTGTGGAGGGTGACTACAATTTCACCAAGTTCTTATTTATCTCTTTTCTTCGCGCTAAGAGAATGGTAGTAAAGGTGTTTAGCCTTCTTGGCACATCTCAGGGATGATACTTCCAAAGTACCTTCGATTGGTCTGTTTTCGAAGTCCGGCGAGTTTCTGGATGTGAGGTTCTGCAGACCTTCCTGGTATGCCACCGGATCGGGATATTGATTTTTGGCATTGATCTGGAGCCGGGGGTACTCGCCCCAATTTCTATACCCCCTATAGAATAGCGCATCTGAGTTAAGGGAGTTAAAGGCCCAAAACTTCAGGAGTTGTTAGAGGTAAAGGACTTTATTTAGACCACGTGCATCCCCTTGGGGTGCTACTGTCTTAATTTGTGAAAAAGAAGGATGGGAGTAGTTTTTGGATGTGCATAGACTAAAGGACAAATTGAATAAGGTGGACTAGTAAGAACAAGTATACTCTTACTCGCAAATGATGATTTGTTCGGTCAGTTACAAGGGGCTTGTACCTTCTCAAAGATCGCATTTGAGGAATCTAGTATCATTCAATTGAAAATACGGGCAGAGATGTGCCCAAAAGACTGCCTTTTCGAACCAGGTAGGGCATTATGAATGTCTTAGTATGTCTTTTGGGATTACGAATGCCCCTTGCTGCTTTCATGAGCCTGATGAACGGTGATTTTTAAGCCATTATCTGGATCATTTTGTTAATCGTATTTATTGTGATAGACTGGTATATCAAAGACCAGGAAAGACATGAGGAAGCATTTGAGCATGGTATTGGAAGGTTGAGAGGAGAAAAAGATTATTGCCAAATTCTCCAAGTGGGAGTGTGCTAGATTCAGTGTCCTCTTGGGGCACGTAAGTTTCTAAAAGATGGAAGAATGAGTAAAGTGATGGTGTATTCCTTTCCAAGATTGATAGCAGTTGAAGAGGTGCGTAAAAGACCTACTAATGTTACAGAGGTAAGGAGCTGGTGGCGTAGCTAGCTACTACGTTGATTTTGTTTCAAGGGATTTTCTTTCTGTTGCTTCCCAACTGGACAAAAAATTTGACAAAGCAGAATGTTCCCTTTGTATGGTCGGACACGAATGTGGAGAAATCTTCCAGAAATCAAGACTGTGTTGACAGCTCACCCAATCCTACCGTGCCAGTGGAAGATAAGAATTGCATTGTGTATTTGTGATGCATCTAACTCTGGTTTGGGTTTTGCAGTGCTAATGCAGGAGAAGAATGTAATTGTTATGCACGAGGAAAAAAAAGGGGCATAGCAACTATCCGACCCATGATTTAGAGTTGGCGGCCAGTAGTGTTTGCATTAAATCAATGGAGACATTATCTATATGGGGTTAGTAATGAAGTCTAACAGATAATCGTAGTTTACCAATATGTCTTAAATAGAAGATTGAATTTAGCCAAGAGGAGGTTGGATGGAACTACTTGAAGGACTATTGATATTACATCTTGGTATTCACCCTAGGAAAAAATGTTAATGTTGTGGCAGATGCTTTAAGTGAGAAAGGCAGGGAGCATGGGAAGTTAGCTCACTTGCGGGTTTTAGAGCCTTATTGTTCTAGAGAGGTTCAAACTCTGGCTATGGACTTTATGAGTTTGGAAAGTATTGGAGATTAGGGAGGATTTTTGGCCGGTGTGGAGGCAGACTTCTTTTTTCTTTGGGGGGGGGTGGGTGGGGGGAACAAGATTAAGGGAAAAACAGTTTACTGATAGGAGCTGAGCCGAATTTGAGAATATGTATTATTTTTTCGGAGGAGAGGCATAAAGAGGCAATAATTGATGAGGAAGGAGTTTGGAATTAAGGAGAAGGATGGTGTGTGCCCATGGTTGATTTAATTTTGATTGACCTAGTCGTACAGAGCCATACTCAAAGGTTATTCTATACATCCGGGTGCAACCAAGAGTTATGTGACCTAAAGCAAACATTTTTGGTGGAGATAGAAGGATGAAAGCGTGACATTATTTGATTTTGTTGCCCAATGCCCGGAATTTTCAGCAGGTAAAGTATGAGCACAGAGGACGGAGGAACCCACTTCAGAAAATGCCATTACTGAATGGAAATGGAGAAAAGAATTGCAACGGATTTTGTAGTTGGTCATTCAAAGACATTGGGAAAGTAGGACTCCATTTGGGTAATTGTGATAGGTTAATAAGTCTGCTCACTCATTACGGTCAAGATGACTTACAATGCAGAGAAGTTAGCCAACTCTATATCTCAGAAATGGGCGATTGCATGGAGTCCCACTTTTCATCATATTAGATAGGAGTACAACAATTTACGTCTATGTTTGGAGAACATTGCTGCTGAATAGGAGGGGATACTAGGTTGGATCTTAGTACAGTATTTTTACCCTCAGACAGAGGGTCAGTCTTGAGCGAACGATTAGGTGGTGGAGGATATGCTTCGGGATGTGGAATAGATTTGGTGGTCATTGGGATAAACTTCTTTCCCTTGCCAGAGTTTCATACAATAATAGGCTATCCTCAAGATGATATGGCCCCATTTGAGGCACATATGGGAGGAGATTTGTAGGTCTCCCATTGGGTGTTTGAGGCATTGAGGTGAGACCACTGGGGGGGTACCGATCTTTTCAGGAGGGAAATCGTTAGAAGATATAAGTAAAATTCATTCAGGCGAAGCTTCTTAGAAGCTAAAACAGGCAGAAAGAATATGCAGATCGAAAGTTAGGGACTTGGATTTCTGGAGCGTGACAAGTCTTGCTGAAGTTTCGCCCAGAAGGGGTTGATTGATGGTGGTGATTGGAGGTGTGCGGTTTGGTAAGCGACGTAAGCTTAGTCCGAGGTATATTGGGCCATTTGAAGTTTTTGGAAAGCGCGTGGGGGAGGGTGGCGATGAATGGGCAAATTGCCCCCAGACTTCAGGAGGTGCACCGGTATTTCACGGTCTTGCTGGATGTGAAAAAGTACCATGGGGATTTCGGAATGGACTACATTATTCGTTGGGACTGTTCTTGACGGGAATTTGTCTATGAGGAGGAGCGGTTGCTCATTCTCTAGCGAGAGAAGTCCGCACGTTAGATCCAAAGGAGATTGCATCTTCAAGGTTAGGGAAGAATCGGCAAGTTGAAGAGTCTACTTGGGAGATGAGGCGGATGGATATGCAAGAAAGATAATCCACATCTTTTGTACTAATTCAGGTATGGTACTCTTTCTCGCCTTTATTTCTTTCGGTGATTGGTCTGGGGAGACGAAGATGGGTAAATTGGTCTATCTATTGTAACAACTGTTTGTGTAGTAGGGTTCGAGCAGTAAAAATTATTTAAAAATAATGACTGGGTCGATGGATTAGTGAGTCACATCATGGTCATGACGGACTTAGAGGGCCATCCATTCCAAAACACTTACCTAGAAAAAATCTGGGTACTGGGAGCGGACTCTTGAAAAATCCGCGACGGAACGCCAGCACGGACCGTCGTCGATACAAGGGACTATCACAAACCCTTTTTAGAAAGTTAAATTTTCTGAACTTGATGACAGACGCTGCAGGACGGGATCGTCAAGACACGATGGAGCCGTCACAGGTCGCGTACACTCGACTTGGTCGGGGAATTATGCTAAAAATTTTTAGGGGGTGGTGTTTGGACAATTCATGACAAAACATTATGGAAATTAGTGGGGTAAGTTTAAATAATTTATTTACTTAGGGGTTAAAAAAGGACGATAACTTTAAAATAAATAAGGTTAATTTATCATAATGAATATATGATAATTAGGGTAAAAAAAAAAAAGGAATGGGGAGAGGAAAACTTAAAGGAACAGAGAGAGGGGGAAGAGAAACGGGCGAGGAGGAAAAGGGAGAAGCCGAAAGAGGAAGCCCAAAGGCATTGAGAAGTAAGTAACTTGTATTGATCGCGACATCGGTGGATGTAGTTATGGTTATGCTATTTCATAGTAACTCTTAATAGAGATTGATATGTATTGGGTGGTATGGTAAAGTTTCTATATGCTTGTTGTGGGTTTGTATGTTGTAATTGTAATGGTGGGGATTAGAATGTTGATATTGTGAATCTTTAATCTTGAATCCTCTCTTAAGAGGACGCCTCGGTATAACCGAAGACTTGATTGAAATAAAAATTAAGAGATTAGTGGATCGGGTGTCACGTTCCGCAACCATAGTATTAGGGGATCGAGGTCACGTCCACACGTAGTATTAGGGGATCGTGGTGTCATGTTACGACACGTGTATTAGGGATCGGAGTGGTCACGTTCCGACACCCTGGTAGTTAGTTAATAATGGATAGAGTGTCAAGTTCCGGGACAAGTAAGCATTAGGGTATCGGAAGGTCACGTTCCAACCGATAAGAATAAAGAGATAAGTAATCTGGAATCAGTTAATATGACTCAAATTTCGAAGAAACTATGTCCCAAATGAGTATGGTGTGGAGGCTTGAGTCCTCATAAGTGCGCTTGAGTTGTTGCCCGTGGTTTCTTTGTACTTGTTTTTGCTACTGTGGAGTATTGTAGTTGATTTTATAATATTATGGGATATATATTGCTTTTCTATTTTGGAGTTGGCCCATGATACCTACTCAGCAGTGTTTCCTGTATGACCCCCGTTACTTTTATTTCATCTATTGTTTTTGTGGATGAAGCACGTGCACCATTGACTGCGACTCGTCCTCAACTCTTAGCCAGTCTTAGACGTCAGATTTCAGGGTGAGCTATCTTCCTAGCTCGGGTTGGATTCTCTTTTTCACGTGTTTGTTGATGTTTAGAAGTTAGGGACATGGGACCATCTTTCTACTTAATTTAGATCTTAATACTCTTCGACTTAGTAATTTGAGGTGAGATGTTCTTTGATGTGAGACTTCCAAGATTTTGGGAAACGATGATAAGTATTGAGTTTTAGAAGTATTTAATTGATTTTGTTAATGAGTTTTGAGTCTTCCGCCATTTTATTACTATCAAAATTAATAATGATAAAACGTGGGGGGTTAGATTGTTGGTTCTCTCACCTAGTAAGATAAGTGTGGGTGCCACTCGCGGCTCGTTTTGGGTCGTGACAAGTGCTCCCCTTGGAATCATGTAGTAATTTTGATTATTTTGTTTAGCCTTATAAGACATTGCTGAATGACTTATAATGATACCAATTTTTGTGTTTATGTTCTATTATTGCCTCTAGGGAAGGAAATATGGTGGCTAACAAGTTATCTAATTAGTTGTTTCCCTCATCAAGTAAGAGCTCTTTTAAAGAGTAATCAAGCCGAACTTCCATATTGTAGAATTATATATGTCAAGTGACTGTTATTTTTATGTTTGATCATATGAAACCGGAGTTTATACCATCAATTATCTTTCCACCACGCGTAAAGAGTAATAATTGAAGAAAATTCATTGAATACGAAGATACTATATTCTTGTTGAGTCAACTAGTTATTAAATTTGTAAACTTAGTATAAATTACGCAAATCTAATGATGCTATCAATAATTATGTCTCTTAGTGACATTCCATGATTACTCATCTCTAATTATGTTTAAAACATTCTTCTCTATTCTCTCTTTCTAGAGACAAAAATTAAGGTGAGTTTTCTTGCGTCATCTATATTATTTGATCCGCGTGTTAGTTCCAACAAACATTGTTATTGATTATTTTTTTATTATGTGTATGGTTTTATTTTAAGAGCAACAAATTCTAAGAGCTTTGGTACAATTTGGCCTAATTTTGATTTAGAGATGATATTTACAATATTTTTATTTGCGGACCAGAGGGACTTGCTCGTGTGACAAACAATCCTCACCCATGATTCAATCATTAAGGTTTAGATTGAAAGTGAGAAAAAAAAATTTGTATTTTCTTTATTAGAACTTGCCAATAGTTTTTAGAAAGTGATTATTAGATATCTATCTTTACTTTCGGGGTGTCCGAAAAAGTGGATGTATATTTAAGTAACAACTTTAAGTATCAAAAAGGAAAACTTATATTGTAAACCATTTAGGTATGTTCAGTGTGAAAAAAGATTTTTTCCGTTAATTATTTTCTTGTTTTGGGTAAGTAAGAGTTTTTGCATATGAGAGGTGGGTGTGTGGCGCTAGGGTGTTGGGTGAGGAGAATAAAAATAACGTAGAATGTCACTTGTGATCTTGTTTTACCTTTGATTAGGGAAGTCACTTTTCTCATTTTGAAGCAAAGTTTTTAAAACAAATTGATCAGTCGATCGCACCCTATAATCTATTGTTGCCCACAACCGTTTGTGCTAACTAAGGATTCTTTCATAACATGATACAATGTCAAATACATGAATAATCTATAAATAAAACATTTGTGCTCTTACTATAAGATTATTTTACTTAAAAAGGTTATATGCACCTATTACGTATTGATTGTTCACCTGAATATTAGAAGTTGGATGCAAATACTGGCTGCGTATTATATTATTTGAATAAAAATTATTTGTCTTAAGTGTCAAGTATTGTCGGTGGTAATCATCATTGCAAGGTTGTGTAATTATTCATTCATGTTATTTCCCATGAATCATAAAATTTTGCAGTTTCAAATTCCTCCCGATAAAAGTGAGATGATAAATACTGAACAATTACTGATAAAGCAGACATTGGATTTGTTGACTTTGACAAATATAAATCAGCTTATAGCTACAACCCAAATGAAGAGAGTGATATAGTTGTTAGGCAAAATACATATATTGGACCTTAAACTTGGTTTCAAATTTTAACTTTGACCTCCAACTCATTTTTTAGTTGTCATGCACACGTAGACACTTTAAACTATCCCAACTTTTTTTTAAATTAATAAAAAAATAGGTCATACATTGACACAATGCACGAGGGACACCACGTAGGACAAAAAAATTACAGTAGGATGACATTGAGGGACATGTGCTGTCTATCCCTGCTCCACCACACGTTATACCAGTTTAAAGTGTCTATTTGTCAAATCCAAAGTAGAAGGGCATAAATGTGATTTGAAGAAAAAATTGAAGGGCATCGGTCTATCTCCTCCTCGAGTATAATGAACAATTTTTGGTCTTACATGAGATATTGATAGCACAATAGTATATTCCTGCTCAATAGAAAAATTTAGGGGATGGGAGAGCCACATTATTTGATTTTTCAGTCACAAAATAAGTAACTTGATAGATTAACCAGCCATCTTCCTTCCCTTGACTTGGAGAAATGGGAGGTGCATAAAAAAAGGGTGTAGTCTCTAAAAATATAACATCAGTTGAGTTGATGGAAGATATATACCACATTTAATAGAATAATACTAATATCCTTTCTGAATGTGGGAATAACATTAAAAAAACACTTTAAAGCCTGGGGATCTAACTTGGAAACAACTGATTGAATATCTCAAACATAACATGTGTTTCCAAACACCTTAGGTTCACCATGAAATAATGACTTATTTGGAAAAAAGAACTTTGTAAGGTGCATTACAACCAAGTACAATAGATGATGTAAAATTTATTAGGAAACAAATCATAGAGACCCCAGCAGCCAAAAACTGCTTAGGAACCTTCATTTGAAAAAAAAAGTACCCAAATTGTTTAGGAAATTGTACAAGCAAATCAATAAAAGACTTAGAATTTGAGATCATCAAATTAATTTAATCAGACATCATTTGATTTTCAGTGAGAAAAGATTTCTTGAAAAACTTTATGATCCTTGTATACTTCTAAAACTAATACATTCTTATGACATGAGAAATAAATAAAGCATTTTTATTAATTTTTTATACTTGTACACTTGATATTATATATTTAGAAAATGGGGAAATAGAGGAAATAAATGAACAATATTAAAGGAAATAAATAAATTGTAGAAATGGTGATATGAGAGATAAATAAGGTATTTTTACTTTCACAAAAAAAAATCATCCTTTTTCTCTCTCATCTTAAGGAACTCTTTTTATCTGATTCTGGCAGCTAACTACCTGAACATCAAGAGTCTTCTTGATCTGACCTTGAGGAAAGACCCTAAGGAGATTCGAAACACCTTCAACATGAAGAACGAATTCACTCCAAAGGAAGAGGAGGAGGTTGTTAGGAGGGAGAATGTTCGGGCATTCGAGTGAAGCCTCCAATGTTTTCATATTCTGGTGCTGGAGTTGGAATCTATAGTAGTACATTTCTATCAAGAATAAATTTTTATGCTAGTAGTAAATATGTTCCTAATGTTTCCTTTTGGAACCTTTAGATTTTGTTTTTCCTAACTTTTGCAGTAAAACTTTATTCTTTAATGTAGACAAGTTAATACTAAAAAAAAAGAGATAAACAACGTTTTTGAAATAATTTTTGCAGATTTCAAATACCAAATAAAGAGAAAAAGAATTTGATAAAAATATAATTTGTAATCCTAGTATTAATATTTTGGGACAATATTTCCTACTAACAAATACAAAAAACTATGTAAGAAATCACTTATTGAAATCTAGGACCAAACATCTATTAAAATAAGTCAAAAAAGTCTGGGGACAAAATAAACGTACCTAAAAAAGGATTTCATAGAGATATGCGCCTTTGAGGAACACTTTGTGCAATTAGTTTTAGAGTGACTATGATAATAGTGTGTGATTGAATTCATCGTAACATTACATCACTAGTTTCATCAACTCTAAAAGAAAACATTATAAACTATGTATATTATATATATAATATATATATAGTATATATATATATATAGATAGATATATAATAGATATATATATATATATATCTTATTTTGATTTTCTTTTTTAGCATTGTAAGACATTACTGAATGATTTACAAATTATGTCAAATTTTTTGTTTAGAGAAGGTAACATGGTGGCTGACAAGTTAGCTAATTAGTCGTTTCCCTAATCAAGTTAGAGCTCTTTTTTTTTTAAGAATGATCAAGACGGACTTCCATATCATAGAATGAATATATGAAATGATTCATGCTTTATCTAAGACGGTTATTTCTATGTTTAATTTGATATATGAAACAAAAGTTTGTCGCATTAATTAATTATAGTTTATTTGTAATGTACTGGTTCACTTTTAGTATGAGTAATTTTTGAAGAAAATCCACTACATTACGAAGAGATTATTCATGCTTAGTCAACTCCTTATTAAATTTGTTATCCGAGTATAGATTACGTAAATCTAGTGATGCTAACTGTAATTATTCTCTTAGTGACATTCCACAATTTCTCATCTCTAATTAATTTTAAATCCTTTTTCTCTGTTCTCTCTTTCCAGAGACCAAAATTGAGGTGAGTTTTCCTTCGTATTTATTTTATACTAGTTTCTGCGAACCTGTGTTAGCACGTTTGTCTCCTTCTAAGACAAAAAATTATACATGCCTAATCTCATGTTTATAATTATTTATGGGATAATATTATTATAAATAAGGTATTGTGTCTACATAAAGAGTTTTGAAATTCATCCAATAAAATAAAATAAATGAACCCAACTATTGTATTCTAAACTAAAAAGTATTTGATTGAATATATATATTTTTCAATACAAATAAAATAATTGTTGTTTTTAATTAATTACAGCCTATATATATATATATATATAATATTGTAATTTATTTATTACAACTTTTCAGTTTCTTTACTTTACCATTTTAGAAGAAAGCATGATCAGTTACACTATTTTTTATCAGTCACAAATTTTATATTTTTTTGTTTTGAGACTCATGATTTAAAGAGGTCTATTAATCAATATAGGTTGACCTGTGGATTTGCCACTAAAGTTTTCTTAAAAATGCCAAGTTTCACCACTTTTAATGATTTATTGAGACAATTCTTCATTCACCGCATTAGCCGTAAATAGGTTTCGTAAGTGAGTCCTAGACTTATAGAAAATTCAGGATCTAAAAGTGAGATCCACGGTCGGAACCCACAACCCGTCAGTTGGAACATGACCCATTGGTGAGTCCTGTTGTTTGAGGTCTAAAACTCATGGTCGTTGAACTCTTAGATGCCCGACCAGGATGGTCTGTGAGTTGATCAATAGATTCTATGTATGATCCTTTAATGCCCATGATGGATACATGGTCTATATATATTTGAGTTAATAGAACTCTCATTCCGATATCAGTGCTCAAACCTACTCCAAAAAATATACGTAGCTCATATATTTTAAAAATAACTTCTTTCTTTGAATTTATATAATTACTCAAAACATAGCTTAAAACCTCTCTTGAAATTGATGTTCCCTTTTCTTGCTGAAAAAACTTTTTTGAAATCTCTGTTTCATCTTATCTTAAATGTTAAAAGATTTATAAATTCTTTAGGAATAGTTAGTTCCCTATATCATTTGAGAAATAAACTCAACTCTTTACTCTTAATTTGAAACTTTTAGTCTTAAAACAAAGTTCAAGTATTTATAGAAGACCTTTGAAAAACTTTGATGAACTTTACTTGACATTAATCTTCACTTTGCTTGACTTGATCTCATCTTTACATGAATTGACTCTTTAGTCCTCTTGAATTGAATTATGGATTCAAAGAATTAGGATTTGTGATAGGAAAGGTCTCTTGATGTTTAGGAATGATTTTGAATAGGTAAACTTCATAAAAGTTACGAAATCACCGTCTTGGAAAAATTTTGAGACGGAGAGATTCTCTTGAATAAATTATTCAGGAAACTTAATTTTGAGATAGACGAGTCCTCATCCTATCCACGACAAATATTAACTTTTGTTCAGTGAGGGAATAGGTCTGCGATGTGGTCCTGGTATTGTTTCTTGTCTGTTTTCTCTTGTTCCCTTTTATCCCCAATTCACGTAAACTCGAATATTTCCCTCAAATTGATTTTAGATCCCGATTCCTAGAATATATACTCAAGAACCTTACTCCAAATAACTCTAAATTTTAACGGAAATATCTTATTAATTCCACAATTCAACCCAATTCAAGAACAACATTCAAATTAAAGAATACCTATCAAGAACATCAACTTTAAAAACTCTTTTAGGATGAATTGCGTTGAACAAAACATGTTAGGCGCATGGGTGAATGAACCCAATTTCAAAAGGGTATAACTCGTTCATCCAAACTCGAAATTTCACAAACTTAGTCGCGTTGGAAAGAACATTCCAATCATATCTAGAACTACACCTAATGCATCTTGATCTATGAGTTATGACCAGTTGAAGTTGACTAAAAACTCAATTCAACTTTCTACGAAAATTTCTAATTTTTTAAAATTCTTTCCAAAAATAACTATTTCCAATTTCTAAACTTCCTTCTAGTTTCTTTTTAGTTGTTAGATGTTACAATATTTCCCTCTGGAAAACATTCGTCCTCGAATGAGATTTGTTTTACTAGGCTAAGGGTGGGAACATCTAGTTCAAAACACCCAACAAACAAACTGCAACAAACTACATGCTCACTCATAATTTAAAAAGTACTAAAAAATATTTGCACTTTGATCAATTCTGGTTACCAACTTCAAACCATCCAAAAGGAGACCTACATCTTCTCCGTAAGATCTTCCTCAGGAGCCATTTGGATGCTAAAGTGGTAACTATTATTTTAAGAAAACTTCATGTGATATTGGGATAATCCCTTTACAATGAAATCAATCACACAGCTACATTGATACATCAAAAACATTCATCTGCCTTTGTCCAAAAGACATACTTTTTGCATCTAAACAGTGGCTTTTAACCAGCAAGATGGGTCGTAGTATTGCTTGACTTTTACTTGTCAAAAGTGATGATGAGTTAATCTCCTTCATCACCACTATTTCTTATTTGTGGATCCATTTAAATCAAAATCCTAATATGCAAGTATACCCAACTCTTTTTCCTAACTCTTACACCTTCCTCTAAAATAGGTGGTAAACCCATAGACAACTTGCTTGAGGCATCAACAAAAAAACTAGTCCTTTTTTTTTTTTTTTTGTTACCAAGTTGGATTAAAGAGAACTCCATGCATAAATCTTGAGTAACCCTAACAACTCTCTTTGTCTTAAATTAAACTCTAACTAACTAAACACATACTAAAAACTTGTTGTGATTGGTGAACACTTCCACATGAACATTATACAGATAATGGCGTCATATTTCAGGGAAAATATAAAAGTAACCAACTCTAAGTCATGGGTTGGATAATTGTTCTCATGGATTTTCAACTCTCTCTGCTAGTGCAATTCTATATGGTAAAATAGCGATATGACGAGTATCTGGAATAATGTCTAGGTTGAAGTCTATTTCTCTTATGAAGGACTTTGGGAAGATTATTTTGAATGACTTCTAGAAACGCTTTTACAACTAAAACTGATGGATGGGAGGTATATCAACACTAGAGTTATTAACTTGGACTAAGTGATATATACAACCCTTCAAAACTAACTTTCTTGACTTAAGGTGCGAAATGTAACAACCCTTAGGAATACTACTCCACTCTAAGGCTTGTTCATTGGGAAATTGGAACTTTACTACTCGAGTTTTACAATTAACTGCGGCATAAGAGGCATGTAGACGGTCCATACCAACAATGAAATCAATGTCTACCATGTTTTACTCAATTTAATTAGTCATGGTGTCTTCGTATTTTTTGGAGATAGGACAATCACGATACACTGTCTCCGCTTGAATGGGCTCAAAACAGGTGTAGAAACATTGAATATTTCACTAAGTTGCTCAAGATTAATATCAAAATTCATAGAATAAATAAGGGGTTACAGAGGATCATATCACCCCTAGATGTACCAAAGCATAAACCAGCAAAGTCAGAGACTTGCATCATACCAATGACAACATATTGAAAATCCTCTTGCTCTTGGTGAGTGCCAACAACATATAAGCAATTTGTTCCTACACAAATACCCTTTCCTTGCATGTTCTTTGGACACTCTTACCAAAATTGACCCTCTTATCCACACTTGAAGCAAAGTCTGCCTGTCACGACACTTAACTTGGTTGTTTCTACCACATCTAGCACATGGAAGAACTTTATTACCCCTTTGTGCCATATTGCCTTGAGAATATGGAGGTTTAGCTTTGAGACCCTGAGAATTCTTACTATGTACTCACCTTTGTTCTTAGGTGCAGGTTTACTAGAATATTATGGAGCAGGTACCTTTTATTTATGTTGAAGAGATGAATAATTGACATTACTCATTTGCTGCCTAAACTATTCCCTAATGCCTTAGGCCTTTTATTCTCAAACTATTTATATTCTTTAGCTTATTTTCCTCAACTTTTTGTACATGGATCATAAACCTTACTAGGTCCATATCCCCTATCAGCATAGCTTCCTTCCCTTTCTTACTTGACCGATGAGAAAACTCAGCAACAAATAGATTCATCTACCTCTTCATGTCAGCAACCATTTAAAGAGCGTAGCGAGAGTTTTCTGAACTTCAGACTATACTTATGATCACTTATAGACTCGGCATTAAGGGTGAGAAACTTTTTTATCTTTGCCTCTCGCAACTCATAGGCAATGAAAGTCCTTATGAGAGCATTCTCAAATACTACCAAAACATTATTGGTGCATCCTCAACACTATTCTTCTTCTATTGTTTGAAATAGACTATAGAAACACTCGTTATTTTTGTTATGCAGCTAGTTACACCCTCTCTGCCTCAACAAAATGCATCACATCAAATATATTTTTCAGCTCTTCAATGAAGTTCCCAAGATCCTCGGTCACACTTGAACCTGTGAAGCTGGGCGGTCATCCATAAAAGCTCACGGATACTTGAAGTATTAGTTAATTCATGTCGATTATATCTCTACGCTTAATTTGTTAAACCTTGACTTAGCCGCTGGATAATTTCACAGAATTCAGCATGAGTGACCACTCATTAAGTTTGCATTTCTTGTACATTAGGTACCCTTTGTTGATGGACATCTCTCTTAGCAAGGAGACCTCTGAAAACTCTTCATGGAGGCATGATTCTCACGCACAAGTATAAATCTGAAGGAAACTTTTTAGAGATCAAATTCTAACACACTAAATAAGTATGAATAAATTGAAGGAATTCCTAAATATTACAACCTCCTAATTATAGATGTGGAGCGCTTTACACTAATAACTAGGACTCTACAGAAACACTTTAATAGACTCTTTATGACTCTTGAACTTTGTTCTCTAATATAAAGTTTGTTGTTCCCCGAGCCTGCACCGTGGACGTGGCTGCAACTCGGATACCATTGTTGACCCCATGTGACCCCTTTTCTAGATTACTTACTCAACATAATACTTAAAGATTTAAGAAAGTATTTAAGGTTCTAAACAACTCAATTGACTTACACTAAACTCATAATGTTTTAAAACTAAACATTCAATTTAAGCCAAAGTGTCACTCCAATCTTAACATAAGACCCAAACAACAAAATATTTTGGAAAGACTAACATCTGACCGACTATCCTATGCAGTCCTCTAATAACTTATATGGATAATTTTTACAACCCCCAGAATAATCTAATAAACTGAACTTAAACTCAAATAAATAAAAGGATCCTCATGAAATACATGGAGCGCACCACCTGACTCAATGGATGTTGAAGGGATCAATGATGCCTGGAATGGTTGTCACTAGTTAACAAAGCGTCTGCATAATATACTATTCGGCCAATTGGACTCAGTACATTGAACGTATGAGTCTGCAAGCTGGAATGCTAAAATACAACTTAGGCTTGAAGGAGATTTTCAAAGAATCACTTACCTTGGATCTTCTCCACTCATGAACAATTAAGTGTAGAAACTGTTTAAAGTCCATTTTGACGAATATAAGTCATTTAGGAGGTCTAGAAACCAACCAATAACGTCCATGATGTTCGAAAACTAGTTCAATGAGGTGCTAGCGTGCCTTAGCCTATTTGACTAGATTTTAGAAGTCGGAAAAGGATGAAAATTGGTGGAAGGGTGTATAACATGTGTTTAAGTTGATACATATTCACAATTTCAAGGTAAAAATACCCAAGGACAAACCAAGGGCCCTTGAGGAGGACCCTTTCGTTTGGGGTCAAAAGCACTGCCTGGGCAGTGTACACCCACTAAGGGAGGCGACGGAACATGTTTTGATCGATAGGGCATTGATGCCATGCATCGACCAACAATCAGCAAAATCCGTAAAGGACCTGTTTTGGCAGGTCTCTGAACTCATCGACGGATGAGCAGCACGTGAAGGGTTAGGGGTCGTCGACTCACAAACGAACCAACGGTCAAGGTCGTCTGTGAGGGCCTGATTTTCTGCATTTTTTAATTAGTTCCAATTAATTGATTAAAGGTATAGTTAGTTGGGGGATTAGGGAGTTCCAATTAACCTAGTTAACACCTTATATAAAGTCCTAACCTAATTAAACTAATCTAAACTCTAATAAACTTACAACGACCAAGTCTCTTTCCTTCTCTCTTCTTTCTCCTCTAGTGAAGAACAAACCATTAATACAAGATAGGGGGTAAGGGATGAAAACAAGTCAAGTTTGCATCATCAATATCACCAATTACGAGTTATGAGATCTAATTCTCTTGAGACCTCTTTCCTCAAGGGTTTCCATCAATTGATTTTCAATTTTGGTTTTCAGTGAGTTTCATCATCCAACTCTAAAATTATTCTATGAATTGATTTGTGTTATGATTTATTTTAGATATTATGAATATCTAACCTTTTATTAACCTCAATTATATATCTCTTGATGTTGGTCTAGTTTTGTAAAAGATGACCTTTAACCATAACCCTAGGATATTTCTAGATATGAATTAGGTTTATATTGGTTCAATTGCTTTGTTCTTGCTGAATTAATGCTAGATGATGTTTGTTATAGCTAATGTAAAATTAGGGTTTATTTTATACTTAGTTCAATTCTAAAACTTGAGAAGTGATATATGTTATTACTATATTGGTGAGTTTAACCTAAGTAATCTTGGTTTTTAAAAGCTTTGATTTCGTATTGAATATGATGAATTATTCTTCTATTCTTGCTAAAAAAAAAAAAAAAAAAAAAAAAAACAATTGTTGAATAATTGATTATGATGGGTTATACCCTAATTGGTTTGAATTAAGGGTTTTATAGTACGACCGTGATGATGTTATTACAAAGCAACTTGTAAAGTCTTATGATACGTATCCTTTAACTTTAAATTTGTAGCTACAAACAAATTGTTATTTCGGCCTGATTTGTTATCAGAATCTTCCTTGTTATAGATTGTATGGTGGTATTATGTTTGAATGGAAATGTCTTGAAATATGATTTGTGAGGGTTTGGGCTTAAATGTAAATTTTGTGGCGGACGGTGAATGATTTACCATGTGCCTTATCATGATAATGAAAGGGTTATTGGCTAACGCTCACCCTATCGGAATTGTTTATGAAAGGACAATACTCATGCAATTAATTATTGAGCTAAGATGTTATGAAGTTTTATACAAGGGTAGACCCTATGACCTACAAAATAATCATGATGGATTAATAATGACATTCTAAAGAATTTCAAAAAAGGGACTCTAGCTTGCAACCGAGTGAAACTCGAGTGCGAGTGTACCTTCCCCTAAGAAGTAGGAATCACTAATGTACTTCTTGAGATTTGAGACAACATCATTCATGTACAAAAAGAGGGTCTGAACTATAATGTCCTAGTTTTTTTGACTATGTTTCCCTCCATTGGAATAAATACTACTAGCTTGTTGATCTACGTCCGTTTCTATCGGTCCAATGTTTTTTTACTCACCTTGGCAAGTAGTTTTTGCATTCTTTTGGGTTTAGGGTTTCCATGACACTATTCCATATTAATCTCGTGGATCATTTCCTGGTTGGGGAAGATGTTCTTTAAATGAATAAATGACATGAAAGGTAGTGAACTCTAACTACGATACACATCAGGGGTTTAGCTTAGTCTAGGTAGGGGTAACATGCGATTCTACTAAATTTGGCACTAGTTTACCCTGATTGACATCTTAGGAGAATGTTGTTATGTATGAATATGCTTATAATCGTTCATGATATATCTGTGATGAACTTGCATATTGTTGATACTGTATGTTGATTTGTGTCACATATGAATATGTATAATATATATTGTAAGAGTACGATGTTATGTACTCTTAAATATCATGTTATGTGAAATGGGATGTTGGTCATGATTCTTGTTGAGTTATTGAATTGAGTAAGGTAATGGGTTTTGCTTGGTCATTGCACTTGTGACTTGATAGGTGTTCAGGGAAAATTGTCTTACTTTGGTTATGTTGAAATGTACTCTTATTCAAACTTGTGGTTATTTATGACTTAATGAATATGCCTAAGTTATTTTGTATATTCTTTTGGAATGTGCATAAATGTTTTCAAGATTTCGTACTTAATGAAATGTCCCTTTTCTTAGCATGTTTTCAAAGTATGGGTGCATATGGTCTCATACTTAGTACAAGTGGTGTACTTACCCCATTTCTTCTTTTCCCAACATTTTAGGTTCCGGTTGTTGAAGGAATTTTGCAGATGACTTTGAAGAAGACTTGGAGTTCATGATCATCCAAGTTAGGTAGGTTCTCACTTTTTGAGGGCAATGCCAATATCAAGCTATGAATTTGTTTTAGTATTAAGACTCTTATGTTTATTTCCTTTCAATTTAGTACTAAACATTTGATATGAGCTATATTTGATCTTATTAAATTGGAGTGTGGGCTAGGCCCGATTTGATATACTCTTGTTAGATGGTTAGGATATATAATATAATATATCTAGCTATCTAGCATATATATATATCGTATATAATATATATATTATATATATATCTATATGTGTAATGTCGAGTTATATTAAAACCTCCAAGTAGAAAATGAACGTTTTTAAATTTTTTCAATAATTTTGACCTATGAGTAATGATGTTAAGCCTTAACGGCTAGTCTTAGTCTCAAATAGGACTACAATGCTCTTTACCGTCAGGGAGTTTCCAATGTGAAAACGTGGTAATCAACATTAGGTTGAATACTTAAGTCAATGTCCGTCTCTCCACCAACATCTATGTAGGTTTATATTCATAATTGTGAAAGCGCGCCACATCTTATAATAGGAATCTTTGAGATGCTTAGGAACCTCTCAACTTTCTTGAAAGTCTGAATATCGTGCTTTTGGAAGTGTTAGCTCTATGTGCTTAGCATCCTCTCCTTTCACGGAATTTCGAACAACGTCATACTCGAAGTAACATGGCAGGAAAACTTTGTCACGACGCAAAACCGAGACTCGACTGGCACCCCCCCCCTTAACCCTCATATGTGGGCGAAACAACCAATCTAAACCTCTCATTTCAATTTAAATATCACAAAACAATGGCGAAGACTTAAACTCCATAAATAAAAGACAATATTCAATAACTCTAAAATCCAAATTCAACATCTATTTTGCCCCAAAATCTGGATTTCATCACCCACAAGAACATCTATGATCAATTTCTAACTAAGAGTAATTCTAAGAAGCTAAAACAAATAAAAGTAGTCTATGCCGAAACTCAAGGCGCATTACATTAGACGGAATCCAGTTCAAGCTAGGAGCATTATCTCACCCCTGAAGATCCGGTGTGGAACGAAAGCTGGCTAGAATTAAACTGTTGAGTCGAAGACTGACGACGCGTTGCTGCATATCCACAATACTACAAAAAGAAAACATCAAGTAAAGGGGGTCTAAACCACAAGTACTGCGAGAAGAATATCACATCGGCCAATCTAAAAATGAAAGCAATATATCTCAGATAATATCATAAAATCAACTACTATTCTAACATGTATAACAACACGTACCCAACATCATTATAATATCCCGATCATATATTGAGGACTCAAGCCTCCCAACCAACAAAAATAACTCTTTTGAGAAACATGGTTCTTTAGATTGATTATATTATCATCTTTCAAGATTCATGTATATTATTTACTCTCGTGTCGGACGTGACACTCCGCTCCTCATTCTCTCCAGGCACCGGAACGTGGCACCTGATCCATAGACTATCCTGGTGTCGGAACGTGACACCGATCCTCATATAACGAATCTTGGTACCGGGAATGGTGCACCCCATCCATATTCTAATCCTGGTGTGGAATGTGACCACTCCGATCCTCCTATCTATCCTGGTACCGGGAACGTGGCACCCGATCCCCTATCTCACTACTACGTTCGTTCATCAAGCCTTCTTTTATACCAAGGCATCCATCGTTAACAAGTTTATTAGGGTTTCTTCAGATTAAGATTCATCGCTTCATCATGCTTTTTTATCACAATCATATATATATATATAAACTCACATCATGCATCACACAATTAAACATATAAGAAGAACTTAATAATAATCCCCAACCCATATCATTCGCTATTAATGCGTTTACTACTATATGTAAAAAAACCATAACCTACCTCCACCGAAGAAATGCGATCAAAAAGCTATCTTCTCAAAATTCCCTTGCTAGTCCTTCCTTCGTTTGCTTTCTCTCTCTCTCTACTCGTTCTCCGTGCTCTTTGTCTGTCTCCCTTTGTTCTTTCTATTTTTCTTATTCAAACCCTCTTTCTTTTAACCTATTAACATATAATGAAGTTTAAAAGATTGCAATAAAGGAAGGGTTAGACGAGGGGGAGACGTAAGAGAAGAGTAGATAGAGAGGGGTGGCGGTGCTGCCGCTAAAGTAACAGAGGATAGGGACAGAGGGGAACTGAAAATTAGGTTGAGGGGTGGAGGGATGGAGGAGGGGAACTAGTGGGGTGGCAATGTCTCCGCAGAGTGCGGGGGAGGGGAAGGGGGGAAGAATCACCGTGGAAAGGGAATAGTATGGGGGAAGGTGAGTGGCGGGGAGGAAGGGTAGTTATGGATAATACTAGGGATAGGGCGGGGTGAAGAAGAGGAGAAGGGAAGGGACGAGCAGGTTGTGGGAGGGAGAGGGGGGGAGGGGGGGTGGAAGGGGGTGGGAGTATGAAATGAGGGGATTGAGGAGGAGAACGGGCGTAAGGTATGGGGTGGGTGAGTTAGTAAACATAACCACTAATTAACTTAAGGTTACATCTTTTAACCCCCAATTAATTAGACTTATAACAATTAACCCTCTAACTGTTATAATTAAAGCCGGAATAGCAAAAACTCCCCTTAAAACGTGTAAAGAATCGACCCAGACTGGGATTGCGCAACCTCACGGTCCGTCCTGCAGGTCGTCGCAACATCATAGACTCGATTTCCACCATAAGTCTGGAAAATCCTCGCGCTTAGTGAGCTGTCCCGCCTCCAGTTCGTCGTGACGGTCAGAAGTCAATTTTTCAGGACCAATTCAGATTTTTCCAAGTGTTTTGAAAACGAGACCCGCCGTACGGTCCGTCGCGCCCCATGACGGTCCGTCGCCTCAGCCTCTTGTTTTTCCAAAAATAAAATCTGCTGCTCAAAACGACTAAACAGTCGTTCACAGAGATACCAATTTTACCCATCGTCTTCCGAACATCCCAAGAAAGAAAACAAGAGCGAAAGAAACTGATCTGTAAACAGAATGTTGTATCTTTCTCGCATATGCTTCCTCCTCTCCCAAGTGCTTCTTCAAACGGGTCGATGCTTCCATTGAACTTTGATAAATGGGCATCCTCCTTGATCGCCTTGCGGAATTTCTCTATCTAACTTGCGCAACCGGTTCCTCCTCATAAGACAAATTCTCAGCAAGAAAACTGAATCCCCAACGAATCAATGTAGTTTCCATCCCCAAATGGGGTCATCTTTTCGAATGGACACATGAAATACCGATGCACTTCGGATAGCCCGGAGCAAGGCTAACTCATAAGCCCCTCCCCTACTCGCTTAAGTACTTCAAAGGGACCAATGTACCTTGGGCTTCCTTGCCTCTTGGTTACCAAACCCGCATCACCCCTTCATTGGTGAACTTTCAACAATACCTTGTTCACCTCCCTGAACTCTAATCTCTAAACCTTTCAGATCTGCATTTCTTTTTGGTCTACTTTGCGCGCGCTAAAAGCTTCTTTCTCATGACTGTATTTCATTCACCTTTTCTACTGATCCCTCAAAGGTCAGTACCCCAAGGGCTAACCTCGATGCATCAAACCAACCAATGGGATACCTACATCTCCCTACCATACAATGCTTCAATGGGGCCATATCATGCTTGAGTGATAGCTATTTTGTATGAAATCAACTCCTCTACGGGAAGAAGCTATCTACTGGCCACCGAATTCTATCACACTGCACGAAAGCATATCCTCCACCCTTGAAGAATCGTTCGCTCATGACTGACCATCGGTCCTGAGATGGAACCGGTGCTAAGTCCAACCTAGTACCCAATTCCCCGCATGCAATGTTTTCCAAACATCTAGTAAACCTGCGTACTCTATCCTGATATGATGGATAGTGAACCCCATGCAACCGAACAATCTCTTGTAAAAGTTTGGCTAACTTCTCTGCTTTGTAAGTCACCTTACCGATGAAATGAGCAGAACTTTTAGTTAATCTGGTCCACAATCACCCCCAATGGAGTCGAACTTCTTGCGCCCAATGTCTTGGAAGACCAAACACGATCCATTGCAATTCCTCCATTTCCATTCCCCCCCGCGGAATGGATTCTCCTGAAGTGTTCCTCCGGGCCTTTGGTGTTCATACTTTACTTGTTTTGAACAATTTGGACATTTGCAATAAAATCCACAATATCAACGCCTTCTTCTTCTCCACCAAAAGTGTTGCTTTAGGTCACGGTACTCTTGGTTGTACCCGATGTATCGATACCGTTGAACTATGAGCCCTGCTCTGTCAGAAAATAGTGTTGATCACTCAATCAAATCATCGATGCGGGGGTACACAATAACCCTTCCCCTTAATCCTCAAAACACCTTCCTCATCGATTTTCGCTTCTTTAGCCTCTCCGTGCAACACTTTTATCGGAGAGAAGGAAGGGATATCATCTATGCGATCAAATTTTTCATCATTAAACCTGCTTTCCCGTAATCTTGTCAAGGAAGGAAGATCTTGCCTCCACACAAATCTAAAAATCCTCCTTCTCATTTACTTCTAACCTCATAAGGTCGTTAGCCAGACTCTGAACGCTCCTAGCTAATGTGCTCTAGAAGCTGCAAGTGAGCTCGACTTCCCATTCCCCCCCGAAACGCTTCCCGCCTTTTCTACTTCAGCATCCCGCTACAACACATTCCCGCCTTCCCCAGATGATACAACATATTGATGTCGTAAGTCCTTCAGTATTTTCCATCCTCTCCCTCTGTCCTCAATTCAATCTGCTCTGAGTGAAGACCTACTGTAGACTACGATGAATCCGTATACCTCCACTAACCCCATATAAATAGTGTCCTCCATTGCTTAATGCAAACACCACCGCGGCCAATGTTCCAAATCATGAGTTGGATAGTTACGTTCATGCCTTTTTATGTCTTGAAGCATAAGCAATCACATTCTTCTCTATTCATTCGCACTGCACCCAAACCATAATAGAGGCAATCACATAAAAACAATGAAGTTCTTACCCTCCACGGGCAGGTAAGGAGAGGTGCGGTAGTTCAACAGAGTCTTGAGCTCTGAAAGCTTTCCTCACCCTTCATTCCGACCAGACAAAATGGAACATTTTGCTTAGTCAAGTTCGTCAGTTGGGAATCCAATAGAAGAGAATCCCTTGACAACCATCGCGGTAATAACTAGCTAAACCAACAAAGCTTCTTATTTCTGACACATTAGTGGGTCCTTACCCAATTCTTCACTACTTCGATCTTAGATGTCCACCATCACCGCCATCCCTTAGAAACCACGTGCCCAAGAAGACACTGCATCATAGCCAAAACTCACACTTAGAGAACTTTGGTATAAGAAGCTTTTTCTCCCTCAAACATTTCCCAATATCATTTTTCAAATGCTCCTCATTTTTCCTCCGTCTTTTAGAGTATATCAGTATGTCCTCAATAAATACCATCACAAGATATCCAATATGGCTTAAAAATCCCATTCATCAAACTCATGAACCAGCAGGGACTTCGTCTACCAAAGACATCACTACGAATTCGTAATGCCCCCTACACCTGGTTCTAAGCAGTCCTTTGGCACATTCCGTTGTTTGCCCGATTTTCAATTGATGATAACTGGATATCCAAGTCAATCTTAGGAAAGGGGGAGGGAGCAACCTTGTTAACTTATCAACAGTATCAATGCAGGAAGAGATACTTTGTTCTTTATGGTAACGCTTATTCACTGGCCGGAGTCTATTTTGGTGCCACCAAAAACCATCCGAAAACTCCATCCTTTTTCTTACAACAAAACCGGAGCACCCAAGGAATGCACTGGTCTAGATGAAGAGCCTTTGCTCAACAACTCTTGACGTTGGGCTTTTAATTCTCTCTCTTAAACTCCGCGGGGGCCATTTCTATAAATGGGGTTAGGAATGGGTCATTAACCCCTGTTCACGATTCAATACAGAAGTCAATATCCCTAGCTGGCGCATACCCTAAGATCTCAGGGAACACCCAGAAACTCACGGACCACCGAAACCCGACTCAATCGAAGGTACGTGGTAGTGTCACATCCCTGTGCGAATGTGCCAAGGGAAACCTAACACCCTTTTCTAACAATTTTCTTAGCACGAATAAAGGAGATTATACGCACCCGATTGGAAGTGTAGTCACCCTCCACACTAATCGGATCTGTCCCAGCTTGGCTAACGTCACCGTTTTAGCATTACCATCCAAGATCGCAATGCGGAGAAGCAAGTCATACCCAGAATTCATAAAAAGTCAACCATTTCTAAATAAACAAATCTACATAGTGGTTCTCCCACAAGTTCACCACACCGACCTATATAACCTTTCAACTACCACATAAGACTCACCCACCGGAGTACGAAAAACCGAATAGGCCGTATCAACGTATTCTCACATGTAAATGTTAGAACATTAGCAAATGAGGAAGATACCTACGAAAATGTGGATCCAGGATCAAACATACAGAAGCCATACAATCACAAACCAAAGATTACCTGTTATTACCAGCATCAGAATGTCTCCCGCCTCTGATTCTCCCAGGGACAGCATAACAATGGGCCCTTTCGTTTGTTTGTCCGGTTTCCCCTATCATTTGTGAGTAGTGGCTCAGTTTGCCCCATCACCCGGCCGTTTTGGTGACAAACATTACCACTCGGCCACCCCCCTCCAGAATAACGGCCTCTGCCATGACCACCTCTACCTCCTATCTGTTGGGGGTTCGATAACTCTTTGTGGACATATCTCCTTGATATGCCCGCAGTCTCCCCCCACACCCATAACACTCTCTAATTCACACATAGGTCTTTCAGGAAGTGTTTTACCGGGTCTGATGTGGCCCCCCAACTACATCGTAGTGAAGACGAATGGGTCTGGGACTGAGTTAACCTCCAGAACCCTGTCCGCTAGTAGTAGAGAACCATTAAACTCAACCTCCCTTTCGGAACTCTTTGAATGTCCATGCCAATGGTGCATTCATCCTGGCTTCACTCATTCCACTCTATCTACCACGAAATCCCTAACCACTTCTGGAAGGATTTTTGCCCGTAGCCGCTACCTGTAAGGCTGAATGCGCAACTCTGATCTCAACCCCTTCACACAACGCCGAATCCGCTCTGTGTGGAACTGAAACAAATTGGGTGGCCATATCGGGATAGTGTACGAAACTAGCCTCATATGCATTGACGACATCCTACTCCGTTGCTCTAAGCTCAAAAAATCATTCCCTTTTCCTATACCTCAAAGTACTGGGACTCTCTTCTCCATAACAAGCTATAGAATGGAAGGCCCAAGTTCATAGTTGGTGCCCCTGTTTGTTGACACTCAACTGTGATCGCCCACCGCCTGAACCACCTTTTGTTTTGGCGTTCCCTTGAAACTGGTACTCAAAAACTGCAACACAAACCGTTCTTAACAATACAATCTTGTTTTAGAGCTCATGACGTCAACCATAAAAATCGTAACATCCTCAGATCTGCACCCCTTGAAGGAATTGGAGGTTTTAATTTCAAGAACAGACTGAAAGTTCAATGCTGAGCATTTGTCCATTATAGCCCAGTTGTCTGACGTGGAAACGTTGCCGATGTCAATGAGGCCCAATCCATCCGAGGGGCCATAGGGCTTCATTTTGTACCTCTGAACCGAGTGTTGGTGCTAAACCACCTTGTTGGGTGCCGGACCCTGATCAGTCAACCCACTAAGATAAGCGAGAACCTGATTGATCATCTCTTCTCTGGGGTAGGTTGGGGTGGCATTTCCTCATTCTGTACCTGTTCATCCTCCCCATCCTCCCCTTCTCTTCTACTTCTCGGTCCGGTGGAGAGTCCACCACCCTATAAACCAGATGTGGCTAAGTCTCGTCCTCTCCCTCCTAGTAGGACGTCCTCCCACGACCTCACCGCGGCCTTTTTTTCCATCCACTGTTGCACTTCGAGCTACCGCCCCGTGCTGCTCAGATTCATCTTGTCTTGCTGATGTTGATGTTGGGTAGTCGTTGCTCTATTTTCTAACCATCCAAAAAAAAAAAAAAAAAAAAGAACTGCGAAATTCAGTGAATATGGTCAGATCCCACTTTTGTCTCACCTAATACAACTTGGATCCAAGTATAGCAGCACTAAAGAAAGGAAAGAAAGAAATGGAATTTTCCCTAAGTCTTATAGCCTCTCAACGAAAAGTAAAGGCGTCCCCCTACCGGTTCTTTTAAGACTCTCCTAGACCTGTTCTTGTTTGATGAGACCAACGAACCTAATGCCTGATAATGACCACGTGGGTTTGTCCACGACCCAAAACCAGCCACGACTGCACCCACATTTACCCTCCTATTTACGAACAACCAATCTAAACCTATCATTTCACTTTTATATCCCACATAAAGCAATGCCGGAGATTTAAACTCATACAAATAAAAGACAAATTCATAACTTCTAAAATTCAACATCTAAATTATTTCCCAAATCTGAAGTCTCACGACAAAACATCTATGATCAATTTACTAAACTAAGATTAATTCTAATAAGCTAAAACAAATCAATCTAGTCTATGCCGAAACTCTCAAAGGCTCAAGACATGAGGAAGGAGATCCAGTGTCAGCGAGGAGCAATTATGCTCAACCCGGAAGATCCGTGTGACGAAGACGGGCTAGAATACTGAGTTGATCGAAGATGATGGCCGCTTTGTCTGCATACCACAAATATAATCAAAAAGAAAACATAAAAGTTGGGGTCCATTAACAACCACAAGTACTGAGTGATATCAATCGGCCAACTCAAAATAGAAAGCAAATATATCTCATTAATTCTCATAAATCAACTAATATTCTTAACATGTGATACCAACAAGTACAAAACATCGTATAATATCACCGCTCATATCTATGAGAACTCAAGGCCTCCACACCATACTCTTTTGAAACATGTTCTTTAGATTGAGTTATATAATTATCTTTCAAGATTCATTATATTCATTTACTCTCGTGTGGTACGTGACACTCCCGCTCCCTCATTCTATCCTGGTAACCCCGAAAAAAAAAACCCGTGTCACCCCGAGTCCATATACTATCCTGGTGTTCGAAACGTTACCCTACATCCTCTAAATAACTATCTGGTACCGGAACGGGCACCCGACTCCATATTCTATACTGGTGTCGGAACTTGACACTCCGCAGCCTCATATACTAACCTGTACCGGAAGCGTGGCACCCCGATCCCCTAACTCACTACTTTCCGTTCATCAAGCCTTCTTTTATACCAAGGCAACACATCATACAAGTAGATTAGGTTGTCTTCAAGATTTAAAGATTCAATAGCTTTCATCATGCTTTTTTAATCATCATACATCTCTATATATATATAAATCACATCATGCATACACCACAATTAAGAATATAGAATGACTTAATAATAATACCCACCACATATCAATTCGCTTAGTAAGAAGTTTTACTACGAATAGTGTAAAACCATACACCTACCTCCACCGAAGAAATGCGATCACGCTTTCTTCCTCACATTCCTGCATCCTCTTCGTTTCTTTCTCGTTCTACTCGTTCTCTCTTCTTTTTTTTTTTGTCCCTCCCTTTGTTTCTCATCTATTTTTTCTTATCAAACCTTCGTTCTTTTAACGCCTAATTAACATTATTAAGTGGTAAAAAGATGGAAATATAATAACCACTAATTACTTAATTACCCTCTTTTAACCCCAATTAATTAGATCTTATAACATTAACCCTCCTAACTTTATAATTAAAGCAGGAAGAGTCAAAAACGTCCCATAAAACGTGTAAGAAAATCCGACCAGATGGGAATTTGCGCAACCTGCAGGTCTCTAGATCCGTCGCAAACCCATCGAGACTCGATTAGTCCACCATAGATCCTGTGACAGTCCGTCAACGCCTGTGACGGTCCCCTTCCTGCCATTCAACCATCGGACGGTTTAGAGAGCGATTTTTCAAGTACCCAATTCACATATTTTTCCAAGTGTTTTGAAACGAGACCCTGCCGACGGTCTGTCGCGCCCATGACGGTCCCGTTGTGGTGTCTTGGTCGCCTCAGCCTATTTTTCTTTTTTCCAGAAATAAAATCTGCTGCTCAAAATGACTACACAGGTCCGTTATAGCTGAAGAAGAAATTGAGGGCCAATGTGAGTTCCTCCCAGTGGTGATCAAGTTCCTCCTCGTAGGAAGATGTTAATGATTACCATTCCCCAGTGACTCTCCTCATTGACCGGATGAGAACATAGGCCCGATCTAAGAAATGCCCAAGAGATACTATCCACACAACCTCCCACTACTCAGCCAAGCCCATGATGTCCCAAGCTAGTTTTTAGGTTGTACCCCGAGCTCATTAACATGTTATATACATGGCCTCCTTGGGGGGGGTTGGTACCGGAAATAAGCAAGTGTAAAAACGCTCAAGCTAGCAATGCACAACCTCGAAAGATCAACGAGTACGAAGACAACGGAAATATATCAAAGACACAAATTATGACGTGGTTTCGGTCAATCGACCTATCGTCCACAATGGATGAGCAAATCCCCTATAAAAATGTGAGAGTACAAATCCCCAGAGAGAAACAACCTCAAACCAAATCACTACTCAGAGCATGGGAGTTTCCAACACAATGATGAGTATCCAAACTTGTGACCCACAATTCTCCCCTAAACCAAAACTCTAAAAACCCTTAAGATTACATTGTGAATGTTGATTAAGTTAGAAGGAACATTCATTTATTCATAGAGTCCTAAAACTTTTTCTACCATAAAAAGGATTTGTCAATCCAAAACCTTTTCCTATAAGGAAAACTTATTTAGGGTAAAAAATTTAGGGCAAACAAAACCCAACATTCCTGTTTAAGGGATTTCACTAGGATGAATCCTCTTTCTTTCTATTGGTCCAAGGTTGAAGAAGTCCCCTAAGAGTTCATTGATTAAATCTACAATATTCTCTATGCTATGGGATTGTATACTAGTGAGAAGGTCGAGTTATCCACTTACCAACTGAAAGATGTGTCCCAAACTTGGTATTTCAAATGGAGGGATAATAGGTCGTTAAGGGGTGGACCGGTGACTTAGAAAGTTCTTAAGAAGGATTTTCTTGATAGGTTCTTTCCTATCCAGAAGAGGGAAGCCAAGGTGGAAGAGTTCATCAACCTTCTTCAAGGATGTAAGAGTGTTCTGAATACTCTTTGAAATTAACTTAATTGTAAAAATATGCTCTTTTTTTTGTTTCCACCCTAATGCTGAAATGAAACCAGCTTTGGTACGGGGGTTTGGATTGATTTTAAATGATTAGATCCATTAGGCTATGCTACATGACCAATATGAAAATTATTTTTTTATGTTCATTCTCAACGAGGTGGAAAGAGCACGGTCTAATAGGGAAGGTTTAATATGCAATAGGAAAGATCTTTTGATGGATGTTCTTCCAAGAAAGGCTTGAGATCAAAGACAAGCATAGGTTTAAGAAGAGGGTTTCTAATCAAGTTCCTTCAAATTTCCCTAAGTCTAGTAATGATAAGGTGTGCAACCCTAAGCGTAAAAAGGGAAGGGATACAAGTTCACCAACAAGGAAACAAACTTTTGGAAACTGTGGCAAGAAGCACTATGGTCATTGTCGTAATGGAACGGATAATTGTTTTGGTTGTGGTAAAATTAGGCACCAGGTTTGAGATTTCCCTAATGTTAGGAGACAGGACAAGGGCAGTTATCAAGGTAAAGCAAGTGGTTCAAATGAAGCTCAAAAAAAGAATCGCTTTTATGCTCTCTGCTCCAGGGGTGAGCAAGAGACTTTCCCGATGTGGTGATCGGTATGTTGAAAGTATTATCTATTTACTTATAGGCTTTAGTTGATCCCGGTGCAACCTTATCGTTTGTTACTCCTCTAGTAGCTAAAACATTTGAAATTTTGCACCGACATATTGCATGAACCTTTTATAGTGTCTACCCTAGTGGGTGAGTCGGTTGATGAAAAAAGGGTGTATATAAATTGTCCTATAATATTGCCCAATAGAGTTTCTTATGTTGAATTAGTAGAACTAGATATGATTGAATTGATGTAATTTTGGGTATGGATTGGTTGTATGATTGCTATGTGATACGCTCAAACTTACTTCTCAAATAAGAAGTAAAGCGGTCGCGTCAAGTAAATAACCCAACTAATGAGGTTGGGATTCGTTCCCACGAGAAAATAGTCCCTACCTAACTTTACCTTGTTTATTACTATTGTTTCGGTTGATACCTTCCTTAGAAAGTAAAAAACCATAAAAATGGGGGGTTTTGTATTTCCAATGAGTAAAACAATACTACTGGAAAATTGAAGAGACCCTAAAGTTTTGAAAGTTGGATTGTAAAATCAATTAATAAGTAACTAGGTTTTTAACGTGTTCCCAACAGGTTTCCATAACTGATAATTCTAACTATAGACTTTCTTTCCTAGTACTGCATGCAAAGTGATAAGTTATGTATTTCTAAATCCTTGGTGTCGGCATCTAGAAAATCTCCCTCTGCACCTGTCAGGCTACGTGGTGTTGCTTTCCTAACCCTTTCGTTACCTCATAGTAAGCATCGTATCGATATTTGCTAAGTTATTACCTTCGTTACCATCAATACTAGCCTCTTGATAGTATAACATAAATCGATGTTAAAATAAATTCTTTTTCCCTATTCTCTAACCTCCTTGGTCCCGAAAGTAGCATGAAGGCTAGTTCTATAGTTGATCATCCCGTTAAAAACGACTTCTAAGATAAAGAAATATAATACCTGCCAACACACTTTTCTAGATTGTTATTTGCTAGGTTTTAAATCTCATTATTTGCCTATGGTTCCCACAACCCTATTTAATGAGTTCGTTTACTCCATAGCCATAACACATATTCACATATATCAAATAAGAATTTCATGTACTTACTTCAATGAGAAGAGTAAACTCCAAAAATTGCTTGTGATTAATCACCAAAAATTACTTGTAGGAATCCTGCAAAAGAATCAAACACTCATAAACAAGTCTATAATATGATTTCTAATCTAGTAAGAGTCTAACCTCAAAAATATGTTTTTCGAACTATTTATATCAAAATAAAAACCTAATCACCACAAGAATTCTATTGCTGGAAAGTCTGCCAAAAATGCGCTGGGGTCCCGACGGACCAATGCGACGACCGTCGTAAGTCATGACGTACATCTGGAGCCGTATTCCATACTTGTACATCTTTTCTTCTGCTGCTTTCTTCGTTCCCCTCGACGGTAAGTATGGACGGACTGTCCCAAATTCACAACGGTCCCGTCGAGGGTCCTCTTTTCAAAATACTTCAACTCTTGGAATCTTTGGTACGGGATCACTTCTCGTATCTTCAACGACGAACCTTGCCGGACGGACCGTTCAATCCATGACGGACCTTCACAAGCTTTCGTATTCCACACTTGGGTCAGCTCCCCATCTCCTTCAGCAGCTTCACTACACTGTCCACCTACGGACCTCACCCATGCCGACGGACAGTCATAAGCTACGTCCGTAGTTGTCTCTTCTGCCTTTTTTCTTGCTCAAACTCGCCGCATTCCAGCTTTGGACAGATTTCCTGCAAAAAAAGAGAAACTTATTATCAAAATTAGCACCAAAAGCTTTTGGACACACTAAACGTAAAGGAAAAAGTATTATTATCCCGTGAACCACGTATATCACTCATGCTTCTATAGATTGTAGAACGATGTATGAAGTGAAATTTCCAAACTGAGACATTTAGAGTGGACGGGTGGATTCGACTTCCGAATGGTTGTAATCATCTCTTGTTTTTGAAATGATTAAAAACTCTCTACAAGGGTGTTTATTACCTATACTAAGAGTCCAAGATTAAGACCTCTAAAATTCCTCCCATTGAGTCGGTCCCCGATGAAGGAGTTCCAGAGGTCTTTTCCTAATGATCTTCCCAGGTATTCCCTCCAAAGTGGGGAAATTGATTTTAATATTGACTTTGTTTTATAAAAATTCAATTTCAAGTACTCTTACATATGGCTCCCCGGCCGAATTAAAGAGTTGAAGCTCAACTCAAATGATTTACTAGACAAGCTTCATTTAGACCTAGTATATCACTATTGAGTTCTTTCTCCGTTTTTGTTTGTGAAGCAATAAGGATGGGTCCATTAGAATGTTCATTAATCATTGCCAACTCAATAAAGTCACTGTTAAGAACATGTATCCTATCCCTTGGATTGACGACTTGTTTGATAAACTCTAAGGCGCAAGCTACTTTTCTATGATTGACTTGATATAGAAGTATCATCAACTTAGGGTGAGAGATGACGATATATCAAAGACGGCATTTTGGACTAGATATGCTCATTATAAGTCTTAGTAATATCCTTTGGTTTCACTAATTCCTCGGTGACATTTATGGATATTATGAATAAAGTATTTTGAAGCTACCTAGATTCATTTGTCATTGTCTTCATTGACGACATTTTGGTATATTCAAAAAATGAGGTCAAACATATGGAGCATGTGAGGGTGGTGTTAAAAGTGCTAAAGGAACACCAACTGTTTACCAAGTATATCAAATGAGAGTTTTGGTTGAGGTTGGTGGAGATTCTTGGTCATATCATATTTAGTGAGGGAGTTGAGGTTGATCTAAGGAAAACTGAGGCGGTGGAAAATTGTCCTAGACCATTGACTCAAGTCCACATTAGAAGTTTCTTAGGTCAGAGGCTATTATCGAAGGTTTGTGGATAGTTTTGCGTCCATTGAAACTCCCGTGACTACTTTGACCTAAAAAAGTAAGAAGTTTAAGTGGTCGAAGCCATGTCAAAAGAGCTTCCAAATGTTGAAGGACAGGCTTACTTCCGCTCTGATTTCGACCCTATTGGAGCGTACAAAGGGTTTTGTAGTATATTGTGATGCATCCCGAGTCGGGTTGGGATGTGTTATCATGCAACATAAGAAGGTTATATCTTATGGCTCTAGGCAACTCAAGGTGCATCTGAATATTTATCCGACTCATGACCTTGAATTAGAGGCCGCGATATTTTCCTTGAAAATATGGAGGCATTACTTGTATGGGGTCCATGTTGATGTGTACACGGACCATCAAAGTCGTAAATACGTATTCACCCAAAAATAATTGAATCTATGTAAAAGGAGATGGATATAGTTGTTGAAATACTATGACCTGAGTTTCTTCTATCATCCCTGTAAGGCTAATTTAGTAGGGGATGCTTTGAGTTGTTTGTCCATGGGAAGTGTGTCCCATGTTGAGGAAGCCACGAGAAAACTGGTAAAGGATTTCCATAGGTTGGATCGTTGAGGGGTTTGGGTTTATGATTCTCCCATAAATGGTGTGGTGGTACATCATAACTCCGAATCATGTTTTGTGGTTAAGGTGAAGTCCAAGCAACATCTTGATCAAGCATTGATAAAGTTAATGGAATCAGTTCTTGTTAAACTAAATGATTCATTTTCCTTGGGAGTGTCTTGAGGTACCAAGGGAGGTTATGTATTCCCAATAGATGGTTTAAGGAGTCGGATCCTTGAGGAGGATCATGGGTCCTGTTTCTCCATCTCTCTTGATTCGACGAAGATATACCATGACCTTAGGGAAGTGTTTTTGTGGGAAGGTTTGAAAAAGGACATAGAGGATTTTGTCGCTAAGTGTCCAAATTTTCAACAAGTTAAGGACAAAAACGAAAAGCCCGATGGTTTACTAGAAGAAATCAAAGATGGAATTGGTAAGACATCAATATGGATTTTGTAGGAGGTTTTCCTCGGAGTCAAAAGCAATATAACTCTATATGGGTGATTGTGGATAGGTTGACCAAGTCCGCTCATTTTATTTTTGTCAAGTCTACTTATTCGGCAGAAAATTATGCAAGGATCTTCATATATGAGATTGTGTGTTTTCATTGTATTCCGTTATCCATCATATCATATCGGGTGCAAAATTCATGTCTAGGTTTTGGAGGTCATTCCAAGAAGGTTTGGGTACTAAGGTAAAATTAAGTACCGCTTTTCTTCCCCAAACGGATGGCCAAGGGAGCATACTATTCAAACCCTTGAAGATATGCTTAGGGCTTGTATTATTGATTTCAAGGGAAATTGGGGCAAGCATTTGCCTTTGGAGGAGTTTGCTTATAATAATAGTTCCATTCATCCATATCCACGACTCTTTATGAAGCCTTGTATGGCAAGAGGTGTAGGTCTCTTATTGGATGGTTTGAAGTGGGTGAGCTTTCTCTTTTTAGACCCGGTTTGATTTATAAGACTTGTTAAAAGGTTCATATCGTAAGGAGCTGGTTGCACATGGCCTATACTTGGCAAAAGTCTTACGCTGATCATAAGAGAAAGGATTTAGAGTTTGAAGAAGGTGAGAAGGTGTATCTGAAAATATCTCCTATTAAAGAGGTGGTAAGATTTGTCATGAAAGGAAAGTTGAGTCCTCCGTATGTGGGTACCTATGAAATATTTCAATGTGTTGGTAAGGTTTCTTATGAGTTAGGTGCCTAGTGAATTAGCTTCGGTTCATCCGGTTTTCTATGTTTCTATGCTTAAGAAGTGCATCGGTGATCCCGAGTCTATTCTTCCTATTGAGGGTCTTGGTGTGAAGGATAACCTCTCTTATGAAGAAGTTACGGTTAAAATACTTAATAAGCAAGTAAAGAAGTTAAGGAATAAGGAGGTGGCTTTCGTAAAGGTGTTATGGAAGAATGACCTAGTTGAGGGTGGGACATGGGAGGCGGAGGCTGACATGAGGTCTCATTACCCTCATATATTTGATAAATAAGGTTAGTTGTTCTTACTAATAATGAAAAATAATGATTAAAAATTTAAATCTCTCAATTTTTTGAGAAATTTTTGCAAAATGTGCATTTTGAAATGTTGTTACAGTAAATTACAGTGAAATATGCTAAAACAATTTGCAATTCTCTATTTTTGAGGTGTCATGGGCATTTGGTATGCGGATCCTTATGAAATGATATGTAGCTGATGTAAGTGAACTGTGGCCATAATTGACTCATAGATTGCTATGTGAGAGATCTTGATGTTGTGAGAAGGATGTCCTGTATAATCTGATTTGAGCTTATGTGTGTGGTAATTTGAAAATCCAAGACGTGTTTAGAGCCTAACGTAAAATTAATAAGGGTTATACATTTTTTAAGGTTCATTTTGAGGAATATAAGTCATTTAGGACGTCTAGAATATAGAATAAAATGTCCACAGAACTTCCTGACGTCTGGAAACTAGTTCCATGAAGGTTATAGCGTTGTTGTCTGCCTATTGGGATATTCACCAGCTTTTAGATATCGCGCAAAGGATGCAAAATTAGGGGAAAGGTATATAAAAGTATTTACGTTATTCGTTGTTAAGAAAAACATCTGGGTATGACTTAACAGAGTACCACAAGGGCCTTAAGAGGACCCTTCGTTGGTGGAGTCTAAAGCACTGTCTGGGCAGTGTGCATCAACGAAGGTAGGTGACGGAACGTGTGTTGATCAATGGGGAATCGATTCCATCCATCGACCAACACTTAGACAAATTCCTGAAGGACGTGTTTTGCAGGTCTCTGAACTCATCGACGGATGAGAAGCACAAAAGGTGGTAGGGGTCGTGACTCACTGACGTACAGTTGGTCGAGGTCTCGTCTATGATTGCCTCATTTTCTGCACGTCTTAAGTTAGTTTCAATTATTTAATTATTAGTTATTTGGGGAATTAGGTAGGTCTAATTAATTAAGCTAATCTAAACTATCATAACTCACAAACCCAAGCTCTCTTCTTTCTCTGTTCTTTCTCTCTCTAGTAAAGAACAACATTGATGTTCAAGACAGGGGAGAGCTTAATGGATGAAAAGAGTCATGTGTCATCATCAATCTTCATCAATTAACAAGGTATGGAATCTTATTCACCTTTGATACCTCTTTCCTCAAAGGGTTCTATCAAATTTATTTCTAAAGTTGTGTTTTCTAGTAAGTTTAATCCAATATAAAAATTTATGTTATGTATTTTTATGTTTATGATTTATTTTGGATATTATGAATAGATTAACATGTAATCCAACTCAATTATGATATATATTGATGATTTGGTCTAGTTTGTAGAAGATGACCTTTAACCCTTAACCCTAGGTTATGATATTGATATGAATAAGGTTATATTGGCTCAATTGACTTGGTCATTGGTTGAATTACTACTAGAAGATTTTTTTATAATAATCATGAATAAATTGGGAGATTTATAGTTCCTTTCATTCCAGTTCTTGAGATTTGATCTAGGTTATGGACTATGTTGTGAGTTTGACCTAAGTATCTTGTCATAAGCTTTGATCTAGTATTGAATTGTGATGTAGTGATTCTTCTAGTCTTGTTATCATGTTGATCACTGAAGTATGATGAATTTATACCCTAATTGGGTTGAATTAAAGGTTGATGGTAAGGCTTTGATGATGAATTATGAAAGAGACTTGTAAGTCTTATGATCCCTATCCTTTACTTCAAATTATGGTTAATTGTGATTAACTGATGATGTTTTATTGGAGTGTGTCTTGTATAAGGATTAATAGGGTGGTATGATGTTGAATTGAGATGTCTTTAATATGATTTGTGAGGTGTTGTCTTAATATGTAAATGTTATAAGGATTGGAATGAATTTGTCAATGTGCGTATCATGATATGAAAGTGGTGTAATGTGTAAGCTCACCTATATGAATTGTAATGAAAAGGAAAATACTCATGCAATTCTATTGCGCTTACTTAAATGATGCTTATGTTTATACAAGTTTAGAAGCCTATACCTACAATAAGCTATGATGATTAATAAAGCATTAAAGATATTTCAAATAGGGAATCAACGTAGCCCGAGTGAACTAGAGTGGGAGGTATCAGTGTCTCCTTTCATATAGGGAAGGCAAGTATACTTAATGTACTCTTGACTATTAGAGACAAAAGTTGTTAGCATAAAGAAGGCCCCCAACATATGTCCTACGTCTTGAACAATGTTTCCCCCATAGGAATACTAGCTAGTGGATCCATGTAGTTGCTATGTTCATGTTTAGGTACTACCTCGCCAAGTACTCCAGCTTTTTTCGGTGTAGGGTTCCATGACATGGATTCCACATTATATCATGTGGTCTATGTCGGTAAGGTAAAGATTTTTTAAAAAGGTAAAAGGAATTAAAGGAATAAACTCTAACTAAGATACTTTAAGGGGTTTAGCTTAGTCTAGGTAGGGGTATGAGACTCTACCTAAATATTGCACTAGTTAGCCTTGATGGAAGTCTTAGGAGGATGTTCATGTTGAATATTCTTATAATGATACATGATATGTACATGGTGAACTTGCACATTCTTGATACTATATGCTGATTTTTGTCACATATGATTATCTGTTGGTATATATTGTTAGAGTATGATGTTATGCACTCTTTAATGCCATTTTATGTGAAGTGGGATGTTTGTCATGATTCTTGTTGATTTATTGGATTGACTAAGATTATGGGGATTTGCTTGGTCATTACACTTGTTAACTTTATAGGTGTTCATGGGTAATTGTCTTACTTTTGTTATGTTTAAATGTACTCTTATTCATACTTGTGTTTGTTTATTACTTAATGAATATACCTAAGTTATTTGGTATAGTCTTGTTGAATGTGCATAATGTTTCTCAAGAAAATTTTATAAATAATGAAATGTCTCTTTTCTAAGCATGTTTTCAAAGTATGTGTGCATATGGTCTCATACTTAGTACAAGTGGTGTAATTTCTCCATTTCTTCCTTTTCCCCAACATTTAAGGTTCCGGTCGTTTAATAGATTTTGGAGACGACTTTGAAGAAGACTTGGAATTTTTTATCATCCAAGTTGGGTAGGTCCTTAATTTCCGAGGGCAATGCCAATATCAACCTATGATGTTTTTTTAGTATTAAGACTCTTACGTTTCTTTCCTTTCAATTGAGCACTAAACATTTGTATGACCTATATGTGATCTTATTGAATTGATGTATGGATAGGACTAATTTGACATTCTCTTGTAAGATTGTTATGAGATGAGACGACTATTTTGAAACTATAATATATTCCAGATATTTATGTGCAATAAAAGTAGAAGACCAAGTAAACCTCAAAGTAGAAGTAATGAAAAGTTTTAAATTTTCCGTTTAATTTGACCTATGACTGTAATGATGTAAGATAAGAGTCTACTCTTAGTCCTCAAAGAGGCCGACGACGCCGGATGTGACAATTTCATTATAAAATAGTTTTAAAACATGTGAAATACAAAAAAAAAACGTTGTGTAAAAACATGGTTTTCAACTCTTTGTGTATTCAAAGATACTAATATTTCTAAGATGTATGTAAAAATACAAAATAAACTAATGTCAATCATAATCTTAATAAATGACATACCGTGCTTCCTCTAAAAGTCTACTTGTGAAATGCATGAATGAAGTGACATACCCCCATTCATACTAAGAAGAATCTCTTTAGGAAACCATGCAGTTAATTATGTTGAAATTTCTTTCACCGACAACCATCAGTTAAAAGCTTTAATGATGATACAACATTATTATGCCCACGTTGCTCAGTCATGCTACACCCTGCATGAATGTAGGACCTTCTTACTTTGTTGATTCACTAGCTTAACCTAAGTGTTCATCTATAAAGTATGATCCTTTAATGCCCATGATGACTACACGATTTATGGGGATTTGATTTATATGAACTCACATCCCCTTATCGGTGCTCAGTACTACTCCCAAAAATTTCTTAGCTCATATGTTTTAAAAATAACTTTTTTTATGGTTAAATAATTACTCAACACTTAGCTTAAAACCTGTCTTGGAATCGGTGTTCCGTTTTATAGCTCAAAACTCTTTTTGGAAATCTCAATTTTGCTCTTATCTTAAATCAGAAAACATTTGTAAATTCTTTGGGAATACTTAGTTCTTTATTGCTTTTGAGAAATGAACTCAACTCTTTAATATTAGCTTAATTAGAAACTTTTAGTCTTAAAACAAAGTTAAAACATTTGTAAAAGACCTTTGAAAAACTTTGGTGAACTTCACTTGACTTTATTCTTAACTTAACTTGACTTGACCCTTATCTTTACTTGACTTGATTCTTAACTTTATTTGAATTGACTCTTAAATTTCCTTGAATTGAATTATGGATTCAAGGAATTAAGATTTTTTTAGGAAAGGTCTTGATGTTTAGGAATGATTTCAAATAGCTTAACTTGAGAAAAGATACGAAACCGTTGTCTTGGAGCAAGTACACAATGAGATGATACTCCTAAATAATATTCGGAAAACTTGATTTCGAGACAGGCGAGTCCACATCTTGACACGACGCAGATCAACTATTGTTCACTGGGGGAACAGGTCTGTTCGGCGACACGAGCCTATTACATGTTCCTTGTCTGATTCTTTTCTTCTTTGTTTTCCGGCCCCAATTCACCCAAACTCAAATGTTTCCCTCAAATTTATTTTAGATATTGATGCCCAACATATATAATGAAGAATCTAATTTCAAAAAACTCTAAATTTTAATGGAATGATCGTATAAACTCCCTAATTCAAGAACAACATTAAGTTCAAGAATTTATGTCAAGAACATCAACTTTCAAAACTCTTTAGGACAAATTGCGCTGAAATTAACATGTTTGGCGCGTGGACGAATTAAATCATAACTATGAGAGACTAACATACCTTGTAAAATTAAAATCTTGAGGAAATTCACAATCAAAACCGATTGTTCTTGGTGGATCTTGTTTTTCCTCATCTCCTTTCTCTTGTGTTCTTTTTCCAAAAAGCCTAACTATATTTTTCAAAACCGTAAATTGAACAAACTCAGCTTTGAACCCAATTAACATACGAAAAACTAATCTAAAAATTGGGTAAGAAAAGACCAAATTACCCTTTAAATTTCCAGATTGGACATTCTCTTAATCAAACAACCCAACTTCCAAAGAGCATAACTTGCTACTTTGAACTCAAAATGTTGCAAACTCGGCGCAGTTTGAAAGATCATTCAAAGATTTTTCCAACCATATATGCAACTACACCTAACACATCTTGATATAGGAGTTATGGCTGGTATAATTTAACCATAAACTCACTTAACTTTCTTACCAAATTTCAAGATTTTTAAAATTCTTTTAAAAAATAACTATTTCAGACTTCTAAACTTCCTTCTAGTTTCTTTTTAGTTGCGAGATATTACATTTAGAGTTCCAGGATCACAAACAATTCTCAAACTCACAAAGACGAACACAAGCATGACTGCACCCATAGGTTTAATCTTATTTTCCAACCTACACTTGTTTCAGCTCACTAAAGATCAAAAATGTCTTATTTAAGACTTGTTACAGGGTTGAGTGTAAATGTATGGTCATTTAGCCTAAAAGGCTTCTATCTTAATGAAATATGGTATGAACAATAATATTTTCCCTTTTCGTCAATATTTTCATTCATGCTATAAAGTCACCCCATTATTCACCTTACATAGAATGCCAAAACCCCCACCATTTCTCTTGTGCTTTCATAACTTTAGTCCGACACGTTTGCAATCTTCATTAGTTTTATTTTTTCTTTTTCTTTTTGTATGGAGGGATTCCATTGTTCTTAAAACCATGGGTAAACCAGGACTTCTTTGCACTACTTAATTTACCTTTTCTTTTTATACACTAACTTAGGTTTTTGGCCTATGTTGGCTATTCAAACAAAACTATTCATGAGGGTAAGGGCATAAAGGATAAGAACGGTTGCAAGGCATCATCGTTTGTTGAAAGAAAAAAGGTAAGTATCAATGAGTCCCTCAAACAAATTCACCACGCTCCAGGTAGCAACAAAATAAGAATAATGCAAAGTGGTTAACTCTTCAAAGTTTTAACTAAGATAATTTTAAGAGCTTGCATGACTTAGTCAACCAGATCAATGGGACAAATTCTAGGTGTCATCACACAAGGTTCATGGTAAGATCATCTAACAAGGAAGTGACACTAATGTCAAACAAGACTCTTTCTTTTTTGTAGTGTGCAATGTTCATCACAAGAAACTGTATTTGATAATAACCTAGTTACATCGAAATGAAAAAAGTTCACATCTTGGCTATGCAACTTTATTTGGCCACATCGTACCCCTACATTCATTTTTTTTTTATTAAGAGCACTATTTAAGTCATCTATATTGATCACAAAATATAATCAAATTTGCAAAACAACATTCACATTCAAACAAAATCAAGAGGTAACACAAAATTTTCAAAAATGATATTCAATTGAAACAAGGGGCCACACGCTCAAATATTAACAAACATAGTGAAACAACACACAAATTATAGCATCAAACCAAATATACGGACAAAGTAATATTCACAAGAGGTACCGCGCATGAAAAACATCATTCGCCTAAAGAGAAGAAATGACATGAAATGCAACAAAAAATATCCAAAAATCAATAAAAGAAGACAAAGATTAGGAAGTTGCCGGCGAATATGAGTAACATACCAAACTCACTAGGGTTTGCCGGGATGTATCTTACGTAATGTTGAGTCACCGATGTGTCCAATTGTATCCTTTAGATTAAGAAGGTCTCCATGTATACTCTCCTCCATTACCTATATTTTTCCTGTCGGCTTGTCTAAGACTCATCACTGCCAATATCCATCATAGTTCTGGGTTAATAGAAGCAATTTCAGAACTTTGTTGGGCATCCACATCTACTGCTGCCTCTAATAATGAAGTAAAGTCTTTAGACTTTAGATAGTCTACTTCCTTCCTCAAATCTCTCACTTTGTCTTTGAAAGTCATAACCTCAAAAGGTTTCCATTATCGATGCTCACAAGCCACGACTCTCGCAGTTTAATAATCTATAAAAGTAAGGTTGAGAATAAACATTGGAAAAACGAAACACCAAACCGGTATTACGATTTCCGGTTCGGTATTCGGTTTACTTTTTTGTATTTTTTGGTATTTCGGTTCGATTTTCGGTATGTATTATTTTGTTTTTCGGTATTTCGGTTTAAACATAAATATTAAACTATTATTTATATTATATTAATTAATAATTATTAATGTTAAATAATCTTTTTAAAAAAAAAATACTTTTTGTGAAACTCTATTCCTCTCTTTCATCTTCCTCTTTCATCTTCCTCTTCCTCTTTCAGGCAACAATAGCTCGCCAGCAGCAGCCGCTCGCTAGGCGCCAGTAGCAGCAGACGCTGCCAGCAACAGCCGACGTCTGACATCCAGCCGATGTCCCAATAAGCAGGCCCATTAAAAACCCGAAATAAAAAAATTAAACTGAATTAATAAAAACCAAACCAAAATAATAAAAATCGAACCAAACCAAAATATTTCAGTTTTGTATCGGTACACAATTTACAAAAACCAAAAACCGAAAAAAAATGAAACCAAACCGAAATACTGAATGCCCACCTTAAATAAAAGTTCAGAGGGGGTTAGTTCAATAAGGATTGCACTCTCAATCATCTATGACACTCGACCCTCTAATCGTGTTGTCGCACATCAACAAGATGGGCTAGGTTCCCCATCTTCAGGATCATAGCTTGAGTAATCCTTGCAGGTTGGACTGCTGTAGAAGCACATGAAGCTTGGGAGGAGGAAGTAGGAGCAGATGTACCTGAAGTCCCGGAGGTCAGAGTAGGCAAAGAGGCATATGTAGGTATTGACTTAATTTCAACCTTCTGAGATGTATCTACCTGGGCTCTCTTATCTTGTTGACCTCCTTCCGTGTGTACTCGGACTCTGTATGCTTCATCTTTGTGAAAAATGAAGGAGTGAACTCATTACGTCTCATCGCTTCCTGAGGAGCTCCAGAATGTCAACACAAATTTATAATCAACACCAGCTATAGACGAGAGGACTGGCTCAACTAGGTCCTCATGGCTATCTCCAACTTTATGAGGAGTCCAAGGTTAATTCTTCTCTTGGATATGATCGATCCAAGGTAGGCCTCCTAAGGAGGGCGGAGGATAGACTTATTTTGGAACAACTGATTGAGTTGTTGATAAATCCAAACAAGAACCGAGAAGCAATATTCAGGTCCTTTTCTTTGATGGGAACCCCTACCTGGATTCACCTAGAAGTGGGGTATGGAAAATAAACGGTGCAAGTTAGCCCTTTAAGTTATCAAGGGATTGAGTACTAGACAAGCCTTCATATATTAGTGTATAACCTAAAGCCCTTTTAAGTACGATATTAATGTAATCATCATTGTACGCGAATTCCTTCCCCCCAAACCATGACCGACTACACCGGTCTAAGGACATTGCCTTCTTCTTCCCCTTGGGCATTAACTCTCCGTTAGCCCTATAAAAGTTGGACCCATGTAGGAATATAGGGGCCAGAGGTCCTGGTGAACTACTCAAACTATTGGAAATGGAGGCCATCCCTCACTGCGGAGTATCATACCTCAAGGTTCTCTATAGATTTCAACTTCTCTTTAAAATAGTCCACAACCCATCAGTTTTTAATCTATAACGTAGTTGGGGAAGAGGAACCAATGGTGGCACTGGGTCATATGAGGTGTCAGAACTTTTACTGTAGATGCTGCATGTATGGTTGTTGTTGCTCTCATTGAGACACGACGAGATCTAGCATATATTTCTTCTCTCCGTGACTATAATGGCTGATCATCCTCCGGCTCAGATATTGAAGCTTGGAAGTTAAAGCCTTCGTGGTTCTCTGACAGTTAGTTGTTCTTGAAACCTAGATGGGACTTATTGCTTTACATTGATTGTGTTGGAGGTTTGTTTTCCCTTCTTGAAGTATTGATCCCATTCATTTTCATGATGCATTGTTCTTTTTAGGAGGTAACACTGAATAGTTTTTGTTCGTATACTGCAAACACATCAAAAAAAGAGTTAGAAATAGTTTCAAACAACAATTGAAGAAATGATGCAGACAACTCGTTTGAACGCGTTGGCGATCCCAGTAGGGCCTCTCCGAATTGATTGGCTCAAATTTCCCAGAAATGGTATGTCAGCGAAGGTAATTGTTTTTTTGGATAATTGCCCGACAGCTTTCGGTGAGCAGATAGCCTCAGAAAAAGTATAGTGCATTTGTAAGGTTAGCTGCGTACAAAGGGAGAGCAGAAAGACAATAAGCGAGTCACCGAGTACACTAGGCGATCATAGTTCTCGCCAAAATTTATTAAAAACCCAAAGCAAGTTGTACATGAAACTAAAGGCGATCTAAGGGGCTTTGGATAACCTCGAGTTGTTTAGAGAGGCTTCGACTCCAGCTAAGATAACAGGCCCAACGTGCTACTTTCTGCCCCAATTTCTTCCAATTTACTGGTCGCCATTATCACACGCCTCGAAACATAATTAAAACAGCACTCCGTCAATTAAACTAAAACCCGTTTATACACCCTACTTCAATGATACTAACTTTTTCTCGATTTGGCCCATATTTTAACATTTGATGACTTTTGCCCCTAACAATACGTCAACGCATTCCCCAGTGGCACAGTACATCATTTGTCAACCAATGCGGGTTATCTTTAAAATTCCCTTGACTAGAACCAACGAACAAACAACACAACCCCATAAGATTTTGATTAATTATCAAGCCATTACAATTGGGAACCAACAATTGTAGGCTATTTAGCGCAAGATATTAAAATTAAAGCAGGAATTCAAGCATAAAATTAGGATTAGAGTGTCCTAACACACTACCGTAAGACATACCATTGAAATGAGTACAATCACAAAATATACTTAGGGGTTCAGAAAAACCCAATCTTTATGGCCGAATTATAAGTTTGCAAAGTAAGATGAAAAGAATTCAACTTGAAACACACCATCAATAATTAATACATTATAAAACACAAGAATATCAGAAAATATAGTGTGATTTTGAGTTAAAAGTGAGGTAATGTGAATGACTTTTGAACTTTTTCCATTAAGATTTTTCAAGTTCCTCGCCCATTAATGACATTAGTCTTACTTCGTCGACCCACTCGAGTGGGACACGTTACCTTTGTCGATACCGGTTTTGCAGGACATCCAACTTCTGTGGGGTCAAAAAAGTAAACAAAGTTGTGATTGGTGACTGTGTTGGCGATTTTCCAACTTTCTCCTGGGCTCACTGATTTTTAATAAATCCAAATTCAAAATTCCACGAGTCCAATGGAGGTTCAGGCTCGCTGACCTCTTTGGCGAGTTGATAATGGGACATTTTGCTTACCAACCTACAATTTTCAAACATATTATACATATCAACCTGCAAAATAAACACATGATTAATTCTGAAATAAAAATAAAGACATAAACACTTGGATTGCTTCCGAAGAAGCGCCTTAGTTAACTTGAATGACTTACTCAATCAATCTTGATTTGTGGGCTATTAACGAGACAATACATCACCCAATTTGGGTCTCCAATATCTAAATACATATGGAATAGGAAGAAATCATTTGCTTTGGCATTGACACGTTCTCGTTATCTCATTCAACACTTTATCTTGCTCTTCGAATTTGTAGAGAATGAGTGGGAGGTTATATTCTACTTTTCTATCCTCGTACACCTTAGACTTTATATGATCATGAGGGGGAATGTACCGATAATGCATTTTTGTTGAGTACCTCCAATTCCATAATCTTTTTGGCCACAAGATCTAGATGAGTTAGCACTGTCGCCAAAATATAGTCTGTCTCATTCTCCTTGTTTGTCTTGTCCATATGATTAAGGATCTTTGATGTTATTGCATAGGTTAGTCATGTGAGACTACCCAGAGAAATTTGGTCACCCACTTCTTCCTGTTCTCAGTAATAAAACCTCTCATAGAACAAATCAATAACATTCTGTATACGACCCTAAATTGAATACGTTAACTAGATGCCTAACGTGTTTAATGATTTGACTTGATTGAGTTTTGAAGTGGTTTATGGTTGTCTCTAACATGGTTGATGTGTTTAAGAGAAAGAGTCTTTTGTTGAATCCCGGTTTCCTTTCCCCATAGATGTAGGGAGATAAAGTGGGGTGAGATTCATGACTTTCTCAAGGGGTATGAGTGTGAATGAGTACTCTCTCAAATGCACCCAACTCTCTAAGTATGCCCCAACCTTTATAGACAACTAAAGGGCTAAAATAAATAAATTTTTGATGGGAGTGTTTATCTTGTTGGAAAAAGAGTGTACTACGGAAATGCTCCATAGTGATATGGATATCTCTAAGATCATGGTGTATGCTCAAAAAATTGAGGGATATGGATATCTCTAAGATCATGGTGTATGCTCAAAAAATTGAGGAGTCCAAGCTTTGGGAGATAAGTAGAGAGGGCAAAAGGCCTACGTCGGATGAACTAAGTAAACCCAAGTGTAAGAAGAGGTTCTATAATAAGACTCTTCTGTAAGGAACAAGGATAGGGCTTCCAACCAACATTCCCATGGAGGTGGCTATCCTTTTGAGAGGTCTATATGTGCTAGTTGTGGAAAGCAACAATTTGGTAAGTGTCTTGGTGGTATGATGGTTTCTTCGGGTGTGGTAATAGGGGTCACAATATGAGATATTTCCCTAACTTCAAGGGAAAAGGTAAAGAGGTCAACAAAGCTCCTCATGGTGGTACGGATCCTAATGCTGCGAAGCGAAATCGTTTCTATGCACTCAGAACTAAGGAGAATACTAATCTCGAATAAAAGCCGCGGTAAATTTTAATTCTTTATGGTTGTTTGTTTTTATTTTAGGTGGGTTTGCTCTGAGTTGGGGAGAGTTGGTTGAGTAGTAAGGTGTTCGATACCTCTATATTTTCTTTCTGTTCTCATTCAAACTTGAGAGTTAAAATGCCATAGTACCATGTTGTATGGTGTTTAGTAGTCTAATTGAATATAACTTTCGTTATTTTCCTTGCATTGTGTTTTTCATGAGTTTAAGTTAATGTTGTAAGATCAGTTTATATGGTATTATCTCACATTTTTCATGACTTCATAATAAATTACTTAAATGATGAATTATTGAATTATTAAGCATGCTTCACTGTGAGGATTTGGTGCTTTCTGTAAACAAATTGAAAATTTGATGAAATTGTATTTTCATGAACAATGGTTTCAATGTGTGTAGAAATGATGTATATGAGCATGTATAATGTTTTATAAGGTATATCCTCCATAAAGGAAGAGAAATTGAAGACATAAGTATGTTCTTTGAATTGTGGAAATTGCTCCATAGAGTTGCATGTATTGCAAAAAAAGCTTATTAATGTGTAGTTTATGTTTCTTGTTAATTTTGTGCGATGAATACGAATGTTTTGAACATTTTTTGATGTTTTATATGATTCTATTTGATTCATTGATATCCTTACAAGTGTTTAGTGTCATTCAAGGATGAATATTTTTCTAAGTGGGGGAGAATGTAATGACCCTCATAATGAACTAGGTTGAACTAGAGCATCAGTAGTGTTTCATGATTTAATAATGTATTAATAGCTAATATTAATGTTTGAGGTTTTTTTGGTATTTCTGGAAGTCAAACGTCAAGGGACGACCAAGACTTTTAACAACAAGACGTGTATGTGCTTATGCTAGTTCTTGTGTACCTTGGTATGTTTTGTGAGTTGTTTGGAGTCCAATTGATGTGGGAGGAACCTGAGACCTATATGAACATGTGTAAGGGTTTAACATATGGTTATTAATCCACCTAGGCACCACGAGGGGCCGTAGAATAGGACAAAAGGCATGGCAACAAAACTGCAAAAAATGTCCAATTGACCACCCCTCCATCAACGGGTCGTGCACTGGTCAACGCCCCGTCGTCTTGGGCATATCACCACACTGAGTTCTAGGAATATTTTACCCTTTAATATAGTATTTAAACCAATCGACTCCCTATAAGTAAGGGTCATCAATTATAAGGAAGGGTCGTCGATCAAACAACGCCCCGTAGCTAGAGTCCATCGATGTCCAGTATGAAATGTTGTCAAGGACAAAGATAGGCTTGGGGTGTTTTAGTAAATCAACCCAAGTCTTTTATGAACCATGGAAATTTTTTTGGGGTCTTAGGGGTATTCTAAGTGTGTTTATAATCCTAGACCTAGATTAGACTTTATTTTCAAATATCAAAACCCCTCCCTCATGAAAGAACTCTCTGAAAATCCATAGAAGCTAGAACTTAATGAAGGGATAGAAGAGAAGGTGTTGAACGTTTTCGCCACGAAAATTCCTGGATTTATTCTATTTAGGTATGGTAATTCATCCTTGAACTTTATTTCATTCAACGATCCACTTCAAAGAGATTTCAAAAAGGGTTTTCAAACTCCAACTTCTTCTATATTTTCACTCTAAGCATGGGTATTTAAATGAAAACGTTTTAACGGTTGAAATTTCTTGTTTTTATTGGTATTTTATGATTTTAATGTCTAAACCCAATGAACCCATGCTCATGCATATTTCCAACTTTTAGTTTATCAAGTGGGTTTAGTGTATATGTCTAGGTAATGTTAGAAATTGTTAGATTTGAATATCTTCATGTTATATTATGATTATCTAATGTCTTAAATGCTATTTTATCATGACTTAATGGAAAAATTTAATAAAAGGTAGTGAAATCTTGGATGAATGGTAAGTTAGTTATATTGTTTAGCTCTTATTGTGGAATGTTCTTGAGTGGTATGGTCGACCTTTGATGGTGGTGTTTACCTGAAGTACATGATTATATTTTATAAATGTGTGTATTGTGATTATGGATATGAAGGCATACATAGTGAAGTGAAATGATGATTATTATGTTTATGAATGATATGTTTAGGAGATTGAAATGTGTATCTTGATAATGTTTATGCCTAGGTGAATTATATGTTTATGTGAAGCACGATCATGTGTGAAATATTATGAATGAAGGTATGAATATGTTTAGGAGTCAATAATATGAAAAATTGTGGTTCATGTGAAAGGTGTGCTCACATGTACTCACACACACACTTTGAATGAATGAAGTTAATGAATATGAATGGGGGATTTTAGGCAGGACATTCTTCATGAGTAGAGATGAAGTGTATAGACCATCCTTATCCCTAATGTATAAAAGTTGAGTTTTGGTGGGTGAGACACGCTCGTGAATTGATGAAGTGTTTAGTAACAACCTCCTTTTAGTAACAACCTCCTTATTCCCAATAAAGTTCTAAGATAAGTTGGAGGATCGATACCCTTCGTTAGTTCATACGTGGTGCCCAATAATTATATCTAGACCTATAGTAATGAATTCTTATAACTCTGTGGGGGAGCTATGCTTAGCATCGAGAAGATTTTAAGAAAGGGTGGTTACACTTCGTGAGTTGAAATGTATCCAATGTACCTCTTGATATGAGTACTTCTCGTTAGTAGATAATGAGTTACTTAGAAGCAATTTACTTATCCCTTAACTATGCGCCCGCATAGGAGTAGCTACTGGATAATCCATGTAAAGTTTCAAGAATGATATAACCTTAGGCAAGTGGGGATCCCTCATCCGGTAGGGGTTAATGTTGGGATTCCATGTCTAGATCTCATGTCCTATGTTGGTTTAAGCTACCCCCACAAAACAATTTTATGAGTATGTCTTCTAAAAGGGTGCAATTATTAGGGTGTTTTTGTGTAGTGGTATGGAACATATCTTATCCAGTACGCAAGTAGGCATTAGAGGGAACGTCTGGTGGTCGTATATAATATGTATGAATGGGTAATTATGTCATGTAAATGAAGTTATGTGACTTAATTTCATGTGAAGGTTATGTCTTGTATGATGAAGTTTAAGAATGATGAATGTGGTGTGCCTAATCTAAGGGAATCCCCAAGGAGCACTTGGTCAAAGTAGTAGTATGGGATGTTACTTTCATATTTCACTATGTTTAACATGGGGGTTGTCTTGGAGAAGGGTTCTTATGTGAAGTCCTTAAATGCAAGTATGTTCCTCTAGTGACTTTGATATTGAAATTTTGCTTTTTAAGAGAGGTGAAGTTAGCCTATCGTTGGTAGTCTTAAGGATCAGTTAGGTATGTATTGAAATGATTGTATGAGTATGTTTAGGAGTCAATGATATGAAAAATATTGATTATTTGAAAGGTGTTTTTGCGTGTACTCACAAAAAAATTTGAATGAACGAATGAAGTATATGAATGTGAATGGGGGATTCTAGGGTGTACACTATTTTATGAGTAGAGATGAAGTGTCTAGAACATCGCTACTATTCCTGTAGTGTGAAAAAGGGGAGTTTTGGTGTGAACACTCTTCTTGAGTTGAGATAAAGTTTTTAGTAGGAACCTCCCTATTCCCAAGAGCTTTATAAGATAGGTTGGAGGTTCCTACCCCACTGTTAGTGAATGTGGTATCCCAATGTGATTCTCTTAACCGATAGTAAATTAACGTTTTGAAGACTCATGAGGGGAGTTAGGCTTAACACCAATGGATTTGAAGAGAAGAACAGGGTGGTTACATTGTGAGTTGAGATTTTGTATCCATAGTTATCCTCGTACCGATAGTAATTAAAGTGTGAAAGACTCGGGGGAGTTAAGCTTACACCAAGAGGTTGAATAATTAAAAGGGGTGGTTACCCACTTCGTGGAGGCTGAAGATTTGGTCATCCAAATGTACCTCTTGAGATGATGATTTCCTCATTAGTAGGAAGGAGGTCCAGTAGAAGCACTATTCTCTGATCTCTTAAGATGCGCCCGCAATTTCTGTATATGATTTGCACGGAGAATTATGTTTAAAGGTTCAAAAATGACCCTACCTTTGGCAAGTTGGGATCCCTCATTCGGTAAGGGTTAATACTGGATCCCATATCTAGATCTCATGGTCTATGTTATTTAAATATATCCCCCACAAAAGAATGTTATGAACTATGTCTTCTAAAGGGTAAACTACTTAGGGTGGTGGTCGTATGGGACATTATCTATTTAGGGAGTCTTCGTGTGTCCTTATATCAAATAGATGAATGGGTCATTCTGTGATGTAAATGAAGTTATGCGACTTAATATCTAATGTCAAGAAATCATGTTAGGGTATGTCTTGTATGATAAAGTTTATTAATGATGAATGTGGTGTGCCTAATCTAAGGGAATCCTCAAATAGAACTTGGTGGGCGTAGTACTATGTGATGTTACTTTCACATTGCACTATGTGTAACTTGGGGGTTGTCTCTGAGAAGGTTTCTCATGTGAAGTCCTTAAATGCAAGTATGTTCCTCTAGTGTTTGATATTGAATATTTACTTGTTAAGTATTGTAAAGTAACCCTATTGTTGGTAGTCTTAAGGACCAAGGTGTGTATTGAAGGGATTGTATGGGAGATTCTTCTTGTCTTACATTAGTGGGTCTTAAGATAACTTTTAATAAGGAAACTCCAAGCAAAATGGAATGCTTTGTCAGTGTAAAATGTCAATGAAAAAAGAGTTTACTGTTACGGGTTTAGTTAATAGGCAATGAAAGCTTATTTCAACTAAAATGTCTCCACGTCTAAATGTTATTTTTTGCATACTCATATTAGTATAATGTTTTTACAACCCCTACTTTTTCCATAACTCTATACGATAGGATTGAAGGCCATCCATTGACAAGCGTGAAGGGTTCCCTAGAAGGCAAGATTTAGGGAAGTTGACTCGCTCAAGGACTTTTGTATCTCCTCATGTAATGCGAGGACCTCGTTTATACTTTCTTTACTTTCTTCTTGTAAGACTTGTATAAGAATTATTATGTATTTTCTACTCAATGTTAAAGGAGTCGTTGTGTTGGGGGGGGAAAAAAAAAACCTAAGATATTTGAAAGTTGTGTCTTTAAGTTGGCCCTTGGCTTCGTGACATTGAGATACAGAAAGAAAACTTTGATATTGTGTTCTTGTGAACGTTTTTAATTAAAAGTACTTTTCTAATATATTTATATATTATGACAGTGATAGCTTCGAGGCTTGTACAAAGATCTCAGAAAGATCAACCGTACACTATTACCTTTTATGGACGACTCAAGACCAGTGCAACCTTTTTCTTTGGTGGACTTAGGGTCGGACAGTCCACATGTGGACTAGCATCTGTGTTCTCAAGGAGACAAATAAATTAAATGTATGACTAACAATGGTCCCATTTGAAAAACACAAAAAATGAAGTGATGGTGGTCTTAAGGCGGAGTAACAAGAGGTAGCGAATGGACGTGGTTCAGGCAACCTTGCCATCATTGAAAATTGAGATGATTTATTCGCAGGTCATTTGTTAATTTGTTCTAATAATTAGTTAAGTGTTTGTACAGTTATGTTGGGTTTATTTAGGTGTTTTAAGAGTATTAAAAGTATTTATTAGGTGTTTTAAGAGTATTAAAAGTATTGACGAAAAAGGTCCTAAAATGACCTCGAAGTATTGGAAATGGTACCAAGATACCATTCACCTTCCATACTTTGGATCTAAAATGTACCGTTCCACCTCCTATTGACGTCAATATACCCTTATCAATCAACTTTGGGTTCCAAACATTGAGCTACTGATTTTAGCGGTTGTTTTTAAGTTTAAGCTATTTTAATATATTTTTTCTAAAACATGGTACTCAAATATTTGCTTACATTTAACTTATTAGTATTAATTTAGAAATCAATGCCACTACCACCCATTAGAAATTTGAAACCCCGCCCCAATGAAGAAATCGTTCAAATTACTAACTGCAACAACAGGAAAGGCTACTTCATAATGTACTTAAAAATTTGAAACGGCGGAAAATATCTATTAGAATGAAAAATTATAATACATTCAAGTGGTCTAATAATTATTACTGATAAATTTATACAACTCTGAACTATTTTCATCTTAATTATTCATGCTGTCTAAACTTATGTGATGATATACATAGATAACTTCTTTTTCAAAATAATATACTAAAGGTTTTAACGAAAATCATAAATATTTATAGAATTATATTTTAAAAAGTTCATGAAATTAATTCGGGATGTATTACTTCTTTACCTTTAATCATAAACTTCTAATTAAAGATTGAAAGAGATCCTATTGAAAGTATCCTCCTAAATGATTGGATCAACCAAAATTTAATTGGGACTTTGTTTCTGACTTGAATAATTTTTGATGTCATATTCAGGTATCTATATATTAATTTTGTTTAAGTTAGCGTTTTTATGGCCGATTTTGATACTCTATAATTTGTTTATTCAGGGTGGTGTTTAGCTAGGTAAATTTTTGGGTAGTGCATTGATTTATAAATGATATTAATAAATTAAATTATAATCAATAGTTTAACTCCAAGTATTTTGAAAAATAAATAAATGGTTTAATTTTAAAAGAATAAATAAGTGGTCAATTTCGAACCCAAAGGTGGAAGACAAGGTTATTATGGAGTCAATAGGTCGATGAGAATGCATTTTGGAGTCAATAGGTAGATGGAGGGTAACCTTGAACCATTTTCAATACTTCGAGGATATTTTAGGCCCTTTTCAAAGTATTAAAACATATTTTAAACTTAATTATATCAAAACCCCAAATACAAACTTCTCTTTTTCTCCAAAAAATATCTATCTTCAACCTCTATAGAAAGTTAATAGTTAAAGCTTCCAAGGTCAATTTCCTAAAGGTTTTCAAAGGACTTTAAGGTATTTTCTTGGGAATCAATGTCAAGGTAGGTTGGTCTTGATCCTTGTTTATTTTTCCTTTCAAGGAGCCAACTCCAAAGAAGTACCATTTTCGGATTAGTTCTAAACCCAATTTTTATTCAAATTATGTGTTACAGTATAAAAAAGTGCTTTCAAATGGTTTTCTAATGATCCACTTATGATTTTTACTGGGGTTTTTGTTTAATTGGTATTTATGTTTAGTAAAATACTCTATCGAACCCCGATTTCTCCTCAATTCCTAAAAACTGTGGTTTATGAAGTGGGTTTGATGATCATGAATGAATGTTGATGGATTATGACAAAATTTATTTAGATAGTTTAATGGTATCATTATACATGCTTTAATTGAAGTGAATTGTTGGTGTGTTGGTAACTCTTGATCATGGCCTTGAAAGGGTAAATTATGATATAGTTTCATGTTGAAGTAGAGTTGTGCTATAGATGTTGGTCACCTTGAAATGTGGAGGTGCTTACTTACTATGTATATTTGTGGATTGGAATTCAGTGATTGCATATATTCCTAGACCCTACTTGATTGTGGGAGGTTTTATACATAATGATGATGTTAAAACATGTGTGGAATTTCAGAATGAAATGATGATTCTGGTTTAGAAGCTAATTGTGTTAGGATTGAATGTTATCTTAGTATCAACAATTGATAATGATGGTGATTATGTGAAAGTCTATTCTCATAAATACGAACACACATAGTTTAATGATAATTGGATAAAGTTCAATGATGATGTTTATCACGCAGTGCTATTTTAAAGGTTATTCTCATATTTTTCTATTACGAATAATAACGAAATGTTGTGAAAGTACTTTCTTACAATAAGGGGGTTCTTAGGTGAAACACTATTCTCATTTTTAAATCTATAAGCTTCCCAATGAATTAAAGAATGTTGGGTTGGTATCGGATGTATGCTTCATTAAGGAGGTTTAGGTCGGGGAATATAGGTAGCATTCTATTATCCCATATGAACAAATATGTAATTGAAGTTTTTTTTTTTTTACTGTACTTTGTGTGGAATATTTCTAAGCACAGAGAGGATATGGTTTGATATGGGTTGTCATCGGTGACTTGAGACGGAGGTAATTTAGTAGCAATTTTAGATGATAGATGCTCATCTGTAATTTTGCTGGGTGGCCGGTGGGGTAGCTAGTAGAAAATTCTCTCATGCCCTTCCCTCTAAAACTATATGCCCACAAAGGTCTATCTAGTAGATACACTTAAGGCTAAACAAATGATGGTCATACCTTAGGCAAGTAGGAATCTCTTTATCCGGTGAGGGTGACACGAGGATTCCATGTAAATCTTACATAGTATGTATCGGTTTTGGCTTACCCCCACAAAAATTTTAATGATCTATGGATTCTTAAGGATGTACTACTTAGTGTGGGCGGTAGAATAGGACACCACCTATGCATTGGACAAGTAGGAATCAATCATGATGTTTTTCTTAATATGCTAATGATTGAATGGGCTCTTGTAATGATATGTTAATGAGAATATTGTTTAATTTATAATGAATGAAGGCTCTATTAGTGTAATGAAGCTAATGAAGAAGGTTGACTCTTAAATGGTTATATGCTTCGATATAAAATATGCATGCTATACATGGATTATATTATTGATTAATTCCTTGTCATGACTATTTTATTCTAATGTGCCTTGTCTGTGGTGATTTCAAAGGAGTATTAAGTGTGAGTAGTACTATGGGATGGTACTTTCACATTGCACAAGTATGACTTAGAATTGTCTTAAATGTTGACCTTAATATGAAAAGGTGATTCATGTAATCCTTATGTATCTTATATACTCTATGTGTAGTTTGAAGAATGAATGGTAAGTTCGCTTTTGGTTACCTTAAAGTGGTACCTATGTGTGGATGGTTGTATGGAATGATATCCATACATTGTAAAGGGTATAGCATGAGGGTTACTTGAGGTGAAGATTAAAAGCAAACGTAATGGGTTATATGGTTGATGATATTCTAATGTGGATAAATGACTTACATGTTTGTTGTGACTTATATTATGACTCTTTTACTCATATTCATGAAGTTTTACAAAAGAGTCATACAAGCATGACTTTCAAATCAAAGGTCCCTTTAAGTATATTTTGCATGGCTATCATGCTTCATAATTAATTATGCTAAGACCTTCTTCTTCTATGTTTTACTACATGTGTAGGTTGAACTAGTTGAGTATCTCTCTCTAGTTTGATCTTTGACTATACCTTTTCCGTGAAATATTTCTCTATGTCCTCATAGATCGAGGACACAAACTTTTAATATTTCTATTTTACTTTATGTTTTTAGGACTATGTCAGACTTTATTGAAGGGACCACTGACCCCTATCTTGTTTAAGGTTTTGTCTAAGTTGTCCATGTGAGACATTAGAACTCTACTTGACAATTAATTGAATGTATTATGATTATATGGTTTTTGAACAAAAATTTTTAATTCCGTATTATTTTATTCACGTATGCGATGTATGGATGCTATGAGGCTTGTATAAGATCTGTTTGGGGTAGAGTATTCCATGTCGCTTTGGGGTATAGTCTCAATTCATGAAAAATATTGTATCAGAGCACAAGCTTTAGGGGATGGTGTTTAGGGTTGATGTCTCAGAAGCCACGTCTAGTAGGGTCTTGTTCATCGGTAAGAGTCACTACAAATATATAAGCGAGAGATTATAGGAAGATAGAAATTTAGACTTCTTTCATATTCTTGAAATCGTTCCTTAGAGTGTAGTTCTCTCATTTTCCTTTTCCTAATCCTTCTCTTGTGTTTATAGGATATTAATACAAGAAGGGATGATTCAAAAAGGGCACAAGAGGAAAATGTGAATGAGAAAGTTCTCCCTCAAACTCCTCAAGACCCTCAAGCTCCTAATGATGAAGGGATCATGTCTAATGTTGAGATAAAGGCGTCCTTCCTATCTTTGATCCAACTTATGACGGTTCAAACTCAAGCCATCACCCCTTAAGCTAAATCCTTAACAACCCAAGCAAACCTAGAAGTTAGACCCCGGGTAAAAGTCAAAGCAAGTACACCCGCTTCAAGAATTAGGGATTTCACAAGGATGAATCCCCTTACCTTCAATCGCTCTAAATTGGATGAAGACCCCATAAGTCTTTATAGATGAAATGTTTAAAGTGGTGGATTACACGGGAGTATCTCTATGAGAAAAGTGGAACTAGTTTCCTACCAATTCAAAAACACATCTCAAGTGTGGTATGAGCAATGGAGGGATGAGATACTTGTGAGAGTGGGTCGCGTTGTTTGGTGATCGTTTAAGACGTCCTTTGTTGATAGGTTCCCCCCTTAGAGTTGATGAAACAAAAGTAAGTGGAATTCATGAACCTCCGTCAAGGGGGTATGAGTGAGAAGGAGTACTCTCTTAAGTTCTCCCAACTATCTAGGGGTATGAATGAGAAGGAGTACTTTCTAAAGTTCTCCCAACTATCTAAGTATGTTCGAACCTTAGTGACAAAATCTAAGGTTAGGATGAACAAGTTTTTAATGGGGGTGTCCGGTTTGGTTGAAGAAGAATATTGTAAGGCAATGATAAATCATTATATGGATATCTCAAGGCTCAAGATATACACTCAAAAAATTGAAGAGACAAAACTTAGGAAAATGAATATGGAGGCAAAAAGAGCAAAACACGATGAACAGAGACATCCAAGGTCCAAAAAAAGGTACTACTACCAATATTCTCCTATGGTCAACAATGATAGGGTGTCTAACCCTAAACATCAAGGAGTGAATGGAAGTGGTTCTTCATTTGAAAGGTCTATTTACGGTAAGTGTGGGAAGAAACATTTGGGTAGGTTCCTTGGAGGAACGGATGGTTCTGTGTTATGAAAAGGAAGGATCGATAGATTATAGATTGTCCTAACATTTTATGTGGCACCAAGTAGAGAGTCCAAACAAGCTTCTCTTGATAGCTCGAATCCTAATGATCCAAAGAGAAACTGTTTCTATGTGATTCAAGCCAAAGATTGCAAGGGAACTAATACGGATGAAGGTACCCGTAAGTAACAGTTCCTTATAATGAGAATATCATATTGAGGTTCCTATGTTGTTTTTCATGATAGCCTTAGTTGGGGTTTTTTCCTAAGTGGGGGATGGCATGTTTAGTAGAAAGTTTGTTGAGAGTGTTGATATCCTAGTCTTTTTCTTCTATTCCTATTCAAGCTTGAGAACAAGAACTTCTAGTAGTTCCATCGTATCCTTATGTTATGCATGTTCTAGGTGAATTCTTGTTTAAATGAGAAAATAATCTTTTGTTATTTATGTTCCTCATGTAGATGTGTCTTTTGTTTGAGTTGTCTATATGCTTCATGAGGTTAAATTATTAGAAATTTAATTAATTTGCGTATTTTTCTAAGTAAAGTTCCTGCATAAAGAAATTATTTAGAATTTTAATTGCATAGGTATCAATTAAGTCATAATATGTGGTAGATATATTTTTGTATATCTTGTTTTATTGTAGTTGTGTTATTTTTATCTGACAAAAATCAGTGTATATGAAGGCATTGAAATAAGTTCAACAGTAAAGGGTCATAGATCGATACAGTAAAATATATGTTAGGCAAACTTTGAATGTTAAAATAAATTGTTGGGGGGTAATATCTAATTAATACAATGTCATATGTCTCAATGAATTTCAAACTTTAATGTTTAAGATAAGAATTAATGAACAATTAGTTAATGAAAGTAGTAATAATATTGTCTTTTGTAAGGGTCATTTAATGAAGACAAAGATTTAATCAACATTTCAAATGTTCTTCTTTATTTTACAAGACAGTTAAGTGAAACTTGTATTCACGGTGGCAACCTTCTTGATGATTATCTATATTATATGTATATATTCTATATATCATATCTATATACTGAAAAAAAAAAAAAAAAAAAAAAAAACGCACCCCTTACGATATCTTTTGTACTTTTCCCGGACTCTGTCTCGCGTTACACGCCTCAGATCGCTATAGGTTCATTGTCTCGGTTCATTTTTACTTGTCATATTTGGGTCTTAAAAATAATTTGACTAATAAGCAATCAAATATAAGGATAGGACATAGGAAATATAATTAGTTTTCTTCATATGTTAAAAAGAACATGTAACAGTGAAAAAATTATTTTTGAAACAATGGATAATCAAAAGTGAACAAAGGAGTAGATGTATTTTACTTCATTATATTACCTAACTATGATAAATTATATGGAAAAATTTTAAAATGATTGTTCCAAAAATGTCCTATTATTATTTTTGGTAAAGAAATGTCCTTTTTTCTTATACATTCTTTTTCCTAATACAAATATTTTAACCATCATAAATTTTTATGTATGTAACTATCATTTATTTTTTATTTAGATAAAATTAAAAAAAATCAAATCAAAAAGAAAAAAATATTTGTCAATATATTCGTAATCGGAGGATGATAAACACTAATTAATTATTGATTTTAAAGTTAAAATACAATAAATATAATGACAAATGCATAAAATGATATATTTTATTAAATTGCTCCACATTACAAATATATTTAAAATATCATCAATGAAGTTATTGCTGACTATTTTTCCATATAACTATTTTTTCATAGACACTTCCCGAATTAAGATATATATCAAATTCACTAATGTTACAATAAATAATTTTCTATTTTACTATAAATTTTAAATAATCATATAGTGAGTAATAGTGGATGTTGTACCAAATCCATGGTAATTGGCGTTTCTTTTTATCAACCTAATTTAATGCATGTATTAATTTAAGCAAGAATCAAGAATTACTAACGTAATTTGGTTCAGGTAGTAAACGGATGATTTCAACCTATTAATAAATGGATTTTTTTTTCACCCTTAATAAATACACACTTGAAAAGCTTAAATAATATTCTCCACTCTGTACTTTGCATCACCATTTGTCACCCTTTATTGTTTGTGTATTCTTGTATTTTTCTCTCGTTTTACAACACTTTATCAGCATGAGTCTCCAACCAGCTAAGACGTACTTAATTCAAAATTAATTCCTAAATTTTAATCAACTTTCTTTTAGAGTGAGGTATATATTTGTGTGTTTATAACATCTCTAATAGGATTTACATATATCCTTGATCTGTATTTTTATTGCGGCATATATAACTTGCTTTAGGTATTATTTAATATTTTACTAGGCATAATAATCAATATATTTCAATTTATTATTGTTATGTTATTTACGATACTAATCTATAAATCTAAATTTAATACTAAAGCATGATATTCAAAGGACTTGTAAATATTTTCCTGTCATAAATTTATGATAAATATTTCTGCGTCATAAAGGCAGTAGTATTATATTAAATTTGACATGCAAAACTTACAAAAGTTTGACGTTAATAACTATTGAAACTAGAAATATATATATATATCAAAAAATAATTGGAACATATATTAAATCTATCATTTCATACTTTATGAGTTTACATGGTTTCTCAACATTTCATGTTCATGCATATAATATATTTTATGCTAATACATAATTATTTGAAACATAAATTTATCTTTTATTATAAAGAAATAAAAATTATGTTATTAACTCAACTATTTTATGACAGTTTTCATCATGTCGAATTTGTCAACGCTTGAATTTGTGGAACTTGATATTTCTGGGTAAAATAATTTGTCATGTATACTTGATACTGAAATTCATTTTACCGCAAAATGTCTTGGTGATTCTATACTCGAAGGAAATAAGGCATCAATTCAATATATAGCGAAAGTCATGATTTTCCTTCATCATCATCTTGACGAAAGCCTGAATGTTTAATACTTAACAGTGAATGATCCACTTGAATTGTGGATAGGTCTGAAAGAGAGGTGTGACCACTTCAAGGCAACAGTATTGCCAAGGGCTCGTTATGAGTGGATGCACTTGTTTCAAGATTATAAGCGTAAATTGGAGTATAATTTAATTGTTTTAAAATACCCTTCCACAAGTTGGATATGTCGGAAAAAATAATAAAGATGAGGACATGTTAGAAACAGATACCTACTTTCTCATGCCTGTATGAAGATATAGCAAACAACAATATCGTGAAAACGGGTTTTCATAAATACCATGAACTGATTTCATGCCTCTGTTGGCTAGGCCAAAGCAAAAAACCTTTTAATGGAAAATTATGGAGGGTCGTCTGCTGGAAAGGGCGCCACTACCGAGTCCACTTGTTGAGTACTTGGTCAGTCTGAAATAAGATAAAATAATTTGGGTCACGACAATGTGTATGGGTGTGGCAAAGGCAAAAGATGATATAATAATCGTCTAGGTGGTGGTCATAAAAAAGGGAGAACAATATAGGTTCTCAAAATAATCCTTCTAAAGGAAGGGGTGATCACTGTCATCATTGTGACCTTAAAGAACATTGAAAAAATGAATGTCGAGCACTGGAGCATGTTTCCTTTAAAAGGAATGGAAATAAAGAAGGTGTCCCTTTTTCTAATGCCCGGGTAGAGTCACATTTGACTCTAAAAATGATGTTCATGCAAGCTGTTCTCAAAAATATGATGAGAATGTTTAGACAAACATAACATTGAAAGATGATGTTTTTGATGGGCTCAATGATATTACTCATCTAGAAGATGAGGACTTCTTTGGGGCTCGAAACTGATATTGATAATTTGTCTTGCAAATAAATAATATTTTTATGTATTTTTAATCTCTTAATTGATGTTTATGCACTTAAGATTTAAATTTCATACTTTTTATTATGTATTTTTATTCGTAGGAAGAATAAATACATTTCCCGTCCTTTTCAGTTGGATCCAGATGTAGTGGATATATGTGTTTCTGGACAGTGCACAACTCATATGATACTAAAGAAAAATATTTCTCTCATTTGGTAATGAAAACGGCATATCTATGTTGAATTACACCTATCCGGTTATTAACAATTTCTTGAGGGAATCTAAAGAGACGCCTTATACTACCTGGAGGAACATTAATTGCAATTTACATTGCTTGTTTGTCGTAAGATCTCATAGAAGTTGTTGAGTTCAAGATTATTCGCAAAAAATGACTATCAATGTTGAGACTGTCAAATGAAGGAAGTTGGAATACTTTAAATGTCTTTCCAATATCGGATAAGAAAACCTCTGCATGAAAAAAATGCCAACAACTTTCTTCTTGGTTGTAAATCATACAAATTTGGTACTGTCGGATCAATAATCTCGTAGTAAACAAAAGTTTACTGGTTTCTAGTGGATTTCTATCATCGATTTCATGACTGATTGGGGTAATTTGATTATAAATGATAGCGTGCAGAGTATTGAGAATTCACATGGGCATACTTTTGAAGAACAAAATTTTCACAGAAAGTTGTTTATCAAACATCAGTGGCTACAATGTTGGAGTGTAATCCCCTGCAATAGCTTGAAAGGATAGAGGGATGATATATTTGGACATAATACCCACATGTTGAATATTTTAAATATTATTTGGTCTTGATATATGCATATACAAGGTCGGAATCTCCAACCCCAGATGAGACTGGCGTCGCTTTACTCTCATAGGTCGGCCAGACCAAGCCTACAACGCATTACTACTTTCATATAGGTTAAAATTCAGCGCAAATTTGAAACTTTTGTTTCTTAACATACATTTATTCATACACTCTTAACATCCTAGGCTGGGCACACAGCACCATCGAATAAAAACGATAATCAAATGAAGAATTAGTTCATATTTTATTAACACGAATTTTTGTGCAAACGGCATCATCCAAAGATCTGAACAAAATGAAAAAACAACTAAGGAACACTAATCCACTAGCTCTGCCTACATCTAACATAAATATACATATGGTATACATCCTCGAATCAGAGGGCCTTCCGTCCGATGAAATCCCACTTCGGATAGCTGCAACTGCCAACCCTTAGCTTTATCGTCACCTTCCTAAACTAAAATTGACAATGTTGGATTATACACCTTTTACTAATAATGGTAAATTGCCAGCATACGCCAAGAACATGCATGGAGTAAAAACATCTCTTTCCTAACAACAGATTTATATAAAGTCAAGTTCATGGGCTTGCCAAAATGGTATTAGTAAGTTAATTGAGTTTCCAAATTTGGATTATGAATGTCAATGCTATTAGAAGTAACTGCCATTATCAATCTTATCATACTGCTAACCAAAACATAACATCTTACATAGCAAATCCATATCGTTTTGCATATAGCACATAACATCTTACACATACCCATATTTGTTTTGCCATATAGCACATAACATCTTTCCTATCCTTCATTCATAATGACATATCCTTGGAATCATGGATTGACATTAAGACTGTTCCAAAAATAGGTTTGCACCTTATGACCTCACTCCGGTGCAGTCTTTAGTCAAACACAAATCGGTTTTCATTCAATTCATACCTCTTCATTTATATCATTTAGAAGCTGTGTAACCACCATCTATACCTAGGATGTAGTTTAAGACTTTCATATGGTGACTGTGATGTTCAGCTGACCTAGTTGTGAATATTTAGGGCTACTCACAACCTCACCTCTTGATTATCTATGCCTAACACCTTTAGTATCATTCATTTTCATTGTGTGTACATCATTTTAGGCTCGGCATCAATTCCATTCTGGGAAACTTTAACTTTCACTGACAGAGATCGTAGTGAGCATCATGAAAATCCAAGTCTCCCCCACAGGGTTTTTTCACTGTTTCTTTTTTTGTTGTTTTTTGTTGTTTCTTTGTGTTGTTTGCTGCTTTCTGGGTGGGTGCAGTTATGTGGGATCTGCTGTCTGTGTACGTGAGTTGGCTTTGTTTGCTTTTTGGTCATTTTTACGTTCTTGGGGACATGCTTTGTGCATCAATTCACCCCTCTCAGCCGAGGTTCAGGGGGGCGGACATAGTCAGAATATAAAGAACCAATATGTGGCGTCGCAGCCAATTCGCAGCCGCAGGGGGGATCGAGCGTACGGGAAATACCTACGGCCCGTGGGCCCGTGAGACTCTTGCATTCTGGTTGTCCGGCGCTTGGAGGGAGAGGCCGGGGAGTGGGTGTGGGGTGGCGTGACGTGTTTTTTTTGGTAAGGTGCCATGTGGGGACAGTCAGATCGCTGGTATGATGCGGCAACTTGAAGGCTTTACGCGAGGTGGGACATCTGTAACTAACAGGAGGTGAGCGGTGTCTCAGCATTCTGAGGATTGGGGATTGATCGCAATGAGGTGGTGGTGTCAGTTGAATAGTAGGCAAGGATTACGGAGGGGGTGTGAGCGTGCCGGGTTCTGGGTTTAGCAAGCGCTGAATATCGAGTCATACATTTGGGGACTGTGGCACGGAGCTCGGGAGAGGAGCGCAGCGAAACGCCGCTGACAGGCAGTCACCATGTTGTGATTGGTAATTCTATTGGCGTTTTTTTTGGCGTCCACTTCCAATCCCAGTTAGGGGTGGCCGGCGTGCGCCGAATATGAACGGAGTGTGGTGGGGCAGGTGGGTGTTTCATTGTTGCGGTAGTACAGAGTTGCCGAATTGGTATTTTTTGCTTTTGTTGGTTTGTGTCGCGGATTACCGTGTGTTTTTAATTGGGTTGTTTGTGGGTGTAAGGTTTCTCCTCTAATCGCGGGTCATGTGTCTGGGTGTGCATATCATGCGGCAACGTTTGGGTCCATGTGGAGGTGGTGTTGTCCTGACCTCACTCGGGTGGTGATCGCGCGGTTCGTGCACTGGTGCAGTGTTGTGTCGGGGCGCGAGCAGCGCCAAGCACGGGCCAATAGTTAGGAGGGGGCACACTCTTACGAACCGGGAGGGTGTCACTTGGCATGGGTTGCGGGTCCATCAGGGCAGGCGACCATAGGATTGTGCCACGGACGTCGAAGCGAGCCGAGACTTCAGGGGGCCGACGGACACCAGAGCGCCAGGCAGAGGGGGAAGAGGCAGAACCCGGCCTCACAGAGGGAGACAACGGAGCAAGGGGGGGGAGCCAAGAGCGCAGGGGCAAGGCTAGGCATGCACAAGTTAATGCTTGAACATCTTTCAGTCACGTATACGTGACTTATGGACAAGACGGAATTTGGGAAGAACCGATTTCAATCCCTTGGACAACAATACATGTTCTTTTTAATATTTTAGTTTTCGCTCCACAACGACTTGGACCCCGAGGATCGACCCCACCAGCTTTATCTCTTCTTTTTGTGTTTCTTAATTTTTACATGCTTCTCCTGTGGGCTTTTCTTAGGACCCGAGGGGTTGTGGTAACTCGAGCCTCACATCCTCATTTATTTATTATTCTTTGTTCTTTTGGACTTTTCAAGGTTAAACCGTAAGGGTGTGGGGATCGTATCCCCCCACAATTACTACACTTGATTTTTCTTTTTGAAACTTCCTTTTTTTCCGCCTAGCGTCGTGGATTGAATTCTTCACACACCCAAATTCCTTTCATTTTAACCTGACTTTGACCAATTGTTGCTGGTTTGAAATACCAACCTCCTCATTTTTAATTTTCCTAATTCCATTGGCTGCAAATCCGTTTGATCCCCCTCACCACATTTATTTGTTAACCCACCCCTTAATTTTCATGGGTTTTAATATGGGAGTCACAGTTCCTCATGAACCTCATTATTTTAATTCATTTTTCACAAACATTTTGAAATACTTTAATGTGACCGAATCCATCAACTTTGGCGCTGAATTTTATTGTAGTTTTTCAAGCTCATTTTTTCGCAACATGACTCACTGTTAGTTCTTGGACTTTCAATGGTTCATTTAAGAACGTTTTCGGTTCATTTCATGGCATTTTGTTTACCAAGAATTTCCTCATTCATTCACCACCTACAATTCCATAGAACATCACGATTTACTTAATTTTGTGCACGTACGAAATACCAAAAAAAACCATAACATCACATTTTTGTGTTGTTTTTTAGTATCTTGCAACTGATATGGAGGTTACCTTCTGAAAGTTTTTTTTTGCATTTCCAGAAAGTAATAGATTAGAGCATTCCATGATTTTTGATTCTCTCTGACCTCTCGTTTGATTGCAAAATATAAAAAAATTCTTGGTTATTCTGATAAGCCATGCTAGTGAAATACCATCAATTATTTGTTGGATCAAATATTTTGGGGGTGGCGAGTGTAATCTACATCTAGGTCGATGGTGAGAATACTGCTTAAGGTGTACAAATTACTTGCTTTAATAGTAATCGTTGTTGAAAAGTAGAAGTTTTTACCTGCTTATGGATTTCATCCCGCAGGTAAAAGACACGCTCCAAGTAGATCAAAATGTGTCTCGACATTTGGTTGATGAACTTAGTCACGCTGACAGGACTCTTTAGTCATTTGGTATCTTCCTCTACTCCCTCACCCTAAAAACCCCTTCTGTTCATTTTTTTTTGTTAACATTTCCCTAAACTATTTAATCATTGGAAAACAAGAGAACAAAAATAGCCTCAAATAAGAACAAATGAGCCATACCTGTGAGAAACCATAAAAGTACAATTGTTGGTCTCCTGACTTATAACCTTACTGTAATTATTGTACTTGCCCACCTTCATCTTACAAATAATCATCTCATCATAACTGTTTACTTTTGTCTAGAGTTTTCATCACCATCCTATCATTATTGATATGTGTATTTCATCAAGTTAATTACTACTTCGACATGTATGGATCGAAATGGCCATCTCTAGCAAAATTTTTAGCTTTATGAAAGTTGTTCCCTTCAGGAACTAAGTTAATCAACATCTTGTTAGTAATTGGAAGGAAAGTTACAGTCAAATTTCCCCAAGCCGAGAAAGAATGCTCTTCTTTCCAAGTTTGCCTTGAATAGACGTTCGATAGAAGTGAGTGAGTGAGCCACCCTCTCGTGTGACTCGCTTCACTTTGTAAGTTTTAAAGTCATCATGAATGTCAATTGTTGCATGTATGGTGAATACTCGTTCATTGCAATGTTTGCCTTTTGACCAAAGTTCTAAGGTTTCGTTGATATGGTATGTCCAGCTTCAAGACTATGTTTTTCAATTTGCTTGGGTTGTGAAGACAGTAGTATTTGCCAATACAAATACACTATTTTTACCATTAATCAGATGATGAAGTAAACATATTTTCCTTCTACAGTATATATTGAATCTTCATATAGGATGTTCGAGACTCTTCTGCTTTGAGAGGACAAATTACAATCTAATTTCTTAATTATTATTTTCTATGGTCATACATGTAAAGTCATCCTTCCATTAAAGAGCTATGTTTGTGTTCTAATTGTCAGTTTTATTAGCATGTCTGGTTGATGTTTCAAATTCTAACTAACAATTGTGAAGTTATTAAACAACTTCCTTTTTTAGAATCTTATTTCCACCATCCACCTTAGTGGGAATCTTATTGAATCAATCATACACTTGCTCGTCTAGTACAATATTTGTTTTTGTCATAAATCTATCTTCATGAATGTTGGGGATTTTTTGTTTCAAAATAGCTGAAGTATCTCCTCCCCCTTTCTAATAAACATCTAAATCATTTTCCTTCTGAATATGGTTTACGTTGGTCAACTTGATAATGTAAATGGCGCATCTTGTGAGATTCATGAACATGTTTCTGATGGTTCATCTTTTCTTTTTGTGAAGTTACTTTTTTGTTCGTCTCTACTTTATTTAACTCAAGCTTGCACTGTTTAAGATTTTTAATTATCTTTTGCTTGGATCAATCCGGGTCGGCGCTTAGGTGCTTCCATGTTTACATTTGCAGTTTTGCATTGGATTTTTCCAAATAAAAAAAAGAGATATAGCTTTCTTTGGCCTGGTTACAGTATGTTGATGGCCCGCGAAACTCAGCGAGATGGATGAAGTGATCAAGATGATCAATCTAAATTCTTTACCTACCAACAATCATAATCATGGACGGACACTCTTGGTTTGTGATTATATATTTCTCCAAGAGTTGTGTAGATGAGTTAATAAGCTAGCAGTTATCCATGATATTCTAGACTTAGAAGCATTTCCATGTTATACATATGAAGTAGTAACAACTAACAAGTGATGAAACCATTGTAGCCGTTAACTATGATAGTACTTCCCTTTTACTATTTTACTTTTAAAAATATTTAAATGTATTTGTACATAATATATGCACAAAAAGTCATATGAACAAAGTAATTGAAAAAACTACAAGTAAGTGAAATATAGAAGTAAAAATAAAACATGTAAATTAAGCTCAAAATTTATATAGAATTTTGATCTAGAAGCTACAATGCAGTCAAAGTCTATACTTCAGGGTTTCTGACTAATTTTCTTCTTTTAGAATTTTTTAATTACTTTTCTTAGTAAGTAATATATCCATATATTTCCCCACAAACAATGATATACTCGTTTAGTCATTGGTGCTCTCCTCTAAGTAAGCCCATGCCCATTATCTCATTTCATTAACATGTTTATGCTTTCTGCCTACGCGAAGCAATGAACACACCTGATCTTGATCCGAATTTGGGGTTTAGCATCTCCTAATGACCTTTGACAATATTGACCAACATCTTGGTTAAATCTGAAGTATTATATCTTCTTTTTGATAATTTTAACATCAGGATATGATTCTCAATCTAATATCGGGTTCATTCTTTATATTATCAAAAGGATATTTTTTAGACATCTGAATCTGGTGACATCCATACAATTACTAGATTCCTGTTGACATTGGAGGAAAGTTTCTTGATAAGGTAATATTTGTGTATATTGATTGAACCAGTGCATGGGTTGCACTAAACAATAATTGCAACTTGTCAAAAAAAGTAACAAAACTATATCGCGAATCTACCATGATCTAGGATCTCTATAAACGGTATCTTTTCCTCTACTACTCTACTTGCGAAACCATGAGCGAAAAAAAGCCTGTACATTTTTTAGTTTGAGTCGTTTGAAGATTACAACACTTGCTCTCCAAAATGTCTACGCCATTCTTTCTTTCCAACATTCACCAAATACCTGCTGCAGAACCGGCACTCATCTCTATCTCAAGCTCCACCCCTACTTCCTCCGACTGTATAATATTGTGATTATGTAAGTCATAACCCACAAACCCCCCCCCCCTGAGCCAATGCAAAATCCTATAAACGTGGAAAGCTATTCTCCCCTTGAGAACAATAACTGACTGTCCCCTAACCTCTTCGTCACATAAATAGCCATCTTAGACACCTGGAGAACTCTCCTTTTCTGAGACTTCAATTTGTTTAAAGACTCTTCTCTGCCATAAACCAAGTGCAACATACACCTGGAAGATTTTAGGTCCAATCGTGATCTAAAACTTATATGCAGATTTTTCCTCGATGTTCATGTTATTTCTGTTCCACCATAGGATGCCATAGTTCATTCCCCTTCTTCTGTAAAAACTCCCGCTTCCAAAAATATTTGTCACAGTCTTCCGAGTATCCTCATTAAATTCCTCTAACTGGAAATCCATCCATGTTATACCCAAACCGCAACTACACTCAGTTGTTCATTCACATCTCTGATACTTTTCAAACTTACATTGCCTATCCATTTATTCTCCCAAAAAATGTCTTAATTTCCTACCCTGATTGTTGTATTGATCTTCAAGAGAGCCCACAAGATTCTGATGGACTTCCATAGGCCTACCTTATATTGTGTACGACGTCCTCTTCTTATCAGCCACTTGTTTTCTCTCAATTAGTTTTCTGAAGTACTTTCCCTATTGGGTTGAGGCTCAAAAAGTATGTGTCATTCTTTTGTTACTAACCAAAACAAATATTTCAATATTTTGACTGTAATAATCCCTTGTCTTGTATATGTTGCACACATATTTATTTGGTAGTAAGTGAGCATAGACTGACTGAAATGGGAAATCATGTGAGGAACATTATTCGAGGAAACCAACTCTTTGACAATTTTTATTGGTCCTACAAATTTTGGAAGTACATTACTCCTAATAAAGGCAGCCAAGCATATGCCTATGCAGTATTGGCTTTTCAGAATAAAAATTTCAGTAAAAGTGTTACTAGATAAGTTTTCTCTTAACTTATTTCAAAATACAATAGTTGTTAAAAGGAAGTTTATATGTATTAACATTTAGCCATAGTTATTGAATGTTGTAGGTGATTTTCATTTAATTTTAAAAAGATATCTTTGATTGTAGTTGAAGCTTTCCTTATTTGACACTGTTATGATTGGTCCAATCATCAACTTATTTATTTATTTATTTATTTATCAATTATTTATAAATTTGGTGTTTCAGGCTTCAACATACCTCTTCTTTTTGTTGATTGATGTTGATGGTAAAAACTTTCAAATCATTAACAGGAGATATTTGGAAATTTATGTTTTTGATTTTGAGCCATATAAAATGTTGATAATTGTAAAGAAATGTTAAGTGTTACATATTGAGGATTTTTTCTACTTTTGTAATATGTGTGCATGTGTTCGGATATCATGTTGTCGTGTACCTACAACAATGGAGCCAATGCTTGAGAATTGATTATGCATTTTCTTTCAATTGCTGGTTTTAACTGATCAGAACAGACAATGAAAGACAAGTTCCTGCAATAGACAACCCGTGGTTCAAGTCACCTGATTCATCGAATTAACTAGGGAATATCCTGTAAATTGTTTCCTCCTTCAACCATATTGGTTGTATGATTACTGCCGTTTTACATTGGCTATTCTTCGAATGGTAAGGGGGATGGGCAAAGTCTCTTATGTTTAATCATATGGAAGTTAAAGTCAACTTAATCTAGTTTAAAATTAATGATGTAATTACAGTTTTACATAGGGTTTGTTCTTCACAATTTTTGAAGGTTTCAGTTTATACATATGATTTTTGTTTCCGGGTATCAGTGGTTGTTATCTTGGTTTTTGACTAGAAAAGGGACTAGGCACTACTATATGCATAAAAAATCACTTTTCGAGATTTCCATCCTTTTTATTTAACTATGGAACAAGAAGGGAAAATTTTCAGTCTACGATTGAGAGTTTACATTGGTGGCTCGTTTAGGAATGCTAGTTCATTTGGAAGTGAAATACCTTATGAATAAAATGAAAGGTTATGGATGTGCAACTAACTAGTTTAGTATGTAAAAACTTCTTATGCGACGACTTCAGGGATAATGGATCTGAGAAGAAAAGAGGTCAGAATAGTCTGGAAGAGACCTTTGCTAAAGGCAGTAGGTATTGGATGTCTGGAGAAGAGTCAATTGGACATACTTTTTGTCACAACTTTTTGAGAGGATGGCATCATTGGACTAATTTTTCAAAATGTTTAAGAGCAAAGAGAAAGTAGTTATATAAAGTTGTTCAAGTTGGTTTCAGTGATCATCTTAATCAACATAAGCTTAGTTTCTCTCATGTGGTCAGACGGCGAACAGATTTATGACCGTATTTTTCCTTGTTCCCACTGAGTGTCTGATTATATCTTATATCACTAAATATCAGATGTTGCACTTTAGGTTCTGAATGCTATTTTAATGTTCCTATTTTATGTTGTCTACTAGCGGGGAAACTACTGCATCCTTAATTTGTTAAAGAAGTTAACTTCAACCTAAGGGACATCAGTCTCACTAAACTCATCCCTTTTCGCACCTATTCTACCTATGTTCAAGGACATTTTTCTTCTTTTCTGCCCTTTAACGGATTTTTCATAAGTTCAATCAGAAACGTTAACACCTAACATCTGGCAACCCAAACTTATTTTTATAATCCTCAAATCCTACAAAGGACACTCCGGTTGAACAACATTTGTCCAACTTCTATTGACCTCTTCGACTTACGTACACACCCATCAGAAGGTCTTGTTGCCTTAGACCTTTCCTTTTAATACCTCGCTCTCCACATTTCATCTAAATGCTTGGTGAATGCCAGACTTAATCTTCCCTCTTCAGCCTTAGTATAAACATTCTATCCGCCTTCCTTGCCCAATTGCCGCTCCACACACAACATGTCCATTTATAAAAGATGTGGGCAGCCTGTGTGTTCATATCAAAGTGTTGTTGACCAGATCTACACTTGTCAATGGTTTACTCACTAAATTACATTTCAGTTACATCCCCAACTGACAAGAACACTCAATATCCGAAGCAAACATGCATTTACAGACGACACCATAAGAATCTAGATCACCACCTAGTGGTTACAAAAGGTAATCGCCCGGCCTTATTTGGTTGGCCCATGTTTGACTGGTACCTGGAATTTTAGTCTTTCCTTTGAATGCATGTCCCTTAACTTGTTTTTTTACTCTAATATATCATTCCTTCAAGCATCCTTTACATGTTCATCTTGAATACTCTTCAAAGTCCACCGGCAATCATCAACGAGCATTATTTATGCTTCTGTGTCACTCACCAGACCGCCTTACTCCCGTCTGTTTGTCGTTTCTTCCCTTGCTTTGGCGCATGTTTACACCTTTTGATACATCCTCGTGGCATTCGTCGTTTTTTTCTTATGTGTGTCATTCACAATTGACAATGCTTCAATTTAGCTTATGCTCATTATATCCCCCGTATTTACCACGAGAACCATTGTGACTTTTCACATGCAAAATTTAGGCCCCAACTGATAGTTTGTCAGCCGTCCCAAGCCCATGTCATGGCCTGATATTTGCCAATATCCAGTTCTCGATCTGAATACTGCTTATTTTCTAGGCATTTGTATTGAGAACTCATTCAGACCATGGCCAAAACCATCTTCTCATACACACATGATTGTGTGGATTCCCACCCCGCACATTGGGCCTTTGACAATGTCCATTCTGTCTACCCCTTATGTTCCCACCCCGTGTCCTAGGTTAAGTCCATTTTGGGTCAGCACCCCCCTTTTAACAACTTCCCCCACCTAATAAACGTCACACACTCTTCATCTGAGGACAGCCCCTCACTCTGAATCTTTGGTTACATGCTCTCACTACTATCTGATGCTGTCTCTGACGAATCTTGTTCTCGATGACTTCTGAATACGGCGTCACGAACGAAAAAACTTATCCTGTGTACAAGCCGTAGGAACGTGTTTCTGTCCCACTCTTTCCTCTAACCCTAATTGTTCTGGGACTCTCGCTATCTGCTATCGCGGAAGAAAGGAGGGCATGTACGGGCATGGGGGACTCTAGACGTCGTGTGTGACGTCCCTTTGTAAGGGTGGTCCACCACAAGGAAATCCCGACAGGGCACAGGCGTGGGGGAAAACGAAGACGCTTGACTGGCTAGGTGTTGTTCCCCTTCATCTTCCGTGTTCGGGCGCTTGGACGGGGAGGGGATCCTGGGGAGAAGGGGGGTTGATGGCCCGTCCCATTTTTTCTTCCACTCCGGCTCCTTTCAGTCTGCTTAAGTGCGAAAAATCCCGAGGGTCATCACTCTCATCAAAGTCATCCAATTTATCTTGTAACCATATATGGCGGAATTGAGAATTTGAATTTTTGTTGCCTTTACTCTCTGGGGGCCCCCATTTTAACACCGCTTATAAAATGGTGCAAATTTTTTCTTTATCTGTTGCCTATGTTAACATGGACGAAAATTCCATTGACATAAGCTCTAACTGTGTGCCTTTTTCAAGACGTCACAGTCCACTCTCTTGCCAAACCAGACAATTCTGCTTGAAGAACTTTAGTTTTCAACTCTTCTTAAAGTTTCCACTTTTCAATCTTTGGGGAAAATTCGAAAAATCACTTCTCTACCCTTGTTCCCACCAACCTTGTCATCATCACTTAATTAATGTTGTGGACTTCACCTTTCAACATCTTGAATCTTTGCTACCTTGAAGTAATTTTCGATATCCCAAAGAAATTTCTCCAAATCCTTGGCACTTCTCACACTATTGTAAGCCTTTGGTTCTGGAACCTTCATCCTTATGGGTCCAATTGTTCCTTGTAACGCACGACATATAAGAAGATTTTCACCACGCAAGTCTTCCTTCTCCCAACAAACGAGTTCCGTTTCTTGTTGGGCAGTGTCGTGTTTAGCTGCATATTCTGCCTCTAACATCAACACTTTTTCGTTCAAGAATTCTTTGGTCAAGGTTAATTCTGCCTTCACTCTTTGAATTTGAGTGACAAGATCAACCAAAACCTCCCTATCCTTTGTTCCAGTAATTAGTACTTCTAGTCGTGTCACCCTCTCCTGCAGCTTAGCATTTCCACCATCCATCGAATAGTCTAAGCAACTCTCTGATACCAATTTTTACACAGGCATACTACTCCACCTTAATTTTGTGCAAGAAGTTAACCCTGCCTAATGGCAGACAAATATCACTAAAATCAGCCCATTCAACAGCCTATTCTTCGTAACGTTCAAGGACGTTTTTCTTCTTTTATGCCTTATATTATTTTTTAGATATTTCAACACGGCAAATCACACATAAACATATTGCCAACCGGCAGAACTTTATATTTCATGATCAACTATTACAAGACCTCACTCGTTAAACAATAGGTTCTGTCAACTTCCACTTCGTGCCTTAAGGTCAATCACAAGGTCGGTTTGTTGCCTTATACGACGCGTCTTAAAACCCTCACATCTTATTCTCATGTCTTGTGAAATTTAAGACGTGATGCGTTCCCTCTTCACTCAGATACAAGCTGCATCTCCTCCGTCGCCAAGTCCGAACACACAAGGGCTGTCCATTATGAACATGTGCAACTTGTGGTTTACTAGTATAAGCGTTTGATACATGTCTAAAACTTGTCAATTCTAGCCCACTAAAATATAATTCAGTTGAAATCCCAACTGTAGAAACATTTAAATTTCGAATTTTAAATGCATACAAGAGGTACAACGAATCTAGACACAAGCGGTTACCAAAAGGTAACTGCCACATGTGCTTGGCATGTGAGCTTGATGACTGGATTTCGTTTTTTTGTGCTATCCAAAAAAACAATTCCTTCAATATTTTTTACTCTATTAAGTTTGCACTCATTGTACCATCCTTTCCTTCTAAGTCCACCAGAATCCATCCGTACAATTTTCCATGCCTTCGCACCACCAACGCCTTGCCGTTGTCTGCTACTGTCTTTCTTTGGCAATGTTAACTTTTAGTTCGCTCGTGCCATTTTTTGTTTTCTTGCTGCGTTTCATTCATAATTAGCAATCTATAAATTTAACTCAACTCAATTTTCCCACATTTGACCATACCATGTGATTTTCGGATGCAAACTTGCCCACAACTAATGTTGATCAGCATCCAAGACATGTCATGGCCTGTTGCTTTTTCATCATTGTTTGACACTTTAAGACATTTTAACACATTGCTCACACAACATATGATTGATTTCACCTGCACTTTGTTCTTTGACAAAGTCATTCATGCAAAACGTGCCAGCCCGTGTCTATTCGATCATTTGCTCGACCCTACTCCTTGTCCTAAACTGGGTTTTGTGGGGGGTTGCAACGAATAATGTTGTTTGGTGTATACTTTCAAAAATTGTATGCTTTCTATTCTTAAGTCCAAAAGAAAGGCAAGTTGGGGGTTATGTTTAGGGATTCGATTGGCTTAAGTTAAATATATTATTGGACAATTATTGTAGCATCAGCCCATAAACTAACTGTCTGTATTATTTCTCTTCCTGCTAGCATTTGGTATTCTTCTATTTCCAACCAGTATTGCAGGAAGTGGGTTAAGGTCAGTCAAATATTTTCAATATTCATCCAAATTACGACTTTACGGATTGCCTGCCTGCCTAATACTATTTTCACAAGTCTTATTTTTCTCCTTTTCCCGTGTCAGGTTGCTGCACTTTTGGTCTTGGTAACACAGACACACTAGCTACAATCGATGTTTATTGTAAGATTTTTGTGTTTAATATTGTGTTTCATGCTAGGATGCTCCCCATTGATTGATTATCAGGATCTTGAACCACTCAACTATACTTTCTGGTGTCTTAATGCTCATTATTAATTACGTATGCTTCACCAATATTTTAACTTCTTAACATGATGATGATTACATTATTGTAGAAACGGTAGTTTTCATAATTCACAGAAAGACCCCCCAGACCCCCCCCCCATACCTTGGTTGTTTCATAATTTCTGGTTTTCCTTGTTTTGTACCATTCTCTTTATAGCTAACAGAATTGTGTTTGTTTCTATTAATAAGTAACCATTTATTTGTTTGGAGTGTATTTTATTCCAAAAAACTGATAATTTGCTTTATCATATATTTGTATGGAGATTAACAATGACATTTTTTTTTATTCAGGTTCTTGTACGTTTGTGCTATGATTGTTTGTGTTTGTGTTGGTGTATCTGTTATAGCTTCAATTATTTGTAGGTTAAGTTATTGTTTTTATTTAAAGTAGTTCTTATTTCGTATTTTTAAATTAAACTTACCCAAAATAGTTATAACTCACCTCAAGATATTTATATGGGTCGAATGACAATGAAAAAAATAATATAAAAAGGATGAAAACCTTGTCTAAAAAAGATTTTATATATCATGAGAGAGAGAGAGAAAGAGAGATAGAGAGAGAGAGCAAGAGAAAGGGAGAGAAGAGAGTTCAAGAAATAAACTAAAGTGTTTTATTTTTAAGCTTTCATTACTTATTTTGTGAAGAACTTTGGACCCTGGGCCATAAATTTTAGAATATTTGGAAATTTTTGGCTAATCATCGTGTTTATTATGCATTTGTATATGTAATTTATTTATTATTACTTGTCATATTTGAATATTACAACAATTTAGAGAATAAATTATTGATATAACTATTTATCACACTATTTTTATAGATTGATCTTGATAGTATTAGATTTGAAAAAACAATTTGAAAAATAATAAGTAATTAGTAATGAAAGCATAATATGAATTAAAAACCCATATTTTTTAATATATGAAAATTGATAGATAATAATAATAAAAAATTCTTAAATAACAGACAAATAAAATTAAATAGGGAGATTATATATTTATTACTAAAAAGAAAGTAATAATGCTTAATATGAAACCCATGTCTTATGAAATTAATTAAAAAACAAAAGAATAGGATCCATCATATTCTTTAATGGCATACATGGTTCGTAATTAAATAGAAAAGGATGGACTTTTTAAAGAGTTTTTGTTTAGGTCCAAATAATAAAGCAACAAGTATAAATTTTCTAAGCAAATTTATCTTGCAATTTTATTCTGTTCCATGGAGTTGACCAACTGCCTTAAAGCCTATTTTGGATTGACAAAAAGTGTTGTGACAAACATAAATGAATAAGTATTAGAATATAAAAGGACATATAAATAATCTTATATTGGTCTTCTTGTATAAAAAGAGTGAAGATCAACGACGATCAAGATCCAAATAGTAAATTTAACATAACAAATACACAAGAATGATCTAGAATAAAAAAATCTTTTTCATCTAAATAATATCTGCCTACATGGCTTTCTGTTATCCACATATTACAAATAGACTTTTTTAGAATCACACTTTAAACCCAAATAAAGCGAGCTTCTCTATTCCTATTACTCCTCACTCAAGTTCTATCCGCGATCAAGTGTCATCTCTTTCGATCTATAAGTATTTTTCCTCTTTAAATTTTTGTTTTAATTTTCAATTCTCTTCTTTCATAAATTGGATACCTCTTAATGGTAAGACCAGAATTTTCTTATGTTCTTTGATGTTGTTAGATAGGAATCCTGATTTATTCATATTCTCTCTTTGATACCCAATTTAATTGTTCAGATTTCTCTCAATTTCTTTTTATTAATATAAGTATTCACCAATAAAGGTTTTGATGAAGAGCTGAATTATACAGTAAATTGGGTGCATCAGTTTTCCTTAGTTGATGTGGCTTATGTACATTGTTATGTTGAAAGATAAAATAAAATATAAAAGTTGATGCCATATTTTTGTGTTTTTGGTACTTGGGCAGAAATGATCTCCTCATTTTCATGTTTACTCCCATTTGGATGTGAACTATCTATCTGATTGTTGTCTTTAGATCTCTGATGATCAGTGTGTGATACATTACTAGAGGTAATTTTTACAAGTCACTTTACCTTTTTCTTTTAGGATACGTTTCTACTTTTTGCAGTTCATTTTTGTCCTGATTTTGATTTTCTTCCAATGGTTCCTATGAACATTTGTTGTATTTCAGTTAAACAGAATTATGTAAAGATAATATTATATGATAAAAATATGTAAAAAATACTTGCCCTCAGTGATTCATGGTCAAAAGAGGTAACACATATATAAAACATAACTTAAGCTATTCAAATTATACCTACAGGCACATCTGAAAGGTTATGAGAAATTTTTTATAGTCACAGAGCGGCTTTCACAAAGGAATTCATTATTCGTTCATTAAATTTCTCAAGACACTAAATGATGCTTTGCTCAATGATTGAATATGCATCATCATTTTCTCGGCTTAGAACATGTAAGATGCATGTATAACCTCTTTCTATTGTAAAACTTTGGATGCCATGTAAGAAGTAGAATCCAAGTACCTTGTCGAAGAAATAATTGCTAACAGAACTTTATTTTATAGAAAGTTAGACATTTTAATATAAAGCTAAATGAAAATTTTGAATTAATATAACACACACACACACAATATTTCAAGTGCTAAACAATTTAACTACCTCAAACTGAACTCATAATAATTTGAAAATAAACATCTAATCTAAGCCAAAGCGGCAACTAAGATCTGAGTATATGCCAATAACTTAATAATGACGAATGGACTAACATCTGACTTACTATGTACGAAGCCTATAATAACATAGATGGATGTTAGGACAAGCCCCACAACATCCTAATGAACTAAAATTAAAACTGAAAGCAACAAAATTGATCCTCCAAATGGAGGCTCACCAACTGAATATGGGGTACTCAACTAGATCAACAATACGCTGGAATGTCAATCCTAGTTACATGCATCTGCATCATTATACAAAACAGGTCATCTGACATCAGTACATTGAAAATACGAGTATGACAGTTAGAATGCTAAAATACAACATAAGTTTGAAGTTGATTCTCAAAGAAACTCTTATCTTGGCTATTCTTAACTCATGAATACTTAACTGAACTCATTTCATTATAAAATAAATTAAAAACATGTGTAATATAAATAAAATTTGTTTAAAACATGGTTTTTAATTCTATGTATATGCAAAGATACAAATAATGGTGTGACGTATTTAACAATACAAAATAAACTGACGTCAATTCATAATCATAATAAAATACATACCATGCTTCCTCTAAAAGCCTGCTTGTGCAATGGATGAATGAAATCATATACCCACATTCATACTAAGTAGAGCCTCTTTACTAAACCATGCAATTATTGTTGTGGGAGGTTCAATTGAAAAACATCACTTAAAATCTATAGTGATGATACAACGTTATTAGGCCCACGATGCCCGATCATCCTACACCTTACCGGAGTGTAGGACCTTTTTAACTTAGTGGATTCACTAGCTTAATATAAGTGATCATCTAAAAATATGATCCTTTCATGCCCATGATTGATACATGATTTACGGAGACTTAAGTTAATATGAACTCGCTTCCACATATTGGTGCTCAATAGTACTCCCAAAAATATACTTAGCTCATATTTTTTAATATGAACTCGCATCCCCATATCGATTCTCATTATTACTCAATACTTAGCTTAAAACCTCTCGTGGAATCGATGTTCCCTTTTCTTGCTCAAAACTCTTTTGGAAATTTTAGTTTCTTCTTATCTTAAATGTGAAAACATTTATAAATTCTTTGGGAACATTTGCTTCCCTATTGCTTTTGAGAAATGAACTCAACTCTTTTTTGCACTTAGCTTAACTTGAATCTTTTATTTTTTAAACAAATTTAAAACACTTAATAAAGATCTTTGAAAAACTTTGATGAACTTCACTTGACTTTACTCTTAACTTTACCTTACTTGACTCTTAAATTTACTTTAATTGACTCTTAACTTTCCTTTAATTTAATTATGGATTCAAGGAATTAAGATTTATGATAGGAATGATCTCTTGATGTTTAGGAATGATTTGGAATAGATAAACTTGAGAAAAGTTATGAAATCACCATCTTAGGAAAAGTCTGAGACGCAGATATGCTCCTAAATAATTACTCAAAAAACTTAATGTTGAGACAGAAAAGTCCACGTCCTGTCCACGACGCGAAGCAACATTTTTCACTGAGGGAATAGGTTCGCAACGCGGACATGGTACATGTTCCTTGTCCGATTTTCTATTCTTGGTTTTGTAGCCCCAATTTGCCTAACCACAAATTTTCTCTCTAATTCATTTTAGATCCCGATACCCACCATATATACTCAAGAACTTAACTCTAACAACTCAAAATTTCAACGAAAAGATCTTATAAACTCTACAATTCAACTCAATTGAAGAACAACATTAAAATTCAAGAATTCATGTCAAGAACATAAATTTTCAAATCTATTTTATGACGAATTTTTTTAACTAAACATGTTTGGCGTGTGGTTGAATGAACCCAACACTATGAAAGACTCACATACCTTGTATGATCCAAATTTTGAAGAATTTCCCAATCAAAACCGCTCCTTCTTGGCGAATATACCTTTTCCTCTTGCCCTTTCTCTTGCGCTTTTTCTCCAAACAATCTAACTCTATTTTTCAAAAGCATAAACTGAAATTTAAATTTTAATTTGACCTACTTAAATTTAAAAGACAAATTTTAATTAGTGAGTAGGAAAAGGAGTAATTACCCTTTGTTAAATTTATGTATGGAGATTTCTTATATCAAACACCACAACTTCCAAAGGGCATATAATCGCTAATTGCGAACTCGAAATTTCACAACTTGGCGAAGAAGGGATAGAGCCATTCCAAATATAGTACAACCATTTGCTTGAGTAAATACACCTAAAATAATCGAGCCATGGAGTTTAGTGGCAGGTTGAAGTGGATCCAATAAAACATTGTCAGTTAGGGAACCAAAAATAGGGCCACGCTGTTAAAAAAGGCTTTGCCAATTCGTGAACTTGCCGTCTATTTTCCTTTTTGTTGGGATATGTTACAATATCTCCCCTTGTGAAAATTGACTCTAGAATGATATATCTTTTACTTGGCTAAGGGTGGAAAATCTAGTTCGAAATACCCAACAAGAAAAATGCAACAAATGACATGCTTACTCATAATTTAAAAAGTACTAAGAAGAAAATTAGTACCTTGATCTGCATTTTCTCTAGATTCAAATAGATGTGGATATCGCTTCTTCACATCCTCTTCAGATATCCAAGTAGAACATTCAACAAACTTATTTCCCCACAAAACATTGTGTGATACTACTTCCTTAGTCCTCAACTTGTGAACTTGGCGATCTAAAATTTGAACAAAAATCTCTTAATAATATCTTTGATCCCAATATCTTTGATTGTTATAATCAATTAACGATCGTCCATGCACTTCGTCAACATGGAAACATGCAATCCCGAATGAAACGCTTTCTTAAGGACCAATATACGGGGGATTGGGTTTACCCTTTTTACCAAATGTCATAACTCCCTTCATGGGTGAAAATTATAAATATACCCCATCATCTACTTCGAACTCTAAAGACCTTATCCATACATCATTGTAAGATTTCTGATGACTCTCCACTGATTTAAACCACTCTTGAATGACCTTCATTTTAATCGATAGCTTGATAAACTAACTCTGGTCATATAACCCTACTTCACCAACTTCAAACCATCCAAAAGGAGATCTTCATTTGGATGCTAGAGTGGTAACTATTTTTGTAAGAAACTCCATGTGATCTAGGTGATCATCCTTATTATCCTTGAAATCAATCCCACAATCTAGCTTTATACCTCAAAACACCATCTATCCTTTGTTCAAAAGCCATCACTTTTTGCTTATGAATATTTTCCTTTAAATTAAGGAATATGGTCTTGGTCTTGCTTCCCTTTAACTTCTCAGACTAATGACGAGTCAACTCTATTCATCACCACTACTCCTCCTTCTGTTGAATCTATTAATCGAACTCCAATTATGTAAGTCTACGCACATCTTTTTCCTAATTCTTTCCTACCTTCCTCTAAATAGGTGGTACTACCCATAGATAACTTTCTTAAGGCATCAACAACAACACTAGTCTTTCGAAAGTGATAAAGAGAACTCATGTTATAATCATTGAGTAACACTAACTACTCTCTCTATCAGAGATTAAACTCGTTCTGACTAAACACCTACTGAAAACTTCATGTGTCATAGGTTTAGTAATTCTTCGTATGAATTTTCAACTCTCTCTATTGGTGCTGTTCTATATGGTTGAATAGAGATAGGACAAGTATGTAAAATGATGTCTATCATGAAGTCACTATTACTCTCAGGATGGACTCCGGGATATTATTCCAAAAGACTTCAGGAAACTTTTTTACTACTAAAAATGACTGGATGGGAGGTATCTCAATACTAGAGTCATTAACTTGGACTAGGAGATGTGAAGTCCCTTAGGCACTGTGGACTACTACTCCACTCTAAGACTTCTTCATTTGGAAACTGAAACTTGACTACTTGAGTTCTACAATCAACTGACGCATAACACGCATGTAGCTAGTCCATACCAAAAATGACATCAAATCTACCATGTCTAACTCAATTTAATCATTCATGGTATATTCGTGATTGATGGTGATGGGACAATTATGATAGACTGTTTCCTCTAGAATGGGATCACTAACATGTAATGGTTCACTAACTTTCTCAATAAATAACATCAAAATTCATAGCAACTTAAGGATTTACAAATGATTAAATTGCCCATGATATAGAAAAGCATAAATAGTGAAGTCAAAGACTTAGATCATACCAATGACAACATCTGACAAATCCTCTTGCTCTTGGTGACTAGCAACATCATATAAGCGGTTTGTTCCTCCGCCAATACCTTATCCTTGCATGTTCCTTGGACACTCTTTCGAAAAATGACCCTCTTGTCCACACTTGAAGCAAATTGTCATCCCGTTAAGAAATATAACTTGGTGGTTTCTACCACACCTAGCATATGCAGTAGCCTTATTTCCCCTTTGTACCATACTACCTTGAGAATATGCAGGTTTACTCTTGAGACCCTGAGAATTCGGAATATTATACTCATATTTGTTCTCAGGTGCAGATGTACTAGTAGATGATGGAGCATGTACCTTTTATTTCTATTGTAGAGATGATTAGTTGACATTACCCTTTTACTGCCTTAACTCGTTCCCTAATGTCTTTGCGCTCTTATTCTCAAACTGTTCAATCTTTAAACTTATCATTCTCAATTTGTTGTTCATGGATAACAAGATTTGCTAGATCTATAACCCCTATTAGCATAGCTTTCTTGCCTTCCTTGTCTTACTGACGAGACAACTCAGCAACAAATAGACTCATCCGGCTCTTCATGTCAGCAAACCATCTATGGATCATAGCGAGGAAGTTGTGTGAACTAAATGTTGTAGTCATAAACTCATAGATTCTGCATTAAGGGTGAGAAACTCTCTTATCTTTCTCGCAACTCAAGGAAAATGGAAATCCCTATGAGAGCACTCTCAAACACAGCCCAACTTACTACTAGTGCATCCTTAACCTAATTCTTCTTTTTGGGTCGAACTACATTCTAACAACATCCTTCATTTGGTATGCATCTAGTTCAACCCTCTCCGCCTCAGCAACATGCCTCACATCAAATATCTTTTTCAGCTCCTCAATGAAGTTCTCTGGATCCTTAGTAACACTTGAACCTATGAAGCTTGCGGGGGTCATACTTAAAAGATCACAGCTTCTAGAAGTATCAGCTACTTCATGTTGATTATTTCTCTGCACAACTTGATAGGTCGCACCTTAACTTAATCTCCGAATAACTTCACGGAATTCAGTATAGGGGGCCTCTTTTGAGGTTGCACTTCTGGTGCATTAGGTACCCTTTGTTCCTCGCTATTTCCCTAGGTAGGGCCTCTGTAATTTCTCTTTGTGGAGGCATGATTCTCTCAAAACACACACAATCATGAATTAGAACAAACCTTTTATGGATCAAACTCTAACTCACGAAAGGAGTATGGAAAAAATGAAGGAATTCCTAAATTTTGCAGCCTCCAAATTATAGATGTAGCGTGCTAAACAGTGATAACTAGGAATTTACAAATTAGGCTTCATAGTCTCCCTAGGATTCTTGAACCATGTGCTCTCATACAGTGTTTTTTACAACCCTCGCCTACACTCTTGACGTGGCAGGCACTCGGAAACCATTGTTGGCCCCATGAAAACCCTTGGCCTGGTTTACTTACTCAACGGAAGTCTTAAATCATCAAAAAAAGATTTCAAGTGATAAACAACTTAACAGCCTCAAAGTTAACTCATAATATTTTTAAAATAGACATTTAATTTAAACCAAAGTGCCAACTCAAATCTTAACATATGTTAATAACCAAATAATTACGGATGGACTAACAAATGACTAACTATCTATGAAGTCTCTAATAATTCAAATGGATGTAGGGACAAGCCCCACAACATCTTAATGAACTGGAATCCTCTGGAAATGCAAGGAGGCTCACACATTAACTTCTGGGGTTCTCAACTGGATCAACGGTGAGCTGAAATGCCAATCTTAGATATCTGTGTCTACCTCATATTACGGTGCAGGCCAACTAGCATCAGTAAATTGAATATACGAGTATGTAAGTTGGAATGCTAAAATACAATATAGGATTGAAGGAGATTCTAAAAAAATACTTATCTTGACTCTTCTGAAAATCCTGAATACTTAACTAAACTCGTTACATTATAAAACAGTTGACAAACATGCGCGATATAAAGAAAAATTGTTTAAAATATGGTTTTCAACTATGTGTGTAGGCAAAGATAAAAATAATCTGAGATGTATGTAAAAATATAAAATAAATTGATGTTAATTCATAATCATAATAAATTACATATCATGTATCCTCCTAAAGTATACTAGTGAAATTCATGAATGATGTCCCATACCCCCCATTCATACTAAGCAGAACATATTTACTAAACCATGCAATTATTGTTGTGGGAGGTTCAACCGACAATCGTCACTTAAAATCTATAGTGATGATACAACGTTATTAGGCCCACGCCGCCGGATCATCCCACACCTTTTCGGAGTATAGGACCTTCTTAACATAGTGAATCCACTAGCTTAATTTACGTGATCATCTAAAAAGTATTGATCCTTTAATACCCATGATGGCTACATGATTTATGGAGACTTGAGTTAATGTGAACTCGCATCCCCATACCGGTGCTCGATACTACTCCCAAAAATATACTTAGCAAGTATCTTTTTAAAACAACTTCTTCTTTGGGTTGAGATAATTACTCAACACTTAGTTTAAAAGCTCTCTTGAAATCCATATTCCTTTCCTTGCTCAAAGCTCTTTTGGAAATGTCAGTTTTACTCTTATCTTAAATGTGAAAACATTTATAAATTCTTTTGGAGCTTGTTCCCAATAGCTTTTGAGAAATTAACTCAACTCTTTACTCTTTGTTTAACATGAAACTTTTAGTCTTAAATCAAAGTTAAAATATTTGTAAAACACGTTTGAAATACTTTGATGAACTTCACTTGACTTTACTCTTAACTTTACTTGACTTGACTGTTAATTTTACTTTACTTAACTCTTAAATTTACTTGAAATGACTCTTAAATCTTCTTGAATCAAATTATGGTTTCAAGGAATTAATATTTGTGATAGGAATGGTCTCTTGATGTTTAGGAATGATTTAAAATAGCAAAACTTGAGAAAAATTACGAAACCATTATCTTGGAACATGTCTGCGCTGTGGAGATGCTCCTAATTAATTATTTGAAAAACGTAATTTTGAGACAAACGAATACACGTCCTGTCCGTGAAGTGGAGTACCTTTTGTTCACTAAGGGAAAAAGCCGTTCCGCGACGCAAACCTGGTACCTTTACCTTGTCAAATTATTCTCTTTTTCATTTTCAAGCCCCAATTCGCCTAAACTCAAATATTTGCCTCAATTTCATTTTAGATTCCAATAAAAAGTATATATACTCAAAAACCTAAGTCCACAAAACTCTAAATTTCAATGGAAAGATCTTATAAACTCCACAATTCAACCCAATTCAAGAACAACACTAAAATTCAAGAATTAATATCAAGAACATCAACTTTCAAAACTCTTTTAGAACGAATTTTTTTTAACTGAACATGTTTGGCGCATGGGTGAATGAACCATTACGCTATGAGAGACTCACGTACCTTGTAAGATCAAAATTTTGTAGAGATCCACAAACAAAACCGATCGTTCTTAGTGAATCTTGCTTTTCCTCTTCTTCTTTCTTTTACGTTCTTTTTCCAAAAACCCTAACTCTATTTTTCAAAAGCATTAACTAAAATAACTCAGCTTTGACCCCAATTAACTAAATAAAAACGAATTTAAATAATTGGGTATGTAAAAGATCAAATTACCCTTTCAATTTCCGGATTGGACATTTCCCTAATCAAACACCCCAACTTCCAAAGAGCATAACTTACTCATCCGAACTCAAAATTTTACAAACTCGACAAGATTGGAAAGATCATTCTACGATCTTTCTAACCTTATCTGGAACTACACATAAATCATCTTGAGCAAAGACTTATGTTCGGTTGAATTTTACCATAAATTCATTTTAACTTTCTTACCAAATTTCCAGATTTTAAAAATTCTTTTCAAAAATAACTATTTCCAATTTCTAGACTTCCATATAGTTTCCTTTTAGCTGCGAGATGTTACATTAATAGTTCCATAATCACACACAACTCTCACACTCACAAAGATGAACACAAGCATTACTCCACCCATATGTTTTCCCTTATTTTCAAACTTACACTTGTATCATCTCACTCAAGATCAAAAATGTCTTTTTTAAGTCTTGTAACAGGATGAGTGTATAGTATGGTCATTTAGTCTTAGTGACTTCGATCCTCATAAAATGTGGTATGAACAACACTTTCTTCGCTTTTCTTAAATTTTTTATATATGCTCAAAATTCACCCGATTATTCACTTCCGAAAACCCCATTTCTCTTGTGCTTTCACAACTTTATTACCAAAGGTTTTAACATTTTTTTTATTCCTCTTTTCTTTTTATTTTTGTTTTTTGTATTGAGGGGTTCTATCATTATCATAACCATGGATTAATGGGGACTTGTTTGCACTCCTTGATTTACTTTCTCTTTTCACCACAACCCCAACTTAGATATTTGGTCTAAGTTGGTTATTCAAACAATAAGGCTCAAAGGGTGCTCAAACAAAGTTCACACACTCACAAGGTAGGATACAAAAGAGGCTTCATAACGTCAATTTGGTTCACTCTTTAAATTTTTTAAATAAGATCACTTCAAGAGATTGAATCACATAGTCAACCTCACCAACCAGGAAAATTCTAGGTGTCATCACACAAAGTTCATGGTAAGATCATCACCCAAGGAAATGACAGCAATGTCAAACACGACTCAAACATTCGCTGGTGTTCAACATTCATCACAAGCGACTCAATTTGATAATCGAATAGTTACATCGAGATGCAAAAAGTTCATATATTGTCTATGCCACTTCATTTGGCCTCATCACAATCATATATTAATTTTGTTCGATTGACAGAGCTATTCAAGTCATCGGTGTTGATCACAACATATACTCAAATTTGCAAGAAACATCCACATTCAAACACAATGAAGAGGTAATACAAAATTTTCAAAAAGAGTCGAAAACCATTTACAATTTAAATAAGGAGCCACACACTCAAATATCCACAAACACAGTGCACCAACATAATTTATAGTATAAAAGTCAATATATATAAAAAGTAATAGTCATAAGAGGTAGGTATTGAAATACGCCACCCACCATAAATAAAAAGAAATTTGTCCTCATATGCAAGAAAAATATCCAAATATCAATAGAAATAGACAAAGAGAGAGGTTAAGAGAAGTCTTGTCTGAACAGTCGCTCTTTCTATCGGGGCATAAGTGCCCAGTGTCACACTAGTGTCATAATGGGCATCAACTCCTAAAGTTATATGAGTAACAATACGAGCTCCACTAGGTCTTGTCATGGACGTCTCTGTCAGCAACGTCTGAATCACCGACTGTACAATTGTATCCTCAAGGCAGGTCTTCATGTATGCTCTCCTCGCTTACCTTTATCTTCTTCTTGTCAATATCTGTCTATGAATCATCAACGGTCACATCATCCCTCAACACATTTTCGGTGGTACCCGGAGGAATCCAAGAATTTTGTTGGGCATTCACATTATCTACTACCTCTAATAATGAAGTGATGTATGCAGACTTAAGATAGTCTACATCCTTCCTCAGATCTTTCACTTCGTCTTTCAATGCCATAACCTCAGAAGGCTCCCCTATAAATTCTCACAAGCCACAAATCTCGTAGTTTGAATAATAAATAGAAGTTCGAAGGGGGGGGGGGGGGTCAGCGCAACAATGATAGCACTGCCAATCATCTATGGGACTGTACCCTCTAATCGGGTTGCCCGCACATCATCGAGATGTGCTAGGTGCTCCATATTCCGAATAATAGCTTGATTAATCCTTGCGGGCAGGGTAACTGTAAATGTACATGAATCTTGGGAGGAAGAAGTGAGAGCAGATGTACGTGAAGGCGCGGAGGCTGGAGTAGGCAAAGATAAATCATCAGGTGTAGAGTAAATGCCAACTTCTAAATATGTATCTATTGAAGATGCTCTCCTCCCGTCGGCCTCCTCTCGTGTGTACTCGGCCTCTATACACTGAATGTCTTTGATGATGAAGGAATGACCTAAATATCTCTCATCTCATCACGAGGAACTCCAGAACGCCAGCACAACTTTATGAGCAACACCAGGAATGGAAAAGAGGTTTGGCTCTACTTGTCCCTCATAGCCATCTTCTTCTCTAAGAGGAGTCCCAGGTTGATGCTCTTCTTGAATATGATCGACCAAGCCACCTTAGGGGGCGGAGGATAGACTATTCCTTGGATGGAATGATGGTGCTGCTAATAAAGCCAAAATTTAACCGAGAAACAATAATCAGGTCCTTCTTCTCCACCTCGGGGTGATATCGAAAATCAATGATACAAGATAGCCCTTTAAGTTATCTAGGGATTTATTAGTAGGCAAGCCCTCAAATGCCAATGTAGCACCTAAAGCCCTGTTAAGTACAATATTAATGTAATCCCTATTGCACCCGAATTCCTTCCCCTGAACCATGACCAACTTTACTAGTCTAAAGACATTCGCCTTCCTCTTTACCTTGGGAACCAACTCTACGTATGTTGTATAAAACTCTAGGAAATATGTAGGACTGTTGGGGCCTCGGGGCATGGTGAACTACTCAAAACGGTGGAAATGGAGGGCTTCCTTCAGTGTGGAGTATTACCCTCAAGGCCCTTTGTAGATTGTGGCTTCTCATTAGAGTAGTCTTCAACCCATAAGCTTTTAATATATTAAGTAGTTGGGGGGAATGAATCACTGGTGGCACTAGAGGCACAAGAGGTGTCCGAATTGGCACTGTAGATTCTATTGGTATGGTTGTTGGGGCTCTCGCGTCATCCTCCAGCTCAGACATTGAAGCTTGGAAGTTAAAGGCCTCTTGATCGCTACACGACTTGTGCTCCGAAACCTCAGATGGTGACCTCTTGCCTTTTTCTTTGCCTCCCTTAAGAGGTATTATTCTATTTTTTCTTAGGAGGAATGGCTCCCTCTTCATTTATCACGACGCATCGTGCTTTTTTACGGGGTGACATATAAATGTTGGTTTTGGCCATATCTGCAAAAACATTGAAAAAAAAAAGTCAGATATAGTTCAAACAAAGTTGCAGATGTCACATTCCTGTTTTATCCTCCAAATTGATAGTTTTTTAAAAGAAAAGTGTTTTTCGAATTAAAATGACTTGGAATTGAGTTCTAGTGTTCTAGGTCACCTTATTTAAATCTCTAATCAAAATGAAATTTGACTCTGTGCTGTTTAAGTCACCTTATTTAAACCTCAAATCAAAAGGAAATTTGACTCCTTATATTGTTTGATCTACGAAAACAAAGAGCGGGTAAGGAATTATGTTGACCAAGGAGAAGGTATTATACATCCTCGAACCATGTTCTAAACCCCCCGGTCACTTAGACACCTATCACATGCGACTTGACATCACTTTTGTACCCCCCCCCCCCCCCCCTTATAATCCTCACATTTATAACCTTGTCCCAATGTTTATTTTCACTTATTTTAGTGTCTAATAATTTTAGGATTGTTTTTTTAAAGTTAGATATAAAATAGGAGATGACATTTTATTTAATATATGATTTGGATTAGAAAGAAGTTTCTAATTTTTCTTTTCCTTTTTTCATACTACACTTTTTATTATTATTTTAAATTATTTTTTTTCTATATGTTTCTCTCTTCTTATATTTTATTGATTAATTTTTTTTCATGTTTTGTTTTTGTATAATGTTTGTTATTTTTTTATTAAAATCTTTTATTACTCTTCAATTTGTTTAAAATTTTTCTTCTTACGTTTTACTGCACCCCTTCCTTTTCCCAACCATTATATTTCCTTCACTCTTGTTTTTCCCCTCTATTAGTTAGTTGTTTAGTTTGTTTTTAGATCTTTTTCACATTTGTGTTGGAGTGGTTTTGCTCTCAGGCTTTTGAGATTATTGTCGTTGTTTTTTTAAAATTGATCTACCTTACTGTTAAGGTGTATTTGTTATTAAACTTGCTTGACTTTCTTATCTAAAACATTTACCCCCCGTTTACTCTTTACATTAGTTTGAAATATGTTTTTAGACATTTATTTCCAACACAGGTACCCTCCATACCCCCCCCCCCCTACCCTCACGGGCATAGATACCCTCATGACGCACCTCCCCCCCCCTATACCCTCCCGTCAGATATATCATAGGATATTAGCCACCCCTATATATCCCGTACCTATATATATATACTATATATACTATATATATATTGATATTCTATACGTTTATTTTTATGCTTATTTAAATATATTATAATCATTTTCTTTTTTCATCTCCCTATTACTAACAGTCCCCCGCCTATACCCAATCCTCCCAGCCCCACACACCCACCACCCCCCCACCCCCCCCTATTTTTCGTTAGCACCAACCAACGTAAATACAACCACAAATATAATAAACCAACAAACCACATCGCTTTGATCACTTTTACTAAACAAAGACAAAACAACGAATCTCAACCTACCAAACCACGAAACTAAGACTAGAACAATAAAATTTTGATAATTAATTAAGGAAAATGAGTGAGGAATGGACTCTTAAGCATGTAAGAAATACTCACATATCATATAAAATGTTCGAATATATTTCAGTACAAAACATTAATAATATTAAGAGGTTTTTTTTTCTTATTTTTTTTTTTTTTCTTTTTTCTTCACGGTTACGAGGAATTTACCCTCCCCCCACTTCATTTTATCTTGATGCCCCATGTCATTTCAGGCGGCAACATACTCAACAGGTTGGTTTGGACATATCTTAAAAAACATCAAAAAGGAGTTAGAAATTGTTCAAACAAACTTGCAGAAAATAGTTGCAGACATACATGTCGAACTGGTTGGTTAGTCGCCGAATCTCTTTAGCGAGCCATATTGGGCTAGCTGAATGGATGGGCTCGAAATTTCCCAGAAAAATTGTCATTTCAGCAATCTGAAAGGCCTTTCAGGGAATCGCTGACAACATTCAACGAGCAAGGACTTGCCCACAAAAAATTATAGTGCATTTATAGGGGTTAAGGGTGTAGAATGGGTGATCAAGAAGACAATCGGTGAGTCTCCAAGTGCATTCGGCAATATCAGCCTTCTCAACAAAAGTAATAGATACCAAAATGAAGTATAGCATGAAATTAAAGGTGATCTACAGGGGATTCGACTAACCACCGAGTGGTCTAGCGAGCTCGACCCAAATCGCGATAAGGCCCAACGTGCCTACTTTCTCCCACGACTTCCAAATTCAACGTCGCAGCCCCTGAAAACAAATTTAAAATATTCACTCCATCAATTATACTAAGACCCATTACACACATGCTCCAATGATACTGAGATTTCTCCCGGTTTGGCTAAGTTTATCCATATGGAGAATTTTGCCCTTAAAAATAATGTCAACCGCTCCATCATTGCCCAAAGTACATAATTTGGCACAAATGCGGGTTACTTGAACTTCACCCAACTATGCCTACAACAAAACTACAAAACCCAATAAGATTTTGGTCGACTTAAAGCATGAAAATTTTGGAAATCAACAATTAGGAAATTTAGGCAAGATATTAAAATTAAAACATGAATTGAAGAATACAATTATAATCAGAGAGGCCCAACACACTATGCTAAAGATAAAAACAATTGAAAATGGGTATAGTCACAAATTATGATTTTGGGGTTTGAAAAACAAACATTTTATGCCAAATATATAAGTTGTAAAGCTAGATGGAAAAGAATCCAACTCTGAATACACAATCAAGGAATAGTACACGATAAAAACACAAGAATACATGGAAAATATAGTGTAGTTTTGAAATGGGGAAGTTAAAAGGTGAGTGAATGTGAAAGACATTGAACTTTTGGCCTTTATAAACGTCCATTTCTCGCTGAATCGACGACATTAGTCTTACCGCGACCCAGTTAGCGATGCACCAAGTGGAAACTTACCTCGTCGAGTTTTAAAGGACCTCCAACTACTATGGAAGTCCAAACGGCAAACAAAGTCGTGATCGCCGACTGGGTTGGCGAGTTGTCAATTTGCCTATAGGCTTGCCGAGTTTTAAAAGTTCCAAAGTCAAAATTCCATGAGTCCAATGGCGGTCCATGTAAGGATCGCCTACCTCTTCACAAGTTGCCGAATGGACATTGTGCTCACCTAACTGCACTTTTCAAGCATATTCTACGTTTTAAATTGCAAAATAAACATATGATTATTTATAAAATAAAAATAAAGCGATAAACACATGGGTTGCCTTCCAAGAAATTCCTTTAACATCATTGGATGACTTTCCCAATCAATATTGATTTGTGGGGTAGATACGAGACAATACATGACCCAATTTGAGTCTCAAATAGCCAATAGATATGGAATGGGGAACAATCATCTGATTCAGCAATGAGACATTCTCTTTTATCTCATTCAACACTCTATCTTGGTCTTCGACTTTGTGGATAATGAGTGAGAGAATCTCTTCTACTTGTCCACCCTCGCACTTCTTGGACTTTTTATGATCATGAGGGGTAATGTACTGGTAATTGTTTTTGCATGATACTACAATTCCATAATCTGTAGACGAGTCAACAATGTGGCCAAAATTTATTCCATCGTAGTCTCAATGTTTTCTTGGCTATGTGATCAAAGAGTCGTGTTGCTATTGCATAGGCTAGTCATATGAGATCACCCACTGAAACTTGGTCAGCCACTTCTTGATTCTCCATACTAACTTCTATAAAATCAGTCTAGCAACATTTTGTAATGACCATAAAATCGAATTATTAAAAATAGATCCTAACATGTGTGTTTGAGTTGGTGTGAGTTATGAAGTGATTTATGGTTGTCCTGAGACATGGTTTAGGTGTTTAAGAGTTATACATGAAAGTAATACCCACCAAGGACCACCTTAAAGGTCCTTGAGGAGGAACCTATGTCTAAACCCCAAGACCCAAGCAAACCATAAGGTTAAGCAAAATGACGAGTTTTCCCTAGATTTTTGTGACCTACGAAAGAGGAGCACACCTCATAGGTCGAGCCACACCCCATGGATATCCTATTTAGATCATGCAACCTAAATTTAAGCAAATCCATGTAGGATGGTCTGTGGACCCATCTGTTGATGGTTGTCCGTGGATCTCACCTGTAGGACTGGTTTGGTTCAGCCAAGTGAATGGTCATTTATTAAATTATTTTAATAATTAGTTAAGTGTTTTCCTATTATTTTGGGTTTATTTAGGTGTCTTAAGTGTATTAAAAGTATTAAACCATATTTTGGACTTTATCATTTAAAAACCCCAAACTGATACTCCACTTCCCCTCCAAAAGATCTCTCTGTAGAACCTCTATAGAATGTGAAGACATAAAGCTTCAAAGGTGAATTTCTTCATGGTTTTCAAAGGACTTTCAAGGGTTTTATTGGGAAATAAATATCAAGGTAGGTTGTTCTTGACCCTTGTTTAAATTTCCATTAAAGCATCCAACTCCAATGTTATTTTTGCATTCTCAAAACCCTCTAAGTTTTACTCAATATTATGGGTTATTGCATCAAGTATTTTCAAATGGTTCCTAATGACAAATTATTATTGTATTGGGGTTTAATTAATGATTTATTTGAACTACTCTATGAACCCATTATTTCTCTAAATTCCTAAATTGTGCTTTATGAAGTGTTTTTGATGATCAAGAAAGAGTATTGATTAATTATGCCTTATTTTATTTAGATGGTTGAATGTTATCATTATACATGCTTTAATTGAAATGAATTTTTGGTGTGTTGGTAACTTTTGATCATGGCCTGGAAAGGGCAAGTTGTGGTCTAATTTCATGTTGAAGTAGACTTGTGCTAGATATGTTGATATACTTAAAAGGTGGAGGTTTTTACTTATTATGCATATTGTTCTATTGAAGTAATGGATATATTCCTCGAGTCCTACAATGGAGGTTAATCTATAATGATGATGTAAAGCATGTGTGTGATCTAAATGAATAAATAATGATCATGTTTAGAAGCTAATTGTGGTAGGATTGAATGTTATTTGTGTATTAACAATTGTGAATAATGATGATTATGGCAAAGTCTATTCTCACATATACATATACACACACTTGAATGATGAATAAATGAAGTTCAATGATAATGTTAATGACGAAGTACTATTTGAAAGGCTACTCTCATTTGTTCTCTTACGAATGATAATGAACTGTTGTTAAAGTATTTTCTCACAATAAAGGGGTTCTTAGTTGAAAACTATTTTCATCTTTATCCCATGATGAACTAATGTAATGAACGTAATGTACTATTTGGGGATTGATGCTAAGCACCAAGAGGATATGGTTTTAGATGAGTGCTCATCCGTGAGTTGAGCAGGGGTACTAAGTAGGAATCTCTTGAGATGAATGCTCATCCATGAGTTGATATGGGGTATCAAGTATTAATCTCTCTTTACCTTAAACTATGTTCCTACATAGGTCTAGCTAGTGGATACCTTAAGTATAAAGAAATGATGGTCCTACCTTAGGCAAGTAAGAATCTCTTTATATGGTAATGTTGGCACCGAGATGCTATGTAAGCTCACATATTCAATGTCGGTTATATCTTACCCTCAGAAAAAATGTTAATTATGTATGGCTTCTTAACGATGTACTAGTTAGTGTGGGTGGTGGTATAGGACGCCATCTATACATTGCACAAATAGACATAAGTCATGGAGTGTTTCTTATTATGTTAATGAATGAATGTGATCTTCTGATGATGTGTTAATGAATAATTGTAATCTAATAACTAATGAATGAAGGCTATCTTAGTGTAGTGAAGCTAATGAAGAATGTTGACTCTTAAATGCTTATACGCTTTAATGTAAAAGATGCATGCTATACTTATATTGTATTATGAGTTACTTCTATGTTATTGATGAAGTTCATTCTCTTGAGAAAGTAGTTATTGATGATCAAGCTCCGGCCAATCCTCCAGCCATGATGGATGGTGACATAAGGGCTGCCTTTCTCCAAATGGCCCAAGACATTAATACCCAAGCACAAGCCATCACTACTCAAGCTCAATCTATGACGACCCAAGCAAACTGGGAGGTTGTACCCCGAGGAAACCAACAAGTTAGCACCATGGCCTCTCACATGAGGGATTTCACGAGGATGAATCCCCCTACTTTCTATGGGTCCAAGGTTCAGGAAGACCCACAAAAATTCATTGATGAAACCTTCAAGATCCTCTATGATATGGGGTTGACTACTAGTGAGAAGGTCGAGTTAGCCACTTGCCAACTCAAGGATGTGGCCCAAACTTGGGACATCTAATCAAGAGAATATAGGCCTTTGAGGGATGGTCCTGTGACATTGGAGATTTTCAAGGAAGCTTTTCTTGATAGGTTCTTTCCAAGGGAAAAAAGATAAGATAAAGTGGAATAATGCATCAACCTTCATCAAGGATGTATGAGTGTACTTGAATACTCTTTGAAATTCACTTAATTGTCAAAGTATGCTCCTTTGTTATTTTCTGATCTAAGAGATGAAATGAGCTGCTTTGCGACGGGAGTGTCAGATGACCTAAAAGAAGAATGTCGTTCGGGTATACTACATGATAATATAAATAATTCTCGTCTCTTGGTCTATGCTAAACAAGTGAAATAAACAAGAGTTGAGAGAAAGAGAAGAGATGCCAATAGAGAAAGTTCTTTTAAAGGTGGTTCTTCAAAGGGTAAGCTTGACATTCAAGAAAATCCTATGTTCAATAAGATATTATCTAATAAAGTTCCTTATAATTTACCTAAGGCTTGTGATAATAAGGTTATTAAACCTAAATCCCAAAAAGGTAAGGGTGGAAACTCACCTAGTGAGAAGCCTGCGTGTTCCAAGTGTGGTAAGGGTCATGTGGGTGAGTGCTTAGTGGGAAACGGGAAATTGCTTTGGGAGTGGAAAAGGGGTCAAAAGGTGAGAGATTGCCCAAATTTATGGGTCAAGACAAGGGGTGTTAACAAGCAAGTGGTTCAAAAGTAGATCCTCCAAAGAAGAATCAATTTTATGCTTTCCGTTCTAGGGGTGAACAAGAGAGTTCTCCCAACGTGGTGACCGATATGTTACAAGTCTTCTGTATTAATATATAAGCTTTACTTGATCCAGGTAACACTGTATCTTTTGTTACTCCTTTAGTATCTAGTAAGTTTGATATTTTGCCCAATATTTTGAATGAACATTTTATGGTGTCTACACCGGTGGGTGAGTGGGTGGTTGCAAAAATAATATATAGGAATTTTCCTATAGTGTTGCCCAATAGAATTACTTATATTTAACTAGTTTAACTTGATATGGTCAATTTTGATGTTTTATTGGTTATGGATTGGTTGCATGCTTGCTTTGCTTCTATAGATTGTAGAACAAGGGTGGTGAAGTTTAATTTTCCAAATGAACCCGTGTTAGAATAGAAGGGGGGAAATTCTATTCCTAGTGGTCAAATCATATCTTGTTTGAAAGCTTTCAAAATGATCTCTAAAGGGTGCGTATACCATATTGTAAAAGTCAAAGATTTAGATTCCGAGCTTCCTCCCAATTAGATGGTCCCCATAGTGAGGGAAGTTTTGGAGGTTTTTCTAAATAATCTACCCGAAATCCCTCCCAAACGGGAAATTGATTTTGGTATTCACTTGCTACCGAATTCAAATCCCATTTCAATTCCTCCTTATCGGATGGCTTTGGACGAATTGAAAGAGTTGAAGGCTTAACTCAAGGATTTACTAGACAATTAGCTCATACAACCTAGTATTTTCCCATTGGGCGCTCCGATTTTATTTGTAAAAAAGAAGTATGGGTCCCTTAGAATGTGTATCGATTACCGGCAACTAAACAAAGTGACCATTAAGAATAAGTATCCTCTCCCTCGGATTGACGACTTGTTTGATCAACTCCAAGAGGCAACATACTTTCTAAGATTTATTTGAGGTTAACATATCACCAACTTAGGGTGAGAAATGAGAATATTCCTAAAATGGCCTTTAGAACAAGATATGGTCACTTTGAGTTTAGGGTGTTTGGGTTGACAAATGCCTCGGCGACATTCATGGACCTTATGAATAGGGTATTTCGAAGTTACGTAGATTCATTTGTCATTGTGTTTATTGACGACCTCATGGTATATTCGATGAATGAGGGTAAGCATCTAGACCATTTAAGTGTGATTTTGCAAGTCCTAAAGGAATATCAATTATTTTTCAAAAAGCAAATGTGATTTTGGATCAGTTTAATGGCATTTCTTAGGCATATTATCTCTAGTGTGGGCGTAGACGTCGATCCGAGAAAGACCGAAACGTTCAAGAATTGGCCTAGACCATTGGCTCCAACAAACATTAGGAGTTTCTTGGGTCTTGCTGGTTATTATAGACAGTTTGTTGATGGGTTTGAATCGATTGCATGTTCTTTGACTACCTTGACCCAAAAGAATGTGAAGTTTGAATGGTCGGAGGCGTGTGAGAAAAGCTTCCAATTATTGAAACATACTCTTACCACCTCTTCGTTGTTGACCTTACCGGAGGGAAATGAGGGTTTAGTTGTATATTCCGACGCATCTCGAGTCGGGTTAGGATGTGTTCTTATGCAACATGGGAAGGTTATTGCCTATGCCTTTACGCATCTTAATATTAATGAAATAAATTACCCAACTCATGACCTTGAGTTTTCGGCGGTAGTGTTTGCTTTGAAGATTTGGAGACATTATCTTTATAGGTCCATACGTATATGTATATAGACCATTCAAAGGCTCCAATATGTATTTACACAAAAGGAGTTAATCTCCAGCAAAGGAGATGGTTGGAGTTGTTGAAAGACTATGATATGAGTGTTATATACCACCCCGACAAGGCCAATGTGGTGGCGGATGCTCTAAGTTCTATGACTATGGGTAGTGTGTTCCATATAAAAGAAACCAAGAAATACCTAGTGAAATATGTTCATAGGTTGGCTCGTTTGGGTGTAAGGTTGGAAGATTCCCCTTATGGTGTCTTTATGGTCCACCATAACTCTGAATCGTCTTTGGTGGTGGAGGTGAAGTCTAAGAAACACCTTGGATTTGCATTGATGGAGTTGAAAGAATCGGTTCTTGGTAAGCTTAACAAGTCATTATTCGGAGGGGGGATAGTATTTTGAGGTATCACGATATGTTGTGTGTACCCAATGTTGATGATTTGAAAAACCTTATTCTTGAGGAAGCTCATGGGTCCCGTCATTCAATTCATCTAGGTTCTACTAATATGTATCATGACCTTAAAGGATTGTTTTAGCGGGATGGCTTGAAAAAGGACATAGCGGATTTTGTTGCAAAGTGTCCATTGCCAACAAGTGAAAGCAAAACACTTTAAAACGACTTGTTTACATCAAGAGATCCAAATTTCTACTTTTAAGTAAGAAGACATTAACATGGACTTTATAGTGTGTTTGCCAAAGACTCGTAGGCAACATGACTAAATATGGGTAGTAGTGGATAGATTGACCAAACCCGCTCACGTTATTCCCGTTAAGTTCACTGACTCGGTGGAGGATTATGCAAAGCTCTACATACATGAGATTGTGAGTATTCATGGTATTACGTTATCCATCATAACAGATAGGGGGTGCATTACACATCTAGGTTTTGGAGATCATTTCAAAAAGGATTGGGTACAAGAGTAAAGTTGAGCACCGCTTTTCATCCCCAAACAAATGCTCAAGAAGAGCGCACTATTCAAACTCTTGAGTATATGCTTAGATCTTGTAACATCGACTTCAATAAAAGTTGGGATGAGTACTTACCTTTGGCGGAGTTCTCTTATAAAAATAGTTACCATTCATCCATATCCATGGACCTTTTGAAGATTTCTATGTTAGGAGATGTAGAACTCTGGTTGGGTGGATTGGAGTTGGTGAGTTTTCACTTTTTTGTCCCGACTTGGTTTATTATTTTTTGAAGAGTATCCATTTGTTAAGGGACCAATTGAAAACAACCTATAGCTGGAAAATGGCTTACCCGACAATAAAAGAAGAGAGATAGAGTTTAAAGAAGGTAATAAAGTGTACTTCAAAATTTCACCCATGAAAGGGGTGATGATGTTTGGCAAGAAGGGAAAGTTGGTCCTCTTCATGTGGGTCCCTAAGAAATTTTGCAAAAAGTGGGCAAGGTTTCTTACGAGTTGAAATTAGCTAGTTAGTTATCTTCGATTCACCCAATTTTTCATGTATCCATGCTTAAGAAATACATTGGTGATCCCGAGTCCATTCTTCCTATTGAAGGTCTTGAAGTGGATGAGAACCTCTCCTATGAAGACAATCCAGTCAAATCCTTGATCGACAAGTGAATAAGTTGAGGAACAAAGAGGCGGCCTCCATGAAAGTTCTATGGAGAAACCACCTAGTTGAAGGGGCGACATGGGAGGCCAAGGCTGACATGAAGTCCTGTTACCCTTATCTCTTTGCTAATTAAGGTCAGTTATTACTATTAATAATAAAAATAATGAGTTAATGTGATTTTGACTTGTTTTTCAATGATATGCATATTTATGGTAAAAAGATTTATACTAAAATAATTTATCATGGAAAAGATGCTCTTTTGCTCGAACAATACTTATTTGTGTATTTGGTAAATTGTTGGCTTCATGAGGTTATAGTTAGCATGTTGATATGTTGAAAAAGGAACTTTGGCATAATTGACTCTTTAAGGATATGTTGAGGTCATGTTGTTATTGTTAGAAGGAAATTCCTCATGTTGTGACTTTGAGCCTTATCTGTTGAAATTGATGTTTTGAGTCATTGTGTAAATGCCATATTTTTGTGTTGATTTGAGTTGTAACTCCTGATGATGCTGTATAGTGTTGGTTGGGCTGCTAGTCTTGACACTATCCTTTCATTTTTTTTTTTTAAAGTTTAAGTGTCATTCGGGTACGAATGTTCTTAAAGGGGGAATAATGTAACATTCTGAAAATTCAATACCTCATATAGAGACTAACATGAGTGTCTGAAGGTTTAGATACTGTTTTATGACTTAAAATAATGTTTAGAAGTCGTCCGATAAGTTTTAGAGCCAAGATGTCAAAGGATGTCAATGGCATCCGGAAACTAGCCTAATTGAACTAGTTGACATCGCTATGTTTGGGGATGGTTTCAGATGGTCAAAAAAAGCATTAACTTGGAAAAAACTTTGGTTATTTAGATTTTAGTAAAGAGGTTCTAAATGTCCAATAACGACGCCCCGAGGACCGTACGAAGGTCATGGATGAGGACCGCAATATGGGTGGGCAGGCTGCGAAAGCAGCCTGCGAAAGCCAAAATTTAGTGGGATGCTGTGCGATGCACAACTCACATGGATCTCACAATCCCAGAATTTATTTTTGGGAAATAAAATGCGTGTTGGCCCTGTGACGCGGAGCCACTTTCCAGATTCAGTAAAATCGTATTTTTGACATTTAGAATTCACAAAAAGACCAATTTAAGTGAGGGTGTTTTGGGTAATTTAGGGGCTGATTATACATATCCTAAGGGTCATTTTAAAATCATTTTTCACTCACCTAAACCTAATTCCCAAAACAAAACCCAAAAGCTCTCATCTCTCTACTTACACTTTCCCCAAATTCCTCTATTGAAGAACGAACAAAGCTTTAAGAAGAAGGTCAATTTCTCTAGGGTTTCAGTTCAATTTCGTGGATTAATCTTCATTAGGGTATGCTTTCTTTACTCTTGAAATTTCATTCTCCAAGAGGTCCTCTCAAAGTTTATTTCTAAATTACCCAATTCCATAGGGTTTTCAAATTGATAATGAATTGTGATTCCTATGACTAGTTGAGTATATATTGTTGATTAATTTATGCTAATTGATGAAACTTCATGTTGATCATGTTCACTCCCCAATTTTCCAAATCTTGGATCATGGTCATGAATTGATGGGAATTGAAGAATGAATTGATTATTAGACTTTTTTTTATATCTATTCTAATTAATGTATGGATTGACTAGGGTAATGTATTGTTGGGATTGGATCTAATTATTAATGAATTCATGATGAACCCTAATTCTTCTTATCCTATGTAATGATTTCATGTTAATTGGGATAGTGATGATGTAATTGACCTATTACTTGTATTAATTGCTACTGATTAATATTACTACACCTATTATTGGATGTAATTGGTTGGTTGGTAAGACCATGATGATGGATTTTGAAGGAGATTTGGTAAGTCTTCATGATCCTAACCTTTACTTCAAGTATGATGGATTGTGATTGGTAATGTAGTTCAATTGAAATATACCTTGTAAATAGCCTACATAGGCATTGGTGATGTTTAATTGAAATGTCTTGACTATGTGATTGTGAGATTTTTGTTAAGATGAAATGATATTAGGTTGGTGATGACTTGTCTATGTGCCTTGTTATGAAATAATGATGATGATATTCTAATCTCACATATGAGGGTTGCCTTAAAAGGACATACTCATGAAATTCCTAATGATCTAATGTACAATTAAGACTACGAGGGGATGAAGACATATGACCTAAGCTATGATGACACCGAGGAATCTGACATATGAGAATGTGTGTTGGCTTCCTGTGGAGGAATATTCACACCTATTCGTTCTGCAGGAATGTTGACTCCCCTATAAGGGGACACAGGGACCCAAGGATTCTCATGAGATGAGGCTCCATGCACTAAGATGTAGAGGGGTCATATACATATCTCCTAGTCCTTGAAATATTGCCCCATAGGAAAGGAATAGCTAATGGATCAAACTAGAAAGCTACGTTGTATTGTTTGGCTCTACTTGGCTCGTATACCACCTTTCCATCGGTGTAAGGCATTACAATACCCAATTCCACACTTAGATCTTGTAGTCTATGTCACTTAAGACAAATGTTACTGAAAGTAAAATGAGTAATGATGCGAACTCTAGATAGGGTGACTTGAGAGGTTGGCATAATCTAGGTGGGGGTATGGGACTCTATCTTGGCATTGCACTAGTTATTTGATGGAAGTCCTAGAAAAATTTTCTTATGATATAATATCTTATAATGTAAATGTTATGCTTATGTTGACTTTGCATGTCGATGATTATATATGATGTTAGTTTCATTATGAACATGTTATTGGTCTATATTGCTTAATATGATGATGGTTATTATGAATGATATGTTATGTTGAGCTAGGCATTATTTGTGATCTTTTTTTTGGGTTACTTGATTGAGTAAGGTTATGTGGCTTTGTTCATTACATTCGTAGGATAAATAGTGGGTTATGAGTAAGGGTCTTACTTATATTATGATGTTATTAATTCTTGTATAAGTTTACTTGACTATTACTTGTTGAGGTTGGTCTTGTGTCGTACATGGGTTTGACTTATGGATTATGTGATTGTTGGCTTATATGAGTTTTTGATTGGACATAAGGTTTTTTAAAGTACTTTGGCATGGATTTGAAAAAAATGTCCCCTTTAGCATGATATTAATTGTTTTGTGTGCATATACTCATAATTATTACAAATTCTTACTCAAACTCAGTTGTGTTACGACAAATGTAGGATCCGCCTTTGAGAAATTTTAAGACTACTTGGATATTCCAATAGTGTCGGTAGGTCCCACCTTTCGAGGACGATGTTCAATATCTTCCTATTTTTGATATGTTTGTCTAAAGATGATTAGTTAATTTCTCGTTCTTTGTGCTTTGTATATTCCTAATAAGGCCTTTATTGCAATGAAGTATGGGTTGAACCTAAGAAGCTGCATTCGAACTTAGATGGTTTGATATATAGCTATTATATTATATATATATATATATATATAAGATGAATCTGCTTAGGTTTGGGAGAAAAGAGAAGAGAAGAAGGAGAAAGGAGAAAAAGGCTAAGCATCATCAAAAACGCCAATATCTTTGAATGGAATTCATTGGGGGTGTTCTATAAGGTATGTGAGATATTATTGTGTTGGATTCTTTCACCAACACACAATTGTGTTTAATTCAATGCATTAAGAGTAGATTGTATGATGAACATTGAAGTTCTTGCTGAGAAATTGTTGGATTCTTGTTGGTTGAGTTGGTCTATACCTTGAATTGTTTTTTATTCATGTTTTTGGGCTGTTTTACAAGTCTAATAAATAGGGTATTGACAATAATAGTGATCCCAAGTGTTTGGGGAAAGATGCATAGGATTTTAGAAGTCTTAGATATGAAAATCGGAGAAGAAGTATAAAAAATGACTTCTGTTAGGCCTTAGGGCCCGCGCCAACTAGATCCCCTCAGGACATACTGTGTCCATCAGTGTCTAGCACGGCCCACCAGCCAGAGCGCATGAGGAAAGTGTCTATCTGTAACGATCTGGTGCCCCGTGCCTTGATGTGTCGTGGTTTCACGGTACTTTCAATGCCTTTTCCTTAAGTTTAATGTGTGTCTAAGACCTTTTTTCTATTAATTTTAATGTATTTTTCTCTTTGTTTGCAGAAAATCTGTCCAAATGAAAACATGGAAGAATTCTGTTGAAAATGCAGAAGTGACGACCTACGGAGCCATCGATGGTTTGTCGACCCGTCGACAGTCCGTAGATGCCCACTTCATATGAAGAAAACACTGGTGAAGGAAGATCAGGGAATTTTCACTAAGTGTCAGGCTACAGAGGCTCTTAAGGTACCGTCACCTCCACGACAGATCGTCCTGCACATCCATCATCGTTAACGGAAAGTAGCTCCAGTATCCAACTTGAAAAGATTCTAAGTGTGGATAAATGGAAGTAATTGACAGACCGTCATGCTGTCAACGTACCACCATCCTTGTCCGTAAATGCTAAAAGTGAGTTCAAGAAAAAAGCAGCTGAAAAATAAGCTAAGTGTGGAACGACGGGGGACCTCGACGGTCCGTCATGGCCTTGATGGTCCGTTGGTCCGGTCGTTAACTCTGACGCATTTTTTGGGCATATATTTCTTAAATAGATTTCCTTTTTATATTAGGACTTCTTTATTATAAATACTTGTACTCTGGGGTATTTTTTAGTTGTATTGTTTTAGTTGTTGAACTTGTGATTTTGGGGAAATTATTCTATTTTTCGGAAGCCATTTGTTGCAAGAGTATTGATTAATTCAAGTAGTTTTTGGTTTTATCAAGCTTCATCAAAGTAGTACATGAATTCTTATCAAATTTATATGAATTGTGTGCTATTACATGGGTAACAAATCATCCAGTAGGGTTGTTTGGCGCCAACTTATTGGAGTAATTAAAAGTAAAAACTAGATAACACCATAATAATCCAAGAATAGTGCTTGCATGTATTTGGATAATCTTTCATGAGATAGCCTTTTACGAGTGTTGCTTAAACTCGCCTTGTTGCTACTTTCCGACCTAGGCGGTAAATAATAAGAAACGAATACATCCCAACGTAGACCTGACTATGAACACGATCCAATAGGCTACTATCGATTGGTCGAAGTCAGAACTAAGCCATACCCCAACCCCCCTCCCCAACCCAATCAATATGAGGCTTAATTGCGGTAAAGTTAAGGTTGAGAAACATACACACTTGCCGGCCCAAAGGGCGAAATGAAATTACCCAGTTGTCGGACCAAAGGAAGGGCTACAAAGGTACACTTTGATGCCAAGATACGTAGAAATAATGTTATAGCTAGAATACGTGTTAAGAACCTGTTGGGAACACTTATGCCCTAGTTAATTCATTACTTGATAAAATCAAATATTGAACTTGTCACTTTGTTTACTTAGATATAGCTAATTACATTCGTTACTTAAAACCCTTTTTGTTACTTGTTTTCGGAAAGGACTTGACTAAATAAAGGTAATAGTAGGTTAAAGTTAAGTCTAAATCATTTTCCTCGTGGGATCGATCCCAAACTCATTGTTGGGCTCTTTACTTGATACGACCGCTTATACTTCTTTTCGAGAAGTAAATGTTAGGGAAAGTGGCTTTTAGATTAACTTTAAGCTTATTACCAAAGTTTAGTCAACGTTTTCCTAATTGTACTTTTTCTCTTTGTTTTTATTTCTTGCAGATCTAACTTCCGTGTATGTTATGTACACGGAGTACATGAGAACCCATACTCTCATTCGACCCCAATCTGGAGCATACACTGCGCTGAATGAACCGAAATTTGGGTATTCTCGATGATGATCACATCTTGGAAATTCCACCACCAATTAATTCTTATGATAAATTATTACCTGAAAATCGTGGGGAAGGTGAAATACGAAGGCAACCTCGCGCTCCATGCCTTCTAGAATATTATAGGGGATATGATAATATTAATGACACTGACGGGCCACTTTTCTTGCTTCCCTTACCACACAGCCATACTTTCGTGGTAACTACTACTCTAATGCAAATGCTCATTGCTAGATGTTTGTTTTTGGGGCTACCTTCTTAGGATCCATTTTCTCATATCGCCAAGGTAAGGTCGGAATGTATGAGTTGTGTAGGGAGGCCTGATTTGAATATGGACGTAATTTGGTTGAGTGTTTTCTCTCTCACTGTTGGGAGAGGCCGCTATATGATTTACCGAGCTCCCCTACAACTCAATTTACACTTGCAATCAATTGAGGGATGTGTTCTTAGCACATTACTAACGAGTGTCTAAGAAGCTAAACCACAAAGATAGGATGAACAATTTTGTGGAATTACCGGGAGAATCAGCCAGTTGTTCTTGGGACAGGTTCACCTCGTTCTTGAGAATTGTCCCCAAACACCGCATCGATGATGAGTCACTGAAAAAGTACTTCTATTGGTGATAATATAATAATAAATAAGCATTACTTGATATGATAGCGGGTGCTTCTTATGGGGAGTGTACTTACGCTGAGAAGTTACAAAAAATCGCTTGAAATAATAAAGCTTGGAGAACTAGGAAGTCAGATACTGGGAAAAACTCTTTTGCAGTGTAATCCGCACACAACCCATCCATATATAAATTCGTGAACAAATGGCACAAATGATAATTGAGCTTGGTTTGGTGTTGAAACACGTCACTAGGGGTGCAGAAAATGTAAAAGCAGTGAACTACTTATCTAAACCACAACCGCCAACTAATGGGTATTACTATTGGGAGGACTTATGTGGTAAATGCATAAACGGGGGGTTCCTGACGAAACACTAAAGGCTCCAATCAAGAGAATTGGTGCGAAGGTCAAGGAAATCATGGTTGGAACTATGGTAATTACAACTGAGAGGGTCATTATGTCCGAGATGAGAATTGCAATCACGACAACAACTTCAACTGGGGTAACTATGGTAACAAAAAGGATATGAGTGGGCCCAATGTTCCATCTCATCACTGTGAAGTTGCTCCTAGGGATGGTGGAGGTTGTATGGAGCGAGTTGATGATATGTTGCAGAAAATGATGAGGAGGTTTGATGCTAGTGATGATCACACTAAAGAGTTGAGGAGTTATTTAGCGAGTATTGGACAAAAAGTTGATGCACATGCAATCTTGATCAATAATCTTGAGTTGCAAATGGCCCGATTGTCTTTGACTGTTAACTCACGCCAACCGGGAACTCTTCCTAGCAATACTATCAAAAATTTCAAAAATGATGGACATTGTATGGCAGTTACAACTCGAGTTGGTAAGCAAACCATTGAACCACCGATGCCGTCTGGTGTAGAAAATGTGATAAGAGGCGATGATGAGGTAGTGGAGGTTAGTGGTGAGTTAGAAGACAAAAGGGGAAAGAAGCTGAGGTACCCACAAAAGGTGACCCCCATGCCTAGACCACTACCTCCATTCCCACAGAAGTTAGTGAAAAAGACCGAGAATGGTAAATATCGGCATTTTATCATTAAGCTCAAACAACTTTCCATTCATGTCCCTTTGGTAGAAGCTCTTGAACAAATTCTAGGTTATGCAAAGTTCATGAAAGATATGGTCAGTAAGAAAAAATTGGTCAGTTTTGAGGATGATGATAGAATGCAGCATTTTAGTTCTATTTCTACAAGGTATCTAGTTCAAAATAAAGAAGATTCGGGTGCCTTCACTATTCCATGTACAATCGGATAATTAAACTTTGCGATAGCATTATGTGATCTTGGGGGCAAGCATAAATCAGTAAAGAGTGATTCATTCATATTGCAGGACGATTTTGTGATTCTTGATTGTGTGGTTGATTTTGAGGTACCTATTATTCTTTGAAGGCCATTTCTTGCTATGGGTAGAGCCTTGGTTGATATGGAGAAAGAGCAAATGAAATTTTGGTTGAACAATAAAGAAGTGACTTTCAACATTCGTAGGTCTATGAGGCAGATTGATGAGATCCAATCGTTATTTGCCATATCTTACAGGGTCAAAAATTCATTTGAGGTAAAAATCGAAGAGCGCCTTGGTGTAGAAGCACTAGCAGTAGTAATCATAAATTTTGATAGTGATTGCATTGAAGAGTATGGGTCGTTGGTCGCGACACTTGATTGAGGTGATGTTCAGTTTAAACTAAAGAAGTAGGAGTTAGATATGAAGCATCACGAGTCTCCACCCGAAAAATCATCTATAGAAAAGACTCAAAAAGTAGAACTTGAGGCTCTACAACCTCATCTGAGGTATGTGTTCTTGCGAAAATGTGACACTTTTTCAGTAATATTGCATTAGATTTGAATGTGCATCTAGTTGAGAGTTTGGTGGAGGTGTTATAAAGGTTCAAAATATCTATTGGATGGACTATTTCAGCTATTATTGGGATTGCACCCATGATTTGTTCACATAAAAGCCAACTCATGCCCGATCATAAGCCAAGTATTGAGCACCAGAGACGTTTAAATCCTCCTATGCAAGAGGTGGTGAAGAAGGAAATCATGAAGTGGTTTGATGGTGGAGTGATATATACAATTGCCAGTAGTAGCTGGGTGTGCCATGTTCAGTGTGTACCTAAGAAAGGGGGAATGATTGTAGTCCCCAATGAGAAAAATGAGCTTGTTCCAATAAGGACGATGATTGAATGGAGGGTATGTATGCATTACCGAAAATTAAATGTATGGACCGAGATGGACCATTTTCCTATGCCCTTCATGGATCAGATGTTTGATAGACTTGTTTGAAAGGGGTGGTATTGTTTACTAGGTGGCTATTTGGGTTATAATCAAATTTCTATTGCACCGGTAGATCAAGAGAAAACCACCTTTACTTGTCCTTATGGGACCTTCGCGTTCAAGAGAATGTCATTTGGGTTATATAATGCACCAACCACATTTCAAAGATGTATGATGTCAATATTCCCTGATATGGTGGAGGACATTATTGAGGTGTTTATGGATGATTTTTCAGTGGTTGGTGACTCCTTTGACCGGTGTTTGAGTCATTTATCTGAGGTTCTTAAGAGGTGTGAAGATTCCAACGTTGTGTTAAATTGGGAAAATTTCACTTCATAGTGATAGAAGGTATTGTATTGGGTCATTGCATTTTAGATAAGGGTATAGAGTTCGATCGAGCTAAAGTTGAGGTGATCAAAAGACTTTCTCCACCCATCTCTGTAAAAGGTGTGAGAAGTTTTCTTGGGCATGAAGGCTTTTATCGGAGGTTCATGAAGGATTTTTCAAAGATTGCACATTCTTTGTGCAAGTTTCTTGAGAAACAGTGTAAGTTTTATTTTGATGAATTCTATCTTAAGGCATTTGGTGAGTTTAAGAAAAAGTTGGTGTCTACACCTATCATCATTTCTTCGGATTTGAGTAAGCTATTTAAGGTGATGTGTAATGCGAGTGGGGTTGCTCTTGGAGTGGTGTTGGGACAAATAAGGGACAAAATCCTTCATCCCATTTACTATGTAAGTAAAGACCTTAATGAAGCCCAAAAGAACTACACCGTGACTGAAAAAGAGGTCCTTGCAGTAGTCTGTGCTTTCAAGAAATTTCGCTCCTATTTGATTGGCACGAGGGTTACAGTACATACTAATCATTATGCTTAAAGATATTTGATGGCAAAGAAGAATGTGAAACCGAGGTTGATTCGTTGTGCATTACTATTGCATGAATTTGAATTTGAGGTGGAAGATACAAAAGGGACCAAAAATCAAGTTGCTTATCACTTTTACCGATTAGAAGATGAAGCAATGATGGAGTTAGGTGAAATGTCTTAAATTGGTGATGTTTTCCCTGATAACCATGTACTGGTTGCCTCCCAAGAATTGATTCGATGGTTCGCAGATTTTGCAAATTATCTGGCTAGTAATATCGTCCCATTAGACATGTCCTTTCATCAAAGGAAAAAGTTCATACATGATGTGAAAGATATCTTTTGGGATGAGCCATACGTATGTAGGAGTTGTGCCTATGAGCTTATTCGGTTTTGTGTGCCAGAAGTTGAGATGTTGAGTGTTTTGAAGGCAAGCCATTCTTTGCCTGCATGTGGGCATCATAGTGGTATCTGGAATGCTCATAAGATCTTGCAATGTGGACACTATTGGACAACCATCCACCAAGATGCTCATGAGTTTGCCAAGGCATGTGATAGATGTCAATGAGATGGTGGCATTTCGAGAAAACAAGAGCTCACTTTAAATCACATTTTTGTGATTTAATTGTTTGATGTGTGGGGCATTGACTTTATGAGCCCTTTTGTGAGTTCTTATTGGACGAAGTACATTCTTGTGGGAGTCGATTATCTGTCAAAATGGGAAGAAGCTATCGTACTGGCAGATAATGAAGGGGAGAGTGTCACCCCGTTCTTGAAAAAGAACAAATTTTCTAGATTTGGCACCCCAAGGTCTATTATCAGTGATTGGGGATCACACTTTTGCAACAAGCTATTCAAGGGATTATTGGGAAAATATGGGGTTCGCCATAATGTCTCCACTCCTTAACATCCTCAAACTAGTGGGCAAGTTGAGGTGTCAAACAAGGAGATTAAGCATATTTTGGCAAAAATGGTGAATACTAGTAGAACGGATTTGTGAAGGAGGCTTGATGATGCTGTTTGGGCCTATCGAACAGCATACAAGACTCCCATAGGTATGTCCCCATACCAACTTGTATATGGGAAGGCTTGTCACTTATCGGTTGAATTAGAAAATAAGGCCATGTGGGCAATGAAGAAGTTGAAATAGATTGAAATGAGGCTGCGGAACATAGGTTAAACGGGTTGAATGAGCTCGATGAATTTTGCTTGAAAGCATATGAAAGTTCAGCCCTCCACAAAGAAAATATGAAGAAGTACCATGACCAAAAGATTGAGAAGCGCGATTTTTTGGTTGGGGATTGTTGCTTTTGTTCAATTCTAGGTTGCTCTTATTTTCGGGCAAACGCGACTCATAGCTAGCCTATCAGTGTTCAGTATAAAGTTTTAATGACATTCATATCATAAATCATAGAAGTTGACTTCTACCATGAGGCAATCATAGCTCATTAGATGATTTCTCATATCATCAATTACGGATTAATGTGAATTGTCCTTAATACATATAGAGTGTGATGAGACTTCCTTTTAATTTTCAATACTCTCTTAGGTGATACTTTTGGGACCTTCTATTTTTCGTAAAGTACAGCATTGTATCACGCACTAGCCTCATATTGTGATGCCACCCTGTTTCTTGTTAGCATCTTTCATCTTTTCTGACCTTTCATTATTTGTTCTCGTATAACCACATATGCTCTCTTCGAGTGTGACTTTGAGGGACATGTTCTAGACGTAGATTCAAACCTGGTCTCACTGTACTAGCCTTCATCATGTAGCCATCTTTCTTGCTTGAGCATCATTTAGCATAAATAGACCCGAGTCATTTCATTAGTGACAGTGATTTTAGACGTAGAGGCAACTTGTCTCACTTGCATAGGCCTAAGGCATGGAGTCATTCTTTTCTTTGCATAGTAAACTATGAAATTCATTCTTAACACTCTCTTTTGGGAATATCATGAGATTTACTTTAATCATTCTACATCCCCTGACGTAAATGTTATTTCATCCTAGGCAATGGCACTTGGCCTTTTTGAATGGTTCACACTCTTAACTACATCTCTAGGTTTCCACATCATTTTATTATAGCTATTCTTAGGTTCGCGTAGTTTTAAACGTACGCTCGCTTAGGATCCATCCGGACAAGTCATGAGGCCTCATTAATAAATTCGTCTAAAATGGCCATACTTACCCAGATATGTGGACAAGACTTATGGCATCAAGTTGGTATTCCAAGATCTTGTTTTGATCCTTAAAGGAAGCTCATTATTTATTTGTTCACGTACGACTTAGTGCAACACGAAAATGGTCAGGACCTGAGTTTGAATCCTTGCGCAACACTTAATATTATATTAAATTTGGTACTGCTTTTTCATTTTTGGGGGACCCTAGGTCAATCTCATCACCCCCACAATATTTTTCTCTTTTCCCTTCAATCTTTCTCGGGTAAAGCAAAGAGGTGGGGATAAACACCCACAAGCTCATTCTTTTTCTCTTAATTTTTCTCTTAACTTTCTCATGGGAATCCAAGAGGTTGTGGGTTCCAATTCCCACTCACTCCATTTTATTTTTCTCCTTACTGCTCTAATCTATTAAGACGGTGTGGTGTTAATCATCACTAACATTCAGTTTATTTCTCCCTTTATTTTCTCCTAACTCTTGATCATAAAGGGTGTGGGGTCAATCTCCAATAACCTCATTTTTTTCCTTCGTTTTTCTCAGAAAACTTTTAGGTAATTTGCATTTGGTGAGGTAGTGGGTTCAGTTCACAAGTGACTCAAAGTTTTGTACTTTTTTTAAACATATATCACTTATCTAAATTTTCTGTCGAGACCAACATTTCAAGCAAGCAGGAAAATTTGTCTCTTCAATCCATCTTTGTCTCAAGTTTTATTGTGTATCTTTGAGTAATTTGGATGAACATTTCTCCAGTAATATTACCCCTCGATATGGAACATAACACGTTTAACATTTTCTACATTAAAAACACAACAGTTTTATACATGCAACATGTCAGGAAGCAACATAGATAAATTACGCAAACACATGCTCAAACCAGTTAACTTATACACTTTCAAGAATACATCTTTTTATTCCTCACATTAATTCCAAAATACACATTAAAACATATAATCACAAGAAGACCTAAACTTTTCCAGAAGGACATACCAACGCATTACTATATCTTTCAAAGAATCTAATGAACATGGGCATGAAAAACACGGACAACATCGTTTCGCAATTGGAATTTAAACTGAAACTTAGGGGCTCATGGGAAAGGGAACAAGAGAGAAGAAAATCCCATACCTTTAATGTCTTTCAACACTGCTTTCAAGCTTCCTATCCCACGACACCAGTGCATCACCACAAACAATCTAAACCCCAATCTGTCGAGAAAATGTTGTTGATTTTTGTTTTGAGTTAGCTTTTAATTTGAGTTTTTGTTTTTAAGTTTTTCAAGAGGAAGACGAGTAGGGGGCAGTGCGTGGGCTGAGAAAAAAGGGGAGAAGGGGAGAGGGAGAGACAGGTAGAAGGAGAGGAGGAGGAGGAGGAGAGTGAGGGTGAGACTTGAGGAAACTGAATAAATACGCCGCATGATGGGAAGAGGAGGAAGGAGGAGGGGAGGAAACAGCGGAGGTTCCGGGAAGGAAAGCAAAAAATTAAAGACTAAGTGAACTGAATGTATGCACTAAATAAAAAAGGAAATAAATTCATATCTTCCGGCCAAGGTTCGAACCGGGGTGAGCAAGGTTTTGCTCAAATGGTCAATTTAGGCCTTCCTACCAGAATTGGGCCTCCAGCATATAATTAATTAAATATTAGGTAATTACAATACTACCTTAAGCCTGGAAAGACCAATGTGTACCCATTAGACCCTCCAAACTTAAGGATTACCCATTTTTAAGTCCGGTTAAGATTCATCCGGGGTAAAAACTGCATATTTGGTTTCCCTTACATGGCTGGACCCAATCTTTTAGGCTCAACTAACTCACCAAGTTAGTTGGCATGGTTTTGCAAGAGTTCAAAGTCAGGTTCGACGGCATCCAATCCGTGTGACCCGCGTCTAATCGTAGGCCTGCTAGATCATTAAGCATACTTAACATAGTCTTTTATGGGTTGTTTACATATCCCCCCTTAGAAACGGTTTCGGCCCTGAATGACACTACAATCATTTTAAAATAAAGAGGGTGATTTTCGAAAATATTTTAACATACTTTAGACTTTTCTCTTTGGTAATTCTGTTTCACACGTTCTCTGGATAATGTTATTAAGCAAGGTTTATAGAAGCCTTCATATTTGAGGATTGAGGGAAACTTCCTTCTCAATTAACTTACTTGTGACACCTCAAACTCATGCAACAACAAAAATTCATTTCCACGCTATACAAAAACAGCAACATGACATGCAAAACATGGATTATATTAACTCACATAGTTACAATTATTAAACAGACGATTTGGACTTACAACATCAAGGCGATAGGTGCACTAAAACTTAGAGTTTCTTAAACAAACTCAGCCTAGAAGTAGTATACATAACCCCTTAAAGAACATTCTTGTTGCTTAAGATTGAAATTATATGGCTTTGTTGGATTGATCCACACACTGCCCATTTATACCCATCTCATTGGCAACTGAAAACCTCCACTCCTTATTTGATACTCTATGTAGCATAAAATTATGGAGACAATCCATACCGAAGCTATTTAATGCTTTTTATTGGAGAATATCTTTATTTACATATTAGTAGTTTTGTGCAATCCTTGAACTACTTAGAAGATGAGAATTATAGACTAAGAAAAATCCTTCCTAACTCGTCTCATCCAAAGAATACAACATAAATTAAACTTAATGATGTGGGGGGGGGGGGGGGGAAAATAAGTCCGAAACAAACTATGTGATTTCCAAAATAGTAACTTCATAAATAGTGCATAAAACCAACTGATGAAAATATAATTTAGGGCTACGACTCGAGGCATCACCAGAGGTATTCTTCCCGTAACACCCCATAAAACTTGAGTTGATATGATTTCATGGCTCTTGGGAAGCCTCTTCCCTTCAACCATTCGGTTGAAATTTCTCCTTCCCTTTTTCACGAACTCTCATATACAGACAATCCTTCATCATGTGACCCAGTTTTCTACAACTATAAAAATCATTAGAGCCCCTCCTACACTCTCCTCTATGAAGTTTGCCACACTTTATACAAGGTGGACTCTCCTAAGAAGTATCTACTTCACTGTTTCTCTTAACTCTTGGTTGTATTATAGATTCAAGGATCATGATCTGATGTTTATGGATGATTTCATGATGTTTATATACACCTTACAATGTTGGAATCAACTAGCAAACATAGGTACATCCTTAGGAACTATTATGAAAAGATTGGGGGGAAATAGGGTACCCTGGTGGCCCTAGCGCTTTCAGAGGCGTGATACGCTTCAAATGTACTTCGCGAAAAAGAAATATAAGCGGTCGTGATAAAAGTAAGAACCCATTCTAATGAGTTTGGGGTAGTACCACGAGGAAAAAGTGTAAGGTAGACTTGAACTTTCAACCGATTTGATTAGTTAGTGAGTCCAGTCCCCACTTACGAAAAAAAAGTAGAAAAAGGGATTTTGAAGTAAAGAACTTCAATTAAGCGATGTTCAAGAAACAAGTGAACAAGTTCAAGATTTGAAATTACCAAGGAATGAAAGTAAACTAGGGCCTAAGTGTTCCCCATAAATTCCTAACGCGGTAACTCTAGCCATAAAAATCCTTTCATAGTACCGCATGCAAAGTGGTAAGTTATGTATCCCTAATTCTTCTGGTCCGACAACTACGAAATTCACTCTGCAGTTGGTTCGTCTACTTGGTATGCTTACTAAACTACCTTACCTATTTATAAGTATCATAATCGATGTTTGGCTAGTTGTTACTTGCCACCAATTGATACTAGGCTATTGACAGTATAGTACTAAATTCGACTTGTGATAATTATTTCTTATCATCTACTCCTTGGTCCAGCAAGTAGCAACCAAGGGAGTTCTTAATGTGTGCAGTGTGAAAAAGACTTCTAAAACCAAAGAATTATCAATATATGAAAGACACTATTCTATGATAAATTTTGATTCACATTCATCAAGCCCTAGATAAATTTTGATTCGCTAACCGTTCGCCTTAAACCTCACACCCTCCTTGTTTACTAACTCAACCGTACGACGAGGGAATAGTTCGGTGATCAAATAGGGACCAGTCCATTTGGACTTGAGTTTGCTTTGAAATAAACGCAACTGACATTGAACAGAAGCACCAAATCCCCAACCAAAAAATCGTGCTTCTTGATCTTTTGGTCATGGTACTTCATCATCGTTTTTTTGTAGAGGGCTGAACTTTCATATGCCTTCAAGCGAAATTCATCAAGTATATTGACTCGTTAACCTCGGTTCCGCAGCCTGATTACACATCATTTTTAACTACTTCTTGACAACATGGCCTTTATCTTTAATTCAACCGATAAGTGACAAGCCTTACATATACAAGTGGTATGAGGACATGCCTTTAGAGCTTGTTTATGTGTCAGAGGCCTAAAGAGCCATTATCATGCCTCCTTGACCCAATCCATTCTACTAGCATTCAATCTTTTTTTTTTTTTTTTGCCCAAAATCTGCTTAATCTCTGTGTTTGACACCTCAACTTTCCCACTAGTTTGAGGATGGTAAGGAGTGGCCACATTATGGTAAACCCCATATTTTCCCAATAATCCCTTTAACAACTTGTTGCATAAGTGGGATCCCCCATCAATAATAATAGGGCTCGGGGTGCCAAATCTAGAAAATATGTTCTTTTTCAAGAACGCAATGACACCCTTCCCTTCATTGTTCTCAAGTGAGATAGACTTGTACCCATTTTGACCATATCTGAACTGCACAAGAATGTACTCATCCCATGAGAACTCAAAAAGGGCCCATAAGTTCACTGCCCCACACGTCAAAACAAATAAATCACAAGAATGAGATCTTTAAATGAGCTCTTGCTTCTCCGAAATTGCCATCTAATCTTGTTTTTTGCATCTATCGCATGCCTTGGTGAACTTCATGAGCATCTTGGTGGATGGTTGGCCAATAGCAGCCATATTAAAAGATCTTTTGAGCAGTTCGGATACCACTAGGATGCCCACCTACAGGAAAAGAATGCATGACTCCAAAACAGTCAACATCTAAACTTCTGGCACACAACGCCGAATAAGACCATCGGCACAACTGATATATAAGTATTACTCATCCCAAAAGAACTTTTTCACATCATGCATGAACTTTTTTATTTGATGAAAGGACAAGTCCGGTGGGACGATATCACTAGCTAGATAATTTGCAAAGTCTACGAACCATAGAATCAAGTCTTGGGAGGCAGCTAGTACATGCTTATCAAGAAGAATATCATCAATTTCAGCCTTTTCACCTAACTCCCTCATTGCTTCATCTTCTAATTGGGACAACTGATCAACAACTTTATTTTTCGGTCCCTTTTCTATCTTTCACCTCAAAGTAAAATTCTTTCAATAGTAATATCCAATGAATCAAACTCATTTTCTCTTACTTCTTTTCCATCAAATATCTCAAAGCATAATAATCAGAATGCACTATAATCCTCATGCCAAGCAAATAGGAGCGAAATTTCTTGAAAAACAAAGAACTCTGAAAGGATCTGTTCAGTATGTTGTAGGTTCTCAGTTTGGGCTTCATGAGGGCTTTAATGCATAGTGAATGGGATGAAGGGATTTTGTCCTCTTTATCCCAATACCACACAAAGAGCAACCCCACTCGCATCAGACATCACCTCAAAAGGCTTGTCCAATCGGAGAATGATGATAGGAGCAGACACCCAACCTTTTTTTTTTTACTTGCAACTAACCCAAATGCCTTAAGACAGATTCATTCAAAATGAAACTTACACTCTTTTTCAAGGAACTTGACAAATGATGTTAAATCTTTGAAAAATCCTTGATGAACCTCAGGTAAAAGCTTGCATTCCAAGGAAAACTTCTCACACCTTTTACAAAGATAGATGGAGGAAGTCGCTCTATCACCTCAACTTTATCTCGATCAACCTTTATGCCCTTCTCTGAAATGCGATGACCCAATACAATACCTTCTTTCACCATGAAGTGACTTTTTTCCTAATTTAGCACAAGGTTTCAATATTCAAACCTCTTAAGAACCCGGGAAATGACACAAACACCATTCAAATGAGTCACCAATCACTGAAAAATCATCCATAAACACCTCAATAGTGTCCTCCAACATATCGGAGAATAGTGACATTATACATCTCTGAAATGTGGATGGTGCATTACATAACCCAAATGGTATTCTCTTGAACGCGAATGTCCCATAAGGACAAGTAAAAGTGGTTTTATCTTGATCTTCAGGTGCAAAAGAAATATGATTATAACTCGAATAGCCATCACGAAAATAGTACCACCCCCTTTCCTTCAAGTCTATCCAACATATGATATATAAAGGACATAGGAAAATGGTCCTTCTCGGTCCATGCATTTAATTTATAGTAATTCATACATACCCTCCACGAGTCACCGGCCTCATCGGAACAAGATCATTTTTCTCATTAGGGACCATAATCATTCCCCTTTCTTAGGTACACACTGCACAGGGAATACCCAACTACTATCGGTGATTGGATATATCACTCCAGCATCAAACCACTTAATGATTTAATTCTTCACCACCTCTTGCATGGGTGGATTTAAACATCTTTGGTGCTAAATACTTGGCTTATGATCGGGCATGAGTTGGATTTTATGTGAACAAATCCTTGGAGGGATCACAATAATATCAGTAATAGTCCACCTAATAGCTCTTTTGAACCTTTTAAACACCTCCACCAAACTCTCAACCTGATGAACATTCAAATCTGATGCAATAATTACCGGCAAAGTGTCACCTTTTCCAAAAAATACATACCACAACTGAGGTGGTAGAGTTTACTTGTAATTTTGGAGCTTCCTCTATAGTTGGTTTTGAAGGTGCTTCATATCTAACTCCAACTTCTTTGGTTGAAACTCAACATAACCTCAATCAAGTGCCGCGATCAATGACCCAAACTCTTCAATGCAATCACTATCAAAATTCATGATCACAGTCACTAGTGCTTCTACACCCAGACGCTTTTCTATTTGTACCTTAGATAACTTTTCAACTCTATATGATATGGCAGATACCGAGTGGATATCACCACTATGCCTCATGGGCCTAGAAATAGTGAAAGTCACTTATTCATTGTTCAAATTAAATTTCATTTGCCCTTTCTCCATATCAACCAAGGCTCTACCAGTAACCAGGAATGGCCTCCCAAGAAAAATAGGTACCTCAAAATCAACCTCACAATCAAGAATTACAAAATCCGCAAGAAATATGAATGACTCCACCTTTACTTACACATCGTTGAGTATCCCAATAGGCTTTTTGATCGTTCAATCGGCCATCAGTAGCCGCATCGCAGTGGGCTTTGGGTCACCCAAACTTAACTTCTTGTAAATAGAGAGAGGCATGAGATATATGCTTGTTCTAAGATCACTTAACGCTTTCGCAAAGTGTAATAACCCGATTGTACATGGAATAGTGAAGACCCCCGATCTTCTTTCTTTTGCATTAGAGACCATGTAGCAATAACACTACAATTTTGCATTCTATCATCATCCTCAAAACTGACCGATCTTTTCTTAGTGATCATATCTTTCATTAACTTGGCATAACCAAGCATTTGTTCAAAACTTTTATCAAAGGGACATTGATGGAAAGCTATTTGAGCATACTAATAAAACGTCGGTATTTACCATCCTTAGTCTTTTACACTAACCTCTTTGTGGAATGGAGGTGGTGGTCTAGGCATGGGGGTCACCTTTCGGGGTACCTCAGCTTCTTTCCCCATTTTGTCTTTTAACTCACCACAAACCTCAACTATCTCATCATCGCCTCTTATAACATTTTCTACACTAGACGGCATCGGTGGATAAATGGTTTGCTTACCACCACGAGTTGTAAATTCCATACAATGTCCATCATTTTTCAAATTTTTGATACTATTGCTAGGAAGAGTGACCGGTTGGCGTCCGTTCACAGTCGAAGACAATTGGGCCATTTGCAAATCAAGATGATTGATCGAGATTGCATGTGCATCAACTTTTTGCCCAATACTCGCTAAGTCATTCCACAACTCTTTAGTGTGCTCATAACTAGCATAAAACCTCCTCATTATTTTCTGCAACATATCCTCAACTCGCTCCATACTACCTCCACCATCCCTAGGAGCAACTTCACAATTTTGAGGTGGAACATAAGGCCCACTCCTATCATTTTTGTTACCATAGTTACCTAGGTTGAAGTGGTTATCGCGGTTGTAATTACCATCTCGGACATAATGACCTTTTCGGTTGTAATTAGCATAGTTCCGACCTTGTTTTACTTGAACTTTGCGCCAATTCTCCTTATTAGAGCCTTGGGAATTTGGTCGAAAACCCCCCATCTGCTCATTTAACACATAAAGAACCTTCTTATAGTAATGCTCATCAGTTGGTGGCGGTGGTTTAGAGAAGTAGTTCATCGCATTTACCTTTTTTGCACCCTAATGACGTGTTTCAATACCAAACAAAGCTCAGTTCTCATTTGATCCATTTCTTGACGAATCTCATATGTGGCTGGGTTGTGTGTCGATTGCACTGCAAAAGTGTTTCTCCAAGTATATGACTTCCTAATGCTCAAAGCTTTATTATTTCGGGAGATTTTCTGTAACTTCTCATCATATGAACGCTCACCATAAGAACCACCCCCTATCGTATCTAGTACTGCTTATGTATTATCATCTTGTCCCCTATAGAAGTAATCTTTCAGTGACTTATCATCGATGCAGTGATTGGAGACACTTTTCAAGAACGAAGTGAACCTGTCCTAAGAACTACTAGTTGATTCTCTCGATAGTGCCACAAAATTTTTCACCCTATCTTTGTGATTTAGATCCTAGACACCCGTAGTAACGTCCTAAGAACACATCCCTCAATTAATTCCGAGTGTAGATTGAGTTATTGGGGAGCTCGGTAAGCAACATAGTGACCTCTTCCAATAGTGAGAGAGGAAACACTCCCAACCCAATTACGTCCATATTCAAATCAGGCCTCCCTACACAACTCTTACACACTGACCTCACCTTGGCGATGTGAGCATGTGGATCTTCATAAGGTATCCCAAAAACCAACCTCTAGCGGTGAGAATTTGCATTAGACTACTAGTTACCACGAAAGTATGGTCGTTTTGGGGAGGCAAGACAAGTGGCCCGTCAGAGTCAGTAATATTATCATGTCCCCTATAAAACTCTTGAGGGCGTGGAGAGGGAGGTTACCTCCATATTTAACTTTCCCCGTGATTTTCAAGTAATAATTGATCATAAGCATAAACCAGTAGTGGAAGTTCCGAGTTTTGATCATCATCGAGATTACCAAAATTTAAGTTTATTTTGCGCAGTGTACGCTCTAGTTTGTGCTCTAGTGAGAGTATGGGTTCTCTTCTACTCATCGTTCATGGCATACATGAAAGTATAGTGGTAAGTATTCCCTCTTATCATGCGGATGACCCAGGTTCGATCCCCGACAGCGGGGCCAAAATTTGATACACTCAAATTTACTTCTCGAAAACAAGTATAAGTGGTCGTATGAAGTAACGAACTAAACTATGAGGCTGGGGTCGATCCCACAAGGAAAATGATTCAGAATTTACTTTAACCTATTATTACTTATATTGAGTCAAGTCCTTTCAAAAAATAAGTAAAAAAAGGGGGTTTTAAGTAACGAATGTAATTTGCTATGTCTAAGTAACCAAGTGACAAGTTCAAAAATTTGATTTTCATCAACTAGTGAAACTAACTAGGGCCTAAATGTTCCCCATAGGTTCATAACACGGTAATTCTATCTATAACAACCATTTCCTAGTATCTTGCACGCGAATTGGTAAGTTATGTATCCCTAATTCCTTGGTCCAGCAACGATAGGGGGGGGTGACGTTCACTCCGATTCCTTGGCGCTACGTGTGTATGATTTTACGAAACCTTACCTTTACCTGTAATATTAAGCATCATAATCGAGTTTGGCTTCGTTGTTAGTTAGACCAATCGACTTAGCCATTAGCTAGTATATATTAATGTACGTTGATATTTCTTTTCTTATTATCGACCTACCTGGTGGGCCAAGTAGAAACAAGGCGAGTTTAACGCTGCACTCGTTAAAAAGACTTCTAAACAAAAGAATTATCAATACATGCAAGACAGTATTCTAGGATTATTATCTTATGTAGTTTTTTATCTTGTTAATTACCCATGGTTCCCACAAACATAGCTATGGATTTAGTTACCCATGTTAATAATAACACAATTCATATAAGTTTGATAAAAATTCATGCACTTACTTTGATGAGATTGAAGAAAACCCACAAAATACTTGAATTAATAAATAAGCTTGCAATAAACGATTTCCGAAAAATAGAATAATTTCCCAAAATCACAAGCTCATAACTAGAACAATAAAATCTGAAAAATACCCAAGAGTATAACCCTTAAAATGAGGTTTTTACAAGTATTTATAATAATAGTGTCCTAACCAAAGAGGGAAATCTATTTAAGGAAAATCTACCCAAAAATTGCGTCTGAGTCGATGACCTGGATGACGCACAGTCAAGGCCATAATAGACCATTGTGGTCCTCAGTCGTTCCACAATTAGCTTCTTTTTAAGATGGGTACTATTTCTACTTTCTATTGACGATGACAAATGTGCAGGACGGTCCATTTTGGAAATAACAGTCCATCGAGAGCCTCCATAGCCCCACATATAGTCAGAATTACAATATTCATTCAGCATCTTTTCTATCATACGACGGTGGCAACCTACGAACCATCGATGGCTCCAAAGGTTGTCACTGCTGCAGTTTCAGCACAATGCTTCCGCGTTTTCATTCTGGATAGATTTTCTGCTAACAAAGAGAAAAATACATGAAATTAATAGATAAAGTCTTTAGCTACACACTAAACTTAAAGAAAAAGCATTAAGAATATCGTGAAACCACGGTATATCAATTATCAGCAATCTTAGATTCAGTGTAAACAGGAAGATTCACCCTCGTTTTGTCCCTTCGACTGTCCATCCTGTACAACCTTCGACACTGTTAGAACCTTTATTTTTGACATTAATAAAATTTATTCTAAGTATCCCTCGAAAGACCCTCATGAAGGACCGTCGTTTCCACGATGGTCCGTCCTGCATAATCATCGACACTGTCAGAACATTTGTTTCTGACATTTTTAAAATTTATTTTAAGTATCCTTCAACGAACCCTCATGACGGACCATCGTTCCCTCGACGGTCTGTCCTGCATAATCGTAGCCACAATCAAAACCTTTGTTTCTAATGTTTTTAGAAATAATTCTAAGTGTCCTTTGAAGGAACCCATGACAGACCTTCGTTCTTTCAACAGACTGTCGATGGGTCTGTCCTACACACTATACTTCTACACTGCCATTTCTTTTCTGTGTTCTACTTTTATGTTTTCTATTTTTGCATATGTTGCAGCATTCCACTAGTACTTACTACTTCTATTTGCAGGTACAAATGGAACCTAAACACGACTGTGTATGCTCACGAGGGTGTTCCAAGTTTATTGAACCATCAAACCGAATGGTCATAGGCTCAGACGAAGAGCATGACCTAGATTATGTGACACGAGTCACCCTCACTCCTACACATGCTGCCAGCTCCAGCAGAGCCACGCCCACGAGGGTTGTGCCTGGCGTAGTCACTACCTCCCAGTCTGTTGAGGAGCACATACTAACCAGCACACCTTCACAGATGGCTGCACATTCCGAGGCAGCGTCGAGCTTCATGGAGGCATCTGGTTTTAAGGAAGCTTCCGGATCTGTGGAGGCTTCCTGATCTAAGGAGACTTCTACTTCTGCCTCGTCTGATGAGGCTGATAGTGCTAACTCTACTCCAGCACTTTAGACTGGAGTCCCTGCTCCAGTTATTGACCATCCCAACCAGTGGTGTGTCGAGGGACAGTATCAACTCTACATTAATACCAAGATTCCCAATGACAAGGGGGTTATGACTCGGACCCTGACACTTTAGCAGCGGGTTCTCACAGGGAGTCTTCCCATCATGTCATCCATTCATGAGTTATTCACCTGACATCGACTGTAGTTGACGTCTCGAGATATAGGCCACTATAGCGAGGAGATGGTCTGAGAGTTCTATGCCTCATATGTGGTGACTCTTTGATCTTAGCTGGACACGCGGGCAACCCCCACCAAACATGCACCATTGGAGTATGTCCGAGTTCTCGCCAAACGGGTTGATATTTCCTTGCAGGCTATTATCAGGTTCCTCTAAGGCACGGATGTAGATGCCACCCGAACCCTTCTCACCGTTGAGTTTGACTATCGGTTGAAGTTGATCATATATGGCTGGTCCAGTGTGATCCAGATGTGAGAGAGACCACAAAGCGCACTGAACCTCTCTGTAGATAGTGAAGCTGCCGATTAGGTGTTGGAGCCCAAGGGGAGGGATCAAGAAGGGGAAAACTACTTTAAAGCCAGTTATGATGTCTATTGGCTGGACACTACTTTCCCCCACTTGCTTGGATGATAAACTTGTCACCTGGAATTGCAGTGCTGATGGCGGCCGTGATTGCGGGGTTCGAGGTATACTTCACATGGCTATTGCAGGTCGTGATACATGAGAGGAACTTTAAGGCCACTAATATTTACCCCTTCCCGTAAATGATCTTTGAGATGTGCAGGTCTGCAGGAGTTCCCATGTGGCACATTGATGTGATTAAGACCCCGTTCAGCATAGTGGATATTGGCCTCATTCAAGATAAGGCCAATGAGTTGTCTCCCCAAAAAGGTCCCCATTCTGAGGTGCAGCCGCTCGATGAGAACCCAAAGACCATTATAGAGAAAGATCGAGTGACTAATCCGGCTACATCCGAGCATATTTACACCAACCCAGTTGAGTCTATCTTTAGTGCTAGCACCGCTCTAAGCTCCTCCCACTCAACTTCTTTTGCTACACTATTTTCGCTTGCTAGGATCCATAAGTTAGAGGCCCAAATGGCCGTACTTCTACATCATATACAGCCTTGGATGCATAGGTCCATTGCTAAGTCGGAGGAGCGGATAGAGAGAATGATGGCCCAGTATACTGAGCTGCAGATCATGGAGGTCCACCAGCGCTTGGATGCATTTGAGTTGCGGTTTCTCTCCCATTCAGATCCTATAGTGGATTTGTCGACTCTCCAAGATGTTATGGAGAGTTTGAGAGAAGACTTGGATACCATAGTGGAGGCTCGGGTGCGTAAGTCTGAGTCCCATTCTACAGAGCCTGTTGAGGACACGGAGTTGGCTGCCATGTTCTCCACCACTGCTGTGCCACCACCTCCCAACGAGATCGTTCCAAGAGGAACCAATTTAGAGATGACGATGAGTCTTGGCCATGCAAAAAGGAGCACAATGCATTGGAAGCCGCGAGGAGAGCCTCACTGATTGATGAGGAAGCCCACCAGTTGAGGGTTCTATAAGTTGTTGCTGGGGCGTCTAACTCCAGAGTTGTTGATGCTAAGAGGAGCACCACTTATGGTGATTTTATTGCTAAGGACACCACTGATGGTGTCCGTACTAGAGAGAGAGCGGGTTCCGGGAAATCTTACCCGTCATCATGTTGATCGTCAGTTCTTTGCGCCTAAAATTTGCTTCACCTATAACCCTATTCTATATAATTTTATGCATTGGGGACAATTTCATGTGTTTTTGTTGGGGTTGGGGTAAATGGAAAGTGAGTGCTAGGGTGAAATCTTAGTATCCCAACTCAAGATCCTCTCTTGGGGTTTTCTTGCTTGTGTTCTTTCTCCATAAGAGACTAGTTATTTTATTGTTGAAGCGGCATGTTAATATCTTTTGAACATAGTATAGAAATGGAATCAGAAGCATGATGGTTAAGCAAAATGATATCCTAATTTAAATAAATGCTGCATGACTAGGGCATTAACTAATTGAATGTGTGGCTCCGAAGCATGTATAGAGATTACACCATGACATGACCCTAATATAAAGTGAACTCGGGTTGATAATCTGGTAGAGTAATGAGATGGCGTGTGAGTTTGAGGAAAAAATATTAATAGTCCACATTGGTACTTAGCTAGAACTTGCATAGTTTAGGTCCTACTAAAAGTAAGTTGTGATAGACAATTAGGAAAGGATCATAGGCCCTTGATCAAGATAGACAATCTTTAGCCTAGATAAAAGAAAACCAAATGAAATTAATCCCATCTTGATCGAAATGATTTGATCTTAAAATAGACCTTTCTTTTTCACCCTAATTGATCTTTTTTGGGAACAATGTGTTGTCCTGGTCCCTCCATGGACATGTACACCTAAGCTTATGCCAAAAGCATAAGTTGAGGGTGGCGAATGAAGAAAAAAACCTTGTTGTAGCTCTAGAGCCATCGACAGTCCGTCGACCCCTTGACGGTCCATAGGCGGCCACCATCATATGAAGAAAATGCTTCTAAAGGAAGATTCGGGAATTCTGACTAAGTGTGGGGCTACTGAGGCTCTCGACGGACCATCACCTCCAAGATGGACAGTCCTGCACATCCGTTATCATTAAAAGAAAGTAGCTCCAGTACCTGACTTGAAAAGATTCTAAATGTGGAGAAACGAAAGCCATCGACGGACCGTTGTGTTCTCAACGGACCGTCATCCTTGTCCGTCGATAGTCAATCGTGATGGAGAGAAGAAATTAGTTGGGTAAATAATCTGGTTTACTGGTTTTTTGGGAAAAGATTTTGTCATTTTTACAGCAGAGTGGAAGGAGATTCGGGAGGAATTACAACGGGAGTAAAATAAAGGGACAAAAAAAAAGCGAGTGTGTGAGGGGAACAAAGAGGGGCGATGTGTTAGTTTTATGCTTTAGTTGTGGTAACTTTTGATATTGGGGGGAAATATTCTATTTTTTGGAATCATTTGTTGCAAGAATATGATTATTAAAGTAATTTTTCTGGATATTCTTAATCTCATCAAAGTAAGTAGGGGAATTCTTATCAAACTAATTATGAATGTGTAATTATTACATGGTGTAATAAATCCTAGCTATGGGGATACGGTTCCGAGAGAAGAGGGGCCTATGGACTAACAAGATAAAACCACTCTCGAGAGGATAACCTATCGATGTATACCATCCACTTCACCACCCCCTCAACCCAAAAAAAAGACAAATCGCCAGAACAACCCCTCACTCCACTCTCCCACCAATAACCCAACAAATAGCACTGAGACCAAATGATTCCCTTCCATAGAAACCACATTTAGCAACTGAATTCGACAATGCAAGTGAACAGACGGGGCCAAGAACTGGAAGGGCCAGGGCAGCATCTTGATCGGCATACCGGCAAAGCGGGCGCCTTTAAGCCGCGTATGCTAGGAATCCCCCGCTGGGCATAAAAACCTACTACCCCCATTCACCTTACAACATAGGACCCCGAGGCGCCACAGGGGTAATCTACAGATCCCGAGTGAGAAAGGAAGCGCCCCGACGAATCAGCGTCCCACATCTAGCAACAAAGGGGGGCTATTTCAAAGGTCCCGAGCTCGGAGACGTGAACTCAATACACATATAAACCTTATCTAGGCGGTTCCAACCCGTCTACACCAATCCTACATTTACCAGCACCCCCCCTTTTTTATCCTCCCACCATATCCTTCACTCATGCCCATCCGCCCCCCGCCCCCCGGTCTTGTCCTGATTATTTCTAGTTTTGACAATGACCGCCGCGCCAGTTCCCACCCAACCCACGCGAAGTCCCCCCAGCGCTCCCGACCCATCATCCCTTACACTCGCCCTCGTACGACGACACCAATACAACCCTCAGCCTAGACACCGCAACATTTCCCCCGCCCCAACACGCCCCAGTATTTGTTGCGCCCCCTACTTCACACTCAGATGGACCTCTTGATTATCAGCGTCACTAGAGCTCTTGCGCCGGCCCCCTAGTTCACGACCCAAGCATCAGCCAGCCGAGCAGAAGCTTTTAACAGCCTCCACTAACAGTGTTACTCCGTCCGCCTCCTCGACCAGTTCCCCCTCTCGCACACGCCCCCAATGGACGTCCTCGTGCCCTCCTCGTCCACCACGCCCACGTACCCTTGGCGACTAGCCCAAGCGACGCCAAACGGATCCGCGCTGTTCGTGCGTGCGCGATTCTATACGCGCCCACGGGATCTCGTCAGCTTCCGCGCCCTTCGCAGTATTCGTCTTAGGCGCCCTGACTGCTGGTGGCCTTCCCTCCACCCGTCCCACAGGATGCCCTCGCGCAACTGGTCGTGCCATATGATCGGCGGACGCCCCCGGGCAAAGACAGCGGCCCCGACATCCTCGCTTGGTGCCAGCGGCGCGGGCATCTGGGGTAGTGGTAGGGGGGGGATGGATAATAAGAAAAAAAATATCACAAACATATGCCTTCATTCACCCTAATTGATTCTTTTTGGGAACTACACAACGAGCTGGTAAGCCTTAGCAGCATGCCCCGAGATTGCTCGTCCCCGTATGTAGCTACTCCTGGACAAAAAAAGATCCACCCCCCACTCCACCCACCACCACCCAACCCCCCTCCCCTCGCATAACCCCATCCCTACTCGCGGCAATATAGATTCTTACCGGCAACCACCCAAGTGCCTCAAATTTCTGGGCGAAATGGGACCTACAAATGAAGAGCGAATGTGAAATACAATCAAGACATGAAGGGGATGCCCGGTGGAGAACACTGTCGAAGAGACAGAAAGAAAAGGGAAAACAAAAATTGTTGTATGCTCTGGCAATCGAAGTCCGTTCGACCCCTTGACGGTCCATAGCGGCTACCATCTCTAAGAAAATGCGTGTAAGGAAGATTCGGGAACGGAGGCACATAAGGGGGGGGAGAATGAGGCAAGTTCGTAGAGGAATAAATATCCAACATAAAAAGCTATGGACAGTACTGCCACATCAGTGGATCATAAACAAAAGTAGTTAAGTACCCGACTTGAAACAGATTCAAAATGGGAGAAACGGAAAGCCCATCGACGGGACCGTGTTCTACAACGGACCGTCATCCTTGTCGTCGATAAGTAAATAAGTTGGAGAGTGGGGTAAAGATAGCAAGGAAAGTAGGAGGAGTAAGAAACGGTAAGTGTTTTTTGGGAATTGGAGTTTTTGTAAAATAGGCAGATGACTTATTATTTTAGGACCAATTTACTTAAAATTATTGAAAGAAACTTGATTTTTGAGGTTAAACTCTGGGGTATTTTTTAGTTTTATTGCTTTAGTTGTTGAACTTGTGATATTGATTAAATTATTCTATTTTTTGGAAATCATTTTTGCAAGAATATTGATTTATTAAAGTAATTTTTCTGGATATTCTTCAATCTCATCAAAGTAAGTACATGAATTCTTATCAAACTAATATGAATTTTGTAATTATTAACATGGGTAAATAAATCCATAGCTAGGGTTGTGAGAACTATGGGTAACAACAAGGAAAATAAAAGAGCTCTCGCAATACAGAATAATAGAATAACATGTTTGGCCTTGCATTTGTATTTGATATTTATTTTGGTTAACACGTCTTTTTAATGATGTGCACGTGTTAGAACTCACCTGGTGCTACTTCCGGACCAAGGATGGTAGATAATAAGAAAAAACTTTATCAACATAGATTTAGTAACACATCTAATAGTCTAGTGTCGATTGGTGACGAAGTAACAATAAGCATTAATCGATGTGATGCTTATATGAGGTAAAGGTTAAGATTAAGTAAGCATACAAACGTTGTCGGACCAAGGCAGAGTGAAATTACCTAGTTTCAGGAAAGGAATAGGAATAACAAAACTTACAATTTGCAGGAAGATACTAGAAAAGGAGTTTTTATAGCTAGAACATTACAGTGGGATGACTGTGGGGGAAACACTATGCCCTATTTACTTACATTACTTTAAAAAAACTCAAATCTTGGAACTTGTCATGGTACTTAGACATAGCTAATTACATTCGTTACTTAAAACCCCCTTTTTGTTACTTGTTTTCGAAAAGTACTTGACTAAATAGAGGTTATAGTAGGTTAAAGTTATTTATAAATAATTTTCCTCGTGGGATCGATCCCAACCTCATATATGGATTTCTTTACTTGATACGACCGGTTATACTTCTTTTCTAGAAGTAAATTTGAGCGTATCATCCCTCTCAGAGCGTTAAGGCCACCAGGGTACCCCATTTTCCCCCAATCTTTTCATAATAGTTTCTAAGTGATGTACCTATGTTTCCTAGTTGATTCCAACATTCTAACATGTATCTAAACATCATGAAATGATCCATAAACATGAGATCATAATCCGTGAATCCATAATCCAGCTCAAGGTATGTTAATGATCAAAGTGAAAGAAGTTAAGAGTAAAACCTAAATGTTAATAAGCAAGTAAAAGTTAGTTCCTAAAGTTTCCAAGAGTCTCTAAAAAATACTTGTAACTTTTTTCTAAGATTCAAGTTACAAGTTAAGCAAGAGTAAACAGTTGAGTTCATTCTCAAGAGTTATAAGGGGCCTAAGTTGTAAGACCCCCAAAATGAGTTAGAGTGTCGAGAGCCTCACATGTGTCTATAAGCTTGTAAACATGTTAATTAATTATTTTAAATCATTTATGAGTTATTTGAAGTCATTTTTAAATCAAACGTCCAAGATGTTCGAAAGTTAGCCCTTGAGACGTGCATATGTGACTTGAGTGTGCCTAGCATGTTTGGATGTTTTGCGAGTGTTTGTTTTGGGTGAAAATGATATGAATGTCCTTGAAATTTTATGGTGTGTATTTCATTGAAACGACTCCCCAAGTGCCCCGCAAAAGGCCCTCGAGGATGACCCAAAGACTGCCTAGACGCTGCCTATGTAGTGTCTACGAAGGCTTGCAAAGGATGGTCAGTAGGCTGACCTAAGCCGCATCGAAAAAGGGGGCGTCACTCAAGACTTATCCTGGTGAAGGCTCAAGCCTTTTGACAGGACTCAGATTCAAATAACGGCCAGAAGAACAGTCTGTCATTGGACCTACTGGACGTCGATGGGTCCGTTGATGTAAGTGCATTAAGCTGCCAAGCGCACTATTAAGTGAAGGGGCACATGGAAATTTACCCCACGTCCCTAAATTATCATAGGTGGTTTATTTAAATATTTTTGGGTATATTAAGTTAGTTAAAAACATGAAAACCCCATCCCCAATTTCAGATTTAAAATTTACACTTCCCTCTCCCAAAATATCCTCTCTAGAAACCTCCATTGGGCATGAAGATCAATGGATTGTTCATGAAGATTTAGTGTTTTTCTCCTACAACAAGTTATGGTGATCCTTCATCTTTAGATATTCATTCATCTAAAGAGCTCCTTCAAAGCTTTTCAAAGAGCAATTTGATCAAAATCTCTATCTTTCAATCTAGCCATTGGTTCTTTCTCAAAATGTTTTCAAAAATCATGATTATCATAATTCCATGACTAAATACTATTTTTGATGTTGAATTCAATCCAATTTCATGATAAAATCATGCTTCCTTCAAACTATCGATTTAGCCTATGTATTTTTTACTATTATCATGATGTTAGGAGAATTATATTTTGATGTAATTATATTAAATGTATTTTTTATACTGACTATAATATATATTGATTATGAATCATATGCAATGTATCCAATGTGGATCAAGGCTTGAATATTAGGTCGTATTGGCTTATGTTCTTCCATCCTCTATAGATTGCTAATGTAGTTTTAATGTGATATATATTCTATGGCTAATTGAACTAGGATTTTATTAGGTTATGATATCTTTAGCTACATCATTATATATTAATGAATTGTGTGTATCCCTATATCATTTATTGGTAATTTAGTGTACATGTTAGTATTAAGATCTTATTGTGGTTTATGCATGATTTCATACTAATTAATATGTGTTTAGCTACTTCCCTATAATTGTATTGTTGATGAAAAAGGATTATTGATCCTTGATGACCAAAGGTTGAGAAATTTGTAGGATTGTTTATCTTCTTTACATTTTTATAGCATGGTTAGTAGAATTGGCCTTGTATGGCTTTGTGCGTTATGGTCAACTTATGGTGGCGATGTTTACTTCATTTCAATATATGTGATGTAATCATGGTCTTAAAGGCAATTGTATTATGAAAGTGTGGTGCTGATGATCACCGAATGTGAAGTCTCATGCCTAGTTTCCTTTCTAGTTTATGTCCTAGGTTGTATTACTAATATTATAAGTATGTGGTTGTCTATGTTATGTATGGTCAATATGTTGCCAATGATGAAGTATAAATTATGAATGACTGGTTACCTGCATACCCCTATATGAATGTGCATTGTGGTCCTAAGAGCATGGCTGCCTCAATATGTTGTTGCTAGCGACTATGTGATCATGACCAATGTACACACACTCACACTTCATGCATGTTTACAAGTAGTATAGGTTCATGGTTTCTAACAAAAGAGTATTCTCATATACACTTATGTCTACTACTATGCATGTATTATATGTGTCCATGAAGTATGATTATATATCCCTTAACAAGGATGACTTGATGGGTGTACTAGTATGGGAAAGGTTGTGGGACCTTATCTATGCATTGCACATGTGTGCCTTGATAGGATAGTTCCTAGGTTTGTTTTTCTATGTACATGAATATGAGGAGTTATTATGTTAAGTATGAAATGTGTCGTCTTAATGTTGTATTGTGAGGATTGCTGCATATAGGGGCTACACCACAGTTTGATGATCTAGTCAATAGAGGGGCGCTTGGAAGGTGTTTCCAAAAGTACTCTAAACTAGATGGTGTTTTGCATATGCTACGTCCATGTAAAAGGGTTTCTCACATGATTTAGATTGATGAACTCTCATCTATGACATATAAGTTAAAATTATGAAGAGTAAATCTCCTAAAGCTTGATTTTATAAAGTAAGGCTAATAAACTCTTTTCAATAAAGGGAACTTAGCTTCGCACCAAGTGAACTTAGATGATTGGTGCCTCTTCCCAATATGGGAAGACTTGTTCACAAGAGTCCTCATGAGGTGCATAACTACAATACCACCATATGAATAAAGAGGCTTTTTTATAAGTTGACAACTCCAATGCCCCATTTGGCAAAAAGGGGGTTTCCACATACACATCCAAGTTTCATAAACTATGGATTGACCCATAGGATCTAGCAAGTATATTACTTAGTATGCTGGAATGTGTTAATGTTCTACATTGTCTTAGTAGAGAACCTTCCCTTGGTTTGAGGCTCTACTACACCAAATTCCCTGTTAGAACCCATGGTCTTAGAGTCGGTTAAGGATATAATTTCCCTAATGTAAAATTGACAATGGAAGTAATGTAACGAACATAACTAGGAAAACCTATGGGAATTTGCTTAGTATAGGTGGGGGTATGGGACTTTACCTATGCATTGTACAAGTAGCTCTTGAAGGGAGTTATAGGAAGGTGTTATAATGTATATGACTATGTTTATGTTCCTTATGCATGACTTGTAGTGTAGTTTAGTTATTGTAATGAATGTATGGTGTGAGTCTATATGATGTGGTATTATCTTATATGCATAATTTTGATCTTAATTAATATATAATGAAGGTCTAGTTTAGCATGAATGAATATGTATATGTTTGTCTTGTTGATGTATAAAGTGAAGGGTTAAGGCTTGTGGTCTCATGATAGGTTTACTAAGTGTGTGTGAGGTTTTTGTGTTCACATGTACATTGCACTAGTAGACTTAGACTGGGATTGAGTAAGGTCTTATGATGTTCTATGTGAAGTGAAGTTAGCATATGTGCAATGTGACTAGGGCTTATCGTAATAGTGTTCGGTGTCCTGACTTTAATGCTGCTTATGGTGTGCTATACTTATATGATGGTATGTGTTTGGTTTATGTAGATTGTATGTATGAATACCTTGTGGCCTTAAGGTGATGCATTGCACCAAGTATCACTAGAGGGTTACTTGGGAAGTTAATGAGTTAAACAAACGAAGTTCACTGTAAAGGATAGGAGTTCACACTAAATTTATTATGCTTACTGTAAAGTAATGAAATAAAATGCTTTACATGCAATGTATGGTTTTATCTAATTTTGTGACCATTGAATATGTCTAAATAAAGTATGTAATATATAATGCTTAATGTATCAACATTTATGAATTTTTCATAAAAAGGAATAATGTATGGTTTCAAAGAAAAATGTCCCTTTTAAATGCATGTTTTTGCATGGTTGTCATAATTAGTGCATTCTTGTACTAACACTATTCTTCTATATATTTTTACACAAAGCGTATGCTATGGATGCTAAAAGGATGTCTTTAATGGCGAGGAGCTTGATATGTGATTCCCAAGCTCAAGGAATAAAATTGTTAAGTCTAAGGGTTTCCTATGTCTATCTTACTGTAATGTTTAGTTATAAATGTACTTATGATTTATGTTGTATGGGTCGTGTCCCTAATGTACTATAATAATGATAAGTGTAGGATTACTAAAAGAGATTAGTGTCTTTAACTATGTATGATGATATTTTGTATATATTGGAAGTGATGTTCTAGCATATGATGTGCTAAGAAAGTTTTAAATTTTACACTAAATTTACCTATGACAATGCGATGAATGATATATATGGGCTTGTACAAGACCTCCAAGAGGTCAAGTACGCCATGTTACTTCTAGGGGATGCTCCCCGGTCGTGACAAACGTGATATCATAGCATGAGGTTTTTGAAAGTGGGTCTAGGGCCCAAAGTTTCATATTGCCATGTCTAGTAGAGTTTCCATCATCGGTGTTGATTCGCGACAAACCCATGAGCGAGATGCTATAGGACGATAGAGTTTCCCTTCTTCAGCATTCTCATATCGTGCCATAGAACATAACTCTATAAGATCTCTCTCATATGTTTTCTTGTCCGATGATCTTTTAGATGTGATAACTTGGATGAGATTGTATCTCTATTCTTGAATGAGAAATGGTGAGTTTTGATGTTTATCTTGGTTTTGTGGTTATATGAGTTTGTGTGAAGGTGAACTTTTATATATGTTGATGTGATACCATTTATGGCTATATATGTGATTTAGGTGCAATGACATGTTAGGTGAAGATTTATGCTATCATATAGTTATAGCTTGTTGAAAGGTTGTTATAGTTGAATTAAGCTTCTTCTTGGAGTAGTATGTTGCTATATGATTTTGCATAATGGCAGTCTAATGTTATGATTTAAGCTTGAAATGATTAGCTACTACATATGGAAGTATGCAACCTTAAATACATGTTTAAAAGGTTCATTTTTAGCCCTTGTATATGTGTAATGGTTTATGTATTGCTTTATATGTGTATAGGCTTTGTCCTAGAAGTGGAGATAGGGTACTTACCTAGTAGGTTTATGATATGGGTTGGATGACCTAGAAGTTACCTTACCTTAGTATTGAAAGAAAAGAAAGAGGCCTTACGACTAAGTCTCCTCATTATTTCCCCTAAGGTTTTGTGACCCTTGATGTTCATGGTATAATTTAGACTTTATGTGGTTGGGTATTATGACCTAACTTGAATGTTATGGATTTCATGTAGGTGTTGAAATTAGAGGAATGATGAGGTATGAGATATTATCCCTTAATGATTGAGTTGGTAGATTCCTTGATGAGAGATTAGGAGTGAGAATCCTCAAGAATATTAAACCTTCTTGTGTGAGAAGTATATAGGTTGGGTTTGACTTGCCTTGACCTTGTGGTTTAAATACATGATGTGATTAGGCTTACCCCAAGTGGGGGATAATTTTTCTAGGTGATAAGGGTTAGAATTTCCTTTGGTATTCTTATGATGAGTTACTAATTCCTTTTAGGTTGGGAATTTGTTTAAGTGATGATGAGGGATGTTAATAAGCTAAGATTCTCTTGGGGTTGGATTAAGTTTCTCTTAAATGGGTTTACCCTAAGTGGGGTATAGTGATGTGAGTAGGAAGGTTATTGATATTTCTATCTTGTCCTTCTATTCTTACTTGAGCTTGAACTAAAGAGTTTCTTATAGCTTGTTCATGATGGGAATCTTTCATAGAAGTATGAATCACATGTACTCAATATGTTATGTATGTCTTAATTAAATATATGTTATGCATGTTTGTAGATTCTAAATTGCATGAAAAAGGATTTAGATCAAATTCATGATTTCTCATGTTGATTGTGCATCTTGCAATAATAGTTGTGCATGAAACTCATGATATAAGGTAAGAAGAATGTTTGAAGTCACTCTTAATGTGTAGTATTTAGCCTCATAATGAAAAATATGTATCTCCTTAGATTGAAAACTGATGAGTCTTTTAAAAATTATGTGACTTTTATTGTTTTGGAAGTATGGATGTAGGCTCACTCTTGAAAAGTTAATTCAAGTCTAGTTAGTGTCTTTGTGTGGGCCTATAAATTGTGAGATTTTCCTAAATTGATGCTTACTTATGAAGGCTAGTGTTATTCTAAAAATTGTAATTTTTTTGAAATGAATTCTTATTATTGTAAGGTGTGTGGTGTGATTTACCATTTTGACTTCACTAGGAAGAATTTATGGGCATGTTTTGGTTAAAAGTTTAGAATTTCGTCGTTTTTTTCTTTTTTTTCCTTTTTTTTATTTCAAAGATGGACCTTTTTGGGCCTACTTGGTTTAGCTTATGAGACTTGTAAGAGTGTTAAGGAGAGGGACATTCCTCCCTAAACATAACTAAGCATTGTATGGTTGAGTATGAACCTCATGACATTATTCTTAACTAATAAGAATACATTGTTGACCTACTTAACTCAACTCTATACTCATTGAAGTATGACTACCTAATTGCTTCTTAAGTAATGTGGAATCTGCCTATGTGTGATCATACATGATAAGCTCTTAATGAAATACAGTTTAATGAGCATGTTATTATTAGGAGAAAGACGTTCTTCCTATGAACAAGAGTGATGCCTTGTGTTTGATACATTTTGAAAGTAAATGAATAAAAGTTTGTAGGTGCTTGTGTTGCATTGAGGGTTAAGTGGCTCGGGGATTGGTATTCCTTGTAACTTTGGTGCATTGACTTAATGTGATATTTCTGATTGATAGATGTTTTTAGTGTCATTTGAAGTGCTTGGTGTGTTAAGTATCAAGTGACATTTGGAGACAACTGTACCAAGTGGGGATATTGTAGACCCCCGAAAGAGTTAAGGTGTCAGAGAGCTTCCATGTACCTATAATCTTAATAAAATGTTTAAATTAAGTGTTTAAAAGCATGTATGAGTTATGTGAAGTAATGTGTCTAAGCAAAGTCCAAAATCATCAAGACATAGAATTATCCCTTGAGACGTGCCGTGTGACTTGAGTGTGCCTATACCTATAAGCTTAATAAAATGTTATTTAAGTGTTTAAAAGCATGTATGATTTATTTGAAGTAATTTGTAAGGCAAAAGTCCAAGAACATCCAAGACATTAGAAAGTTATCCCTTGAGACGTGCACGTGTGACTTGAGTGTGCCTAGCATGTTTCGATGTGTTGGGAGTGTCTGTTTTGGATGAAACTGTCATGGAAGGTCCTTAACATGTTGTGGTGTGTATTTACATTGGAAACATCCGGTCACGATCCCTCAAGTTCCCCACAAAAGGCCATCGAGGAGGACCCAAAGATGCCGAGACATACCTTTTGACAGTTAGGGTAGGGATCAGGTTAGAGGTTTGTGTTAACAAAGATTGTAGTGTAAAGGGAAACAAGGTCAGTAGGCTGACCTACGCCCCGTCGATTGGGGGTAGGCGTTGTTCAAGACTTATCCTGGTTAAGGATCAATACTTTTGATAGGATTCAGACACAAACGACAGCCAGCAGTACGGTTCATCGTTGTACCTACTTGGCGTCGATGGGTCCGTCGATGTAGCATGTATTAAGCTGCTAGGCGCACTATTAAGTGAAGGGGTGAATGGAAAATTCACCCCACGTCCTGAAATACTATAGGTGGTTTACTTAACCATTTTTGTGTATATTAAGTTAGTTAAAAAAATTAAAACCCCATTTCCAATTTCAAAATTAAAAATTAGACTTCCCTCTCCCAAAATATCCTCTCTAGAAACCTCCATTGGAGATGAAGCTCAAAAAAAGTTGGAGCTTGCATTCACATGGATTCTTCATGAAGATTTTTGTTTCTCTCCTAAAATAAGGTATTGTTATTCTTCATATTTAGATATCCATTCATCTAGAGAGCTCCTTCAAAGCTTTCCGAAGTAAAATTGGGACCAAATTTCCTATCTTCCAATCTTGTCACGAGTCTTTCTCAAAAAAATTTGAAAAGCATGATTATGATAATTTGATAATAAGATACTGTTTTTCATGTTGAATTCAATCCAATTTCATTATGAACCCATGCTCCCTTCAAACTCCCGATTTAGTTTATGTGTTGGTTACTATAATCATGATGTTACGAGAATTATATTGTGATCCAATTATGTTAAATTGATTATATTCTACTGAATATCATATATATTTATTAAAATTATATTTAATGAATCATATGTGGATCAAGTCTTGAAGATTAGTAATATTGGCTTAGTTCTTCTATCTTCTGTAGATGCTAATGTAGTTTCAAGTGAGCTCGACGGGCCGCAAGGGAGAAGAAGGGAAGGGGAGGCGGGCATTTGGGGGAAGGAGGAGCACAGCATTCACTACTCTCCCTTTCTTCAGGCCTATAATCACTTTTTCATGTCCACTATTTCGCTCCTTCCAGCTTATAAACTAATTAGACATACCATACTCCACTCCAGTATAGTCTTTTCCTTCTTCCTTTCTTTACTTATTACTACCCCCTTGTGCCTTGGGACCTACGAATTTATGATTGTATTATTATTGATTAATTATGTGTTTTGATCATTTATGATCAAGTATGGGAGATTTGTAAGTGATTTATACCTATTTACTCTCTATCGAATTGGTAATGTAGTGTACAGATTAGTATCATAATCTTATTGTGGTTTATGCATAATTTCGTCCATGTTAATGTACATATAGATACTTCCCTATATTTGTATTTTTGATTAAAAAGGAGTATTGATCCATGATGATCAAAGGTTGAGAAATTGGTAAGATTGTCTATCTTCTTTACTTTCTTATATTATGGTTAGTAGAATTGGCCTTGTATGGATTTGTGTGTTATGGTCCACTTATGGTGGCGGTGTTTCCTTCATTACAATACATATATGTGATGTCATTATGGTCTTAAAGGAAATTGTATTATGAAAGTGTGGTGTTGATGATCACCGAATGTGAAGTCTCATGCCTAGTTTCCTTTCTAGTTTATGTCCTAGGTTTTATTACTAATATTATAACTATGTGCTTTTCTATGTTATGTGTGGTTTCTATGTTGCCAATGATGAAGTATAAATTATGAATGACTCGTCACCTGCATACCCCTACATAAATGTGCATTGTGGTCCTAAGAGGGTGGCTGCCTCAATATGTTGTCGCTAGCCATTATGTAATCATGACAAATGTACACACACTCACACTTCATTCATGCTTAAAAATAGTAAAGGTTCATGCTTTCTAATAAAAGAGAATTCTCATATACACATGTGTCTACTACAATGCATGTATTATATATGTCCATGAAGTATGATTATATATCCCTTAACAAGGTTGACTTGATAGGTGAACTAGTAAGGGAAAGGGTGTGGGACCTTATCTATGCATTGCACATATGCCTTGATAGAATAGGTCTTACATTTGGTTTTTGTATGTACATGAATATGAATGCATGATTATGTTAATGTATGAGAATGTGTAGTCTTATGTGTTATGTGAAAGGATTGCTAATATATATGTATACACAGACACATTAATGATGATCTAGTCAATAGAGGGGCTCTATGAAGGTGTTTCCAAGAGTACCCTAAACTAAATGGTTCTTTACATTTGTTATGTCCATGTGAAAGGGTTTGCCACGTGATTTAGGCTGATGATCTCTCATCTATGACCTATGATCTATGCATATGAGTAGTCAATCACCTAAAGCCTAATTTTATAAAGTTATTTTTATAAGACTTTTACAATAAAGGGAACTTAACTTAGCACCGAGTGAATTTAGATGAAGTGTGCCCTTCCCTAATGTGGGAAGTATTGTTCACCATAGTCCTCACGAGGTGGATAACTACAATGCATCAATATTTATTAAGAGGATTTTCATAAGTGGATAACTACAATGCCACATTCGAATTAAAGAGGGTCCACCATTATCTCAAAGTTAGTTACATAAAAGATGCTTGCCCCGTGAATCTATCAAGTGATATCAATTCGATATTGCTAGCATGTGTTAAGTACTACTGTGTCTAAAGTAGATCCACCTTCCCTTGTTGTAGGCCCTATACACCCAAAATTCCCACGGTTAGCACACCCATAATCTTATGTATGGTTACGGGTTATTAATTTCCCTCAAGTTAATGGACAATGGAAGTAACTAACACAACCCTAACAAAATGACCTAAGAGGAAGGTTTTAGTGTAGGGTGGGGTTATGGACTTCACGTATGTATGGACAAGTAGCTATAGAAGGGAGTTAGTTTTATAGGGAAGGGTGTGGATTAATGTCTATGATAGGTTTATGTTCCTACATGACATTGTAGTGTAGTTAGTATACTGTGTTTGTTTGTAATGAAAAAATGTATGGAGGTCTTCCTAATTATGTGGTTCTATCATATATGCATAATTTTGGTATTAATGACTATATTATGAAGGTCTAGCTTTGCATGAATGAATAATCTATGCTTGTCTTGTTGATGTATGAAGTGAAGTGTTAAGGATTGTGGTCTCATGATAGGTTTACGAAGTATGTGTGAGGTTATTGGTCTTAACATGTTCATTGAACTAGTAGACTTTAGATTGGAATTGTGAGTAAGGTCTTGATGTTTTATGTGAAGTAAAGTTAACATATGCGCAATGTGTGTGTATATGGCGGGCTATTGGTATAGCTGTTTGGTGTTGTCTTGACTTGAATAGTTCTATGTATGGCTGTGTATACATCTACATATGGGATGTGTTTGGCTTATGTAGATTGTATGTATAATACATTTGGCCTTAGTTGATGCATTGCCACCAAGTATCACTAAGAGTTTACTTAGGAGGTAATGAGTTAAAGAAAAGAAGTTCATGTTAAAGGATAGAGTTCACTATTGAATGGATTATTATGCTTACTGTTGTAAAAGTGGTGTGAAATCAAATGCATTAAATGAAAATGTATGGTTTTATGTAATGTTGTGACTAGTAAAAGGTCTAAATTAAGTAGTAAATGTTATTATAATGCTTAATGTTATCCAAGTTTTATGAACGTTTTTAAAAAAAACGGCAGCTATTCATATACATACATCATTTAATGCATGGTTTGGAAAGCAAAACGTCCCTTTTTTTTAATGCCAGTGGTTGGTGAATGTCTTGATGTTGATGTGATGATGAAAAAGCAAATGGCCCATTTAAGCATTGTTTTTGCATTGGTTTTCATAATTAGAGCATTCTGATTCCACCATTCTTTTCTACAATTTTAAAAACAAAGTGTGCGTTGTGAGATGCTTAAGGAGTCTTTAAAACAATAGTGAGGAGCTTGATATGTGATTCTCAGCTCAAGGGGAAAGGAATAATTAATGTCCAAAGGTTCCTAGTCTATCTATTGTAAAGTTTTTTATTTGTAAATGTACTTTGATAAGTGTATGGCGGTCATGTTCCTAATGTACTCTAATAATGTTGAGTCTAGGATGGCAAAAATAGACTAGAGTCTTTAACTGTATCATGATATTTTGTATATAATCGAAGTGATGTTCTTCCATATGATGTGCTAAGAAAGTTTTAAATTTTCTCCTTAATATATCTATGATAATTAGATGAATGATAGGTATAGGCTGGTACAAGACCTCCAAGAGGTCAATTACGCCATTTTAATTCTAGGGGGTGCTCCCCTTTCTTGACATAAGTAATTTCTAAGAGTAACAATTGTTTTATACTTAAACAAGTAAAGAGACTTAAGGCTAGTTTTGAAACAGAATTAATAGCTTTATAAAATGAGTAAAGCAAGGAAACTATAATTTATAAGAGTGTTTTTAAAGCTAAGTTTTGAGCACTAATCTCAAACAACATAATTCGTATGTTTTAAAAACATAAGAGCCAGTATAGTTTGGGAGTAGTATTGAGCAACAATGTGGGGATGCGAGTTTCATATTAACACAAGCCTTAATGAAAAACATGTAGACATCATGGGTAGAAAAGGATCACACTTTTTAGATGAATCCTTTTCATAATTAGTGTATCCATAGGAAGTTCAGGTCCTATAGTCTTGCAAGGTTAGGATGTCCGGGCAGCATAGGCCGAGTAACGCTTTATCATCATTATAGCTCTTAAGTGATAGTTTTATAAACATATTTGTATTTTTACATATATTTGAGAGACTATTTGTATCCTTATACATTCAGAGTTTCATCATATTTTCAATTATTTTTCTTTATATTGCACATTACTTTAAATTGCATTATATTGAAATGTGTAGTTATTCATGAGTCGAACAGAGCCAAGGTAAGTGTTCAATTCCTAGTATTTTCCAACCTATGTTTGTTTTTTCATTCAAACTCACATACTCGTACATTCAATGTAATGATGTCAGTTGGCCTGCATCTCACCAAGATGCAGGCGCAGGTAACTAGTATCAACATGGGCGTGTCGTTGATCCCGTAAGCAGCTCAGAGTCAGTTGGTGAGCCTCCCTTAATTCAAGAGAACATCCTTATCATTTAGCTATTTTATTTATCTTTCAGTTATTAGGATGATTGAGGGTCATGTCCCAACATCCATCTTTATTTTAGAGGCTTCATGGACAGACATTGTTAATTTTATGTAGTCTTTTTCATTTAATTTGTAAATGATAAGACTTAATGTTGCCATTTTTGCTATGTATTTCACATAAAGTTATTTATTGAGTTATTGATTGAGTTTAAGTCTTCCGTTGAGTTGTGTAAGCCAGACGAAGGTTTTCTCAAGACTATCAATGGTTATTGGGCATCGGTCACGTCCAGGGTGTAGGCTCGGGGGCAGGCAAGTTCTTAATAAGGAAGGAATCAGGGCGTATCACAAGATGTTTGTACTCTTTGTCCTTTACTGGGCTTTTTAAAACTGGGATATTCCTAGTAAGGTTTTAATGAACCACACTATTGATAAACATCAAAGGGGGAGTGTAACGAATCCATTGAATATGGATGTTTCCTTTTATCAACCTAATGTACTGCATCTATTAGTTTAAAGCATAAATTAAAGATTACTATCGTATTAATTGAGGTAGTAAACAAATGATTTCTACCTCTTATAAAAGGGTCTCTACCCTTAAGAAATATACACTTGAAGAACATTAATAATGTTCTCCTCTCTATACTTTCCAACACCATTTTTCATCATTTAGTGTTTGTGTATTCTTGTATTTTCCTCTCTTCTTACAACAAGATGCAATTAATATGATATTTTATATATAATACATAAATTAGTTAATAAAATATAAAACAAAATTCTATTTTAATTGATAAAAGGAGATTAAAAGAATTTTTTCACTTTTATATTAGTTAAAGGGTTTTAAAACAAAACAATTACATAAACATCTTCAAAATATTATTTTATTAAAATTAATGTATATTAAATGATTAATTAATTAAGAAAAGGTACATTTGTATATTAATTACCATGTTAGTCAATAAAATTGCAAATATCATTTTATCTTCAATATTTTGTAATTATCTTGGTTAGATATGGAAAATTATTTATTTAAAGAAGCTCAATTTGAATAAAAAATTAATTGCATACTTCACTTTCGTTAAGTCTAATTTTGTATTTGACTTATCTTGTTTGATATGGAAATTTATTAATTTAAGGATATTTAATTTGAATAAAAATCAATTGCATAGCTAATTTAGCCATCACTTTAACTATTTTTCTAGTTTTGTATTTGACTTATATTGTTCGATATGAGAACTTATTAATATAAAAAAACAACTACTTTGAACAAAAAACAATTGCACACCTAATTTAGCCTTCACTTTTATCATGTTTAACTTTATACTTGACTTACTTGGAAACTTATTAATGCAAGGAAACACAATCTGAAAAAAATCAGTTGCATGCTGAATTTCACTTTCACTATTTTTAGTATAAATAGGAGTTTGGTATTGTGTTATTGGTACACCCTTGTTCCATCTCTCTCTAATATTTTTGGGATCTTTTAGTTTGAAAAAAAAATGGATCTTAAGAAGTCAACACATGTATTCATACTTAAAAATAAGTTGTTTATTTTTCTTGGTGTATGAAGTTATTTAGTTTTATTTCTGTCAAATCACTTAATGTTAATCCTTCTGTTTTCCTACCATATTTTCATATGCTGAAATGAATTTATTTTTACTTATCTCAAGATAAGGTAAAAAATAAAGTTAAGAATTTTTCGTTCATAAAATTTAATTAACAATTTTTTTTATTCTAAATATATTATTTTTACAGACATACTTTTTTAAAAATAAAATAACACTTTGAGATTTTCCTCAATGTAACTATAATGGATTTTCCCTAAGTGAGACCTTTGTGAAGCACTTCAAAGAAACGCTGAAAAATAATGACATTTCGAAGATATGATTCAAATTAGTCAAACCACATCAACCCCTTTTCTTCTTCCATTAGAGAAAAATTTTCCTATTTTTAAGGAATATTTTTTGTAACAAAAGTGTAAGTTTTGGGTCGTGGGTCGCCCTGTGTGCACCGACCCGACTCAGGTTTTTTTAATGTCTTATACAATTAATGAATTAATAAGTTAAGATAAGTCCTTTTAATAAGGAAGAACAATTACAATTGTTCAAACTCTCATTCAAAGACCTCCTAATGGATTATTTTTCTAATGAACCTGAAACGTGAAAAAACGTGAGAAAATTGTGCGAAACAGAAAACTAAACACACAAGCGATTAATCCAAGAGAATTTAGTTTTTCAGACAAATTCAACATTAAACAAAGCAAACTTCTAATTTCTTAACACATATCTTTGTTTTCTAGTGATTCAAAGATGGACTTGAGCACCAACCTGTCAAAGAAGGAGATGGACGACTTCCGCTGCGAATTACAAGGTACATATTTTACTATTGACTTACCTTAAATTCCTTCAATTGTATCAAAGTCATTGTTATTAATCTTATATTGTGTTGTGTTTTAGCTATTCACTTTTATATTTCTATGAAATTAAATAGAGTTTATTTCTTTTTAAAAACAATGAATAGAGAAATAAATGGAAGAAGTTAAATTTTCTTTTACGCTTAATTTTCGATTAATAATATGGAAAATAGAATTCAGAATCTTATTTAATTGTGACTCATGTAATAGATAAGATTACTTGTCCTATTATAATATAATTCTGCAGTTTTTTTATGAAAAAAATATGCTTGTGTTATATATCAATATGCAAATTGGTTGGAAGATATTTTTAGTCGAAACTTTTTAAATCAAAACCTACTTGTGCATAGCTTTCAGAAAATATATTATAACAGAGAATCGAAATTAAAATGAGTAAGATACAAATTGTTTTAAAAATCAGTTGTTATTTGACAATTTTCCGAGAACTACATCTGTCTGGAAAAATCTAGAAATTTGTTGTGCAGTTTTTGGGATGAAACTTATTTTTGTAGTAATCATCTCGTTTTAAGTTTTTTGAAAAATATTATAATAGAGAAACAGACTTAAAACGAGGAATATATGGACTTTTTAAGTTGGGTTGAAGAAAAAATGTTTTTTAAGAATTTGTATAGAAGTGAGATTGCCTTGTTGTTCTTGTGTATGTTGCTTATTATTAAGATTAATTTTATATGTGTCCTGTTTAGAATCTTATTGGTCTTGTGTATTCGTTTAGTTTTTATGTTCCTTAAAAAGTTGCTTGCAATTTATTAGAAATTTGTGACATATGTTGTAACATTAAATGAATTAACCATATATTTTTTTCTAATTTCAGATATGGCTGAAAAGAAACATTCTCAAATTACTCCAAGTGGGAGTTCTAAAGGTCGAGCAAAAGAACGAGGTCAAAGAGAAAATCGCCATAAGATATGTTTTCGAGGGCGAGAAATCGTACGGATTGGTGTCCCGAAAGATACACAAAATATATTAAGGAATGAAAGAACCATTCGAAGAAAAAGAGAAAAAGATCGAATATAGTTTTAAGTCTTTGAAGATGGATACTTTTGGTTGTTTAATAGGATTCCTCCACATCTTTGTCGAAAAATTTGAAAAGCTTAATGAAATTGACATTCAAGTTACAAAAGGGAAGGGTATGATATTTTGCATCATTCCTTGCCAGAATACTGGAAGAATGAACGAATGAAGTTAGAATCGAACTTGGACATAATGAAAAATTATGGCCGTACTATTTTTTTTTTAAAAAATAGGGAGTTAAGTGTGGGTTTAAGTTTAAAACTTCACCCACAGTGTATTCACATACTCCCTTTTTTATCAGAATAATTTTGTTTTAATTCTATTTTTATTAAACATTGAAGTAAACATATTTAATTGTGCTTTAATATGAATATTTGAGTTTTATTATCTTTTATTTTTTTGATAAGTGAATGATTATTCTGTTGCAAAATATCATACGGTGTTTAATGTTTAGACATTCAAATCTCTGTTATTATAGTCTAAAATAAATTATTGTACACATGAAGAAGTTAATTTTAAATTTTGGTTAAATATTTCATTCGTACATGATGAATGAATGTTTAAGTGTCTTTTCAATTTTACATTTAAATATGAAACCTTTATGAGAATTGATTTGCTTGAATGTGTATGTCTCATGCATAATTATTAAAATTCTTTCCTAATTATATGCCAATTAAAGATATGCCATGCTAGAATAGGTCACATAGGACAATATTGAATGAAAAAGATGGCAAAAGAAGGAAATTTAGGTTCTTCCACCAAAATTAAAATGACAACTTATGAAAATTTTCTTGCTGGAAAGATTATGTGTAAACCATTTGGAAGGCTAAGAGAGATAAATTCCAACTTCAATTAATTCATTATGATATTTGTAGTCAATTATAGAATGAAAATGGATAGGTCTGGGGACAACTTCATTATATTTTATGTAGGACTTTAAGGATCTGGTCATAAAAAAATATGAATGATCATGCCCATGGGGCTCGGAACCACATTAAAGATCGTTTGTGCAGCTAAGCAAAGAAGATTGTATCATCAGGGTACTCTGAACGCTCAAAAGCCTGATATCTGTTCATTATGAAGGCAGATGCAAATAATTACATTAAATTGCTATCATGAGGAACGTCAGATTTGCGAAAATGATTTCCAATAGAAGGGTAATAAATCGATGAAGTTGAACCTCTGTAGGAAATTTGTGAATTCAGAGATCAAATAATGTGTCAAACATACTTGATATTATATGATCAAGAAATGATTCCTAGGATACAAGTGAAGAGTATAGGAATCCCAACTCCTATAGAGCATATGTGAACTCAATCTGTACGAGCTACAAGAAAATGCTGCTACCTAATGATTTATGGGATAGCGATCTATGTTTCTGCGTACTCAATCTATCGAGATTGAGATTATGTTTTCTGGGTAACCCCCTACAAATAGATGAAATATAATTCTGTAACAGAAGCTTTATCAATAGCGCCTAATAGGAGATGGGTAAAAGCGATGTGAAAGAAGATCAGTAGTCTATGAAACACCAAACAGCTAGGAATCTTGTGGACCTTCCATACGAAATCGTTAAGAGCTATTTGGAATAAATGAATTCTTAAAGTTAAACATCAATTGAATGGTTCAATAGAAAGACATGTTTCAAGTTACTTATTATAGTGTTGTCGGGATTTTGATGTATCATACGATGTATAATCTCCCAGATATTTGTTATGCCATGAGTCTAGTAAGCATGTATCAATCCAGTCTTAGAAAATATCACTAGAAAGTCAGTATAAAGAATATTCCAATATTTGAAGAGAACTGCAGATCATACACTGTGTTATAGTGGATCTTATTTATTTATAAAAGGTTATATAGATGTTTATTGGGCTGGTGACCTGGATGATAGAAAATCAACACCCTATTTTTGCGTTCATAATAAATGGTGGTAGTATTTCATGCAAAAGTAAGAAGCGAACTTGCACAACTCTATCAGCCATGGAATCTGAATTTGTGGCATGTGTGGGTGAATTATAAAAACTTGTTTGGTTAAAGTTATTCTTTTAACATTTGAATATTCCAAAGAATTCTAAGTATCCAATGATTCTATATTATGATAGTAAAGTGACTATCGCGTACATAAAGGATCCTAAGTATCACAGAAGAACTAAAGTCCTAGACATCAAGTATAATTTTTTGAGATATGAAGTGGCAAGTATAGAAAAAGAAACCTTTCTTACAATCACATCATACATGGGGAAATGATCAGTGATATTTTTCTAAGAAGGCCCATCTCTAGGAGACTTCTCTGGTGTTTGAAAAACGTGTTAAGCTCTGCAGTTGACGTATAAGTATGATGATATAATTAACTAAGCTAAACTTAATGATTGTTATTATATTCTCTTCCATAACAAAACTATTGAACTTATGTTTTAAATGTACGTATGCATGTGATAATACATGCTAAGTATAAAAATGTGTCGATTCTGTCGCGAGATGTCTCTACTCAACGAGCACTAACCCTTTGTGAGGGAAGTGAAGCCTCACGGCTCTACTCAATTTGATATGAGTTCACCACCATTTTTATAGATTGTTTTATGATTTAAAAAACTTATTTCGCCAATAAATATCCTTTACGATCAGTTTAACCAAGTTGTCGATGTCCTCGAATAATCAAAAGAATGGGACTAATACGCAATTAGGTCTAAACATCGTAGCCACGGTTCCCTGACTTTTCTTTATGTGAGACTTAGAAGTTAAATTAACTTTTCAATTAAAACCTTTAGCACATTTTGCTATCTTCTTGAAGTTTTCAATCGCGTATGTAGTACTTTCGCATGTTACTAAAGCCATGAGCATTAGTAATCGCTAGTACATGTCTAGGAAATAGGTTGCTATGGATAGATATATTCAAGTAGAAAGGGAAGCAGATTCAAACTAATGAAAATTCAACTTGGCTATAATAAGTTGGCTATTACACTTAAGGGTTAATGTGTGTTATAAAGTTCCAACATGAACTCAGAAGTTCCCCTTTTAAAAGTGTGAGGCGATCAGAATAGTAACTTACTGAAGTTAGTGCAGGAAATCTAGCACGTTTATGGGAGTAATAGTGTCCTTAAATAGTAGTGAATTATTTCCGCGTGTGATTGAATTCATATATAGGGCTTGCAAAACCTTAAAGATGATCTTCATGTTCACAGGTCGCACGAACAATTTGTCATATGAATTGTGGGTCTCACTGATATAATATTGACTTGGGTCTTGTACACTATGTGCGAGGTGGGAGATGTGTATTTTGGGTAGTGGGTCGCCCATATGAATCGACCCAACTTTTTGTTTTATTGTCTTATCCAATGAATTAATCAGTTAAGATAAATCATTCTAAAGGATAGGGAAAAATAGTTACAAAGTAATTGTTCAACCTCTTCTTAAAAGAATCCTAGTGGGAGTATTTTTCTAATTAACGTAAAACGTGAAAAATAAAGAAAATTTTGTAAAACATAAAACAAAAAAAACAAGTGATTGTCCAAGAAGAAGCATATCTTTGTTTGTGAACACATATGTTTGATTCCTGGTGATTCAAAGATAGACTTGAGTACTAACTTGTCAAATAAGCAGACTGACGACTACCGCTGCAAATTACATGGTACACATCTCGGTGTTGATTTACATCAAATTACTTCAAATAAGTTTAAGTATAAGGACCATAAGTTTAATATAGAGTGTTTCCTATTTTGATTTCGACTCTTTTTCTGACATTTACCCCCCTCACCCCCACCGATTCAAACAATTTTAGAATTTTTCTCTCCTTTAGCCCCAATATGAGTTTCACTACTATTCTTCTTTTCTTGTTAGGTCATATTTTTTTTGTTTCATGATGTGTTTTTTTTTCTTTGATATAACATTTTTTCTAGTTTGATTCCAAAATTCATAATGCCTTGTTGTGTCAGTGTTAATAATCATATAATGTATTTTTGTTTTTGTAAAATTGTTTGCTATTATACTTGATTTATAGGATAAATTTTATGTTGTGCCTACTTTTAGATGTCATTTGCACGGGTAGAAATAATTTTCTCAAAGAAGTTACGGAAAATGAAATTTCATTACATGATTGATACTAGATCTGTATCAGTATGTAGCATAAGAGTTGATATCACCAACAATTTTCCTAAAAAATTGTTATCCATCCGTTCGTCAAAACAATGGAAACAATGTTCAAGGACATGATGTCTTGATAATCCTAAGTTGATGATCCCAAATTTTCATCAAACTTATTCAAGATGTAAATGGTTTTCAAACGTTGGACGTATTGTAATGAAGCTAAATTGCCCACCTATTTCTTAATATGACCATATTTAGAAACGAAAATAAGTTAGAAAGAATATTGAACTTTTTGTTGATGAAAATACTAAGCTTTTGTGTGAAAAAAGCAGAAAAACAAGGATAAACAGTCAAATACAGAGATGCAAGATTTAAGAAAAGCTAGGAGGCAAAGTGGGGCTAAATTCGAAGTGGGACTTTGGCATGTCTATGGAGTGAAATTGGTTATAATTCGTATTCAAGGCTAGAACGCTATGCGTCGAACAACAATCATGAATTTTTACTTGTTGGGGGGTATCGATTATGTGCATATTTATAGAAAACTTGCAATGTTGATTCTGGTCTATACGAGAATGAGACTATATATTCTCAATAGCTTATTTATGTCGGTCAAGGAGGGAATCCTAGAGTATATGTTAATGCGAAAGTAGAAGATTAGAAGGGATAATCTTGCCTTGAAGAACTCAATGGATTTGGGATATTCAGTGAGGGTTATTTATGTCCATCCAATAGTTAATGGTTAATAGACTGATGTAAAAAGATTTACTATGGTTTGTATACTATAATTAAGTGTTGGCGAGAAACAGGTCTAACTAGAAATTACGTTTTCAAGTTTGAACTGCATAGGAATCTTTGCCAACCTGAACTAACTAAGCTAGCCAATGTCAATAATATTTGTGAAAATGTTTTCAAGGCACCAAAATTATCTATGCTGACAAAATTTGTTATGGAGTATGATGCCTCGAAAAGGAAGGAAATATATACTATATCTATTATCAATGAAATAGATAATGAGAGACCCCACATTTCACATACATTACTAACATGCAGTATCCTAATTGGTATTATATCATTAGGCCTTAACGTTACACTTGCACAAGTAGATACTCGGCTTTTGAGCAGTGCTCTTGTGCATCTAAGAACGAGAGGCAAGTTTCCATTCAATCCAAGAAGCTCTATTCTTAAAACAAAACCTATTGTTCATGAGTGTGGTCGTTATTGAAAATGTCCTCCATCTTGAAAAAATAGGAAAAGCAAACATGGTCTTCGGTACCATTTCAAGATTTTCAAAACAAAATCGTAAGGATAGTATTTGAGGTCATCATATTATATTGCACCCGGAAGTTTTATTTATGAATATATCGGAGAATTGGTTGATGATAAGGAAGCCAAACTTATAATGGATTATTACAAGTACTTCTTTGATGTTGGCAACTATAATGTATATGTACCCAAAAGGAAGGTTATTAAGTAGTAAAGTCGAGTCAAATTCTTTTAAAAGAAGGATGGACATGCATTTACTATTGATGCAGCATATATGCCGGAGAGGTTGCCGTCAGATTTATCAATATAGTGATCACGAAACTTTTGTCAAATGTATGATTATGACCGTGAGATGAATAAGAATAGTACCTTACTCGGTTTTTGCATTCCATGAAGTATTTACCAATAATTATATAGATGATATAAGATATATATTATATATATAATATATATATATATCCTATATATATATATATACTATATTATATAATATATATATATTATATATATCATGAATCAGTTGCCCGCCGTGGCAAACAATTTCACTTAACTAAGTTCTTGCAGTAAATCATGAAAACAATTAGAATGTGGATGACATCTTTATGCTTTCAGTAAAGCTTTACAATTAGAATGAGTATTTTTTATACAATTTCCTAAAATTATTGTCATTTAATTATCATCATTAATATTTAAAGTTTGAATTAATGAAGTTATATACATTTTATTATTTAGAGAATTATAATTTTATTATTAAAATATTTTTCTTCACAAACATTTTACTTTATCGCTCTATGGCCCTTTGTTGTTCAACTTATTTGGAATACTTCAGATATATCGATTTTTTCAAATAAAATTAGCACAAATACATATATCTTACCAACATATTATGATTCATTGTCACCTTAGCAATGAAATTCCTAACATATTATATATGCAGGAAATATACTTGAGCAAATTCAACAAATTAATTTAAATTTCATTTTTCTTAATTCCAGTTATATAATTTAATATTAGAAAAAATCAGCGTTGCTTTGAATAACAAGCTAAATAATCGAGAAATTATGAAAGATTAAATACAAAGTGAGAATGCTATGTGAAAATACGAAAGCACAAATGAATAGAAAGTCGATCAGAAGTCTGTCGTTAATGAACAAGATGTAGGCGTACTATGAGACAGATGGAACAAGGATTGCTGTAATGTTCAGATTCTTCAGAATTGGTAATAATTCAAAATTATTGGAAGATATCAAAATGTATTATGACCATCTAAAACTAAAATGTATACATATAAAGGAGAAGATATTTTACTTATCGAAGAGACCGTTCAAGCCTAAAACAAAGTAAGAATACATTTGATGAACATTGAGAGTCGGGAAAAGCCATTATTCACTGTTTTGATTCTATCTGTCGGCAGGGAGCAACTTTCACTTCCTGAAATCTCAATAATAGACAGCAGTTAATAAAGAACCTCGCATTGATATGCCAGACGACATTATTAAAACACAGTACAGGTAGAAAGCAGGGCAGGCAATACAAATCCTATGCACAGTTTACATGTTATAACTTACCTTGGTAATCACCTGAGTTTTCTATAATGTTATTTCATGATTTAGCTTGGTCATTTCATGTCATATAAAATTCCTTTTAGCATCATTTCATAAATCATATGTAGCTCTATTGTACTTCGTACATTCCATGTATTAACACATACTTTTGCCTATATAGTTTCATTTTTCAAGAGTCTGATGCTCCTACCTACCATACTTGGCTAGTCATCCCTAAGAGATATATAAGATTGGTTAGTCCTTATATTCTGAGGGCAAAGACTATTTTATTGCTTTCATGTGTTTCAATTTGAGATTTGGTATGTGTTGTATGGGTTACGTCATAATCATTTACTCATGATGTAAATTATGGCTCTAAGACTTATGTTAGACTTCTACTATTAAACTTTTTTATATGGAATACTTAATTGATGTAATACCTCAAATTCAAAATGTAGAAATGTTAGTTTGTTTTTAACAATAAGGTGCCAGGACTAACGGAGGTCGTCGCTGGTCCATCATGTAACACACAGGGACAATAGTTGGGTCTATGAATTTTCCAGTCAAGTTTTCTTCAAAATGTCAAGTTTCTGTACTTTGCAATGGTTTATCAGGATAGTACTTCATTCACCTTACGAACTGTAAATAGGTTTCACAAGTGAGTATTAGAGTTAGAGAACATTCAGGATCAAAAAAAGTGAGACCCACGGTCAGAAGTCACAACCCATCAGTGGGAACATGACATGTGGGTGGGTTGCGTTGTTTGAGGTCTAAAATTCTTGGTCTTTAACCTCGTCGATGCCCGACAAGGATGGCTTATGACTTCATCAACATATTCTAGTCCATGGTTGTCGAGGAGACGACAATTATTTTCTTTGTTACTTTTTGGGTCTTTTCATAATAATATGTTATTTTACCTCTATCTAGAAGTCATGTATTAGTAATTTTCACCTAAAAATTCCCTAATCTAAATAATTCTCTCAAATGGACAATTACAGCACACGTAGTCCCTCTCCACGATATTCTATCTCTAAAACGCTGGAGGGCGCTAGACTCAACCTCGGTTCAAGATGTAAGCTTGTAATTCCCCAATTCTAAAAGGTTTTGATAATCAAGGTGTGATAGTATTAAATCATGGATCCCTTTTCTTCATGAAGTCCCCAAATTCTCCAATATGAAAATCTAAAATTCCCTAATTGAGTAGAGGTTTTCTACCATGTAGAGGGTTCTTATAAGAAATGATTTACTCAATTGTTTTATGATCCATAAAGAATAAATTGAGATAATTACATGATTTTATGATGAATTTCCATGACCCATGCCTAAGCCATGTTTATAGATTATGATAATTTATATTGAGTTTTTAATCTATAGAATTGTGCATGTTCTCATGAAGTTTATGTAAATATTTAAGGATGATTTGAGAGTGAACTATCAATGTTGTTGTGGTGGTTGTTGTTGTTGTTGTTGTTGTGTTGTGAAAGGTATTCTCACATAAATGGTTCTAAGGGGTAAAGGACTTCTACCCTTAAATGAATCAAAGAGAAGGATCTATATAATGAATGTAATTTGGATTGGAAATATGGTGTGCCCTTCCATGGATGATAAAGACAATTTAATAAATTGACTATTCCATGGGATTTACACTTCGCACTGAGAGCATATTGAGAAGGAAGTTCTCCCATTTATAGAGGTTGTCTTTCTAGTAGCAATCTCTTTTTCCCATACCTATGTGTCCCCGTAGAATGATTGTCTTTGACAGACTTTAGCTAGTTGATCAAAATAAGCTAGGAGTTCATGGTCTTATCTTGGCAAGTAAGTGTGGGGCATACATCGGAATTCATGTTAATAATGAACATGCTCTTATATGTCGTTTAGGTACATAATCCCATATAGTAAAGCTATGTTTACAGTCATGAAGTTTCCCGGTGTTTAAAGACGGTTATCTTTCCCTTGCGCATATTTTTTATATTTATATGAGTAACTCTTCCTAACCTCAGTTTTTATCTAGTCACTGCATGTTTATCAAATTGTATCTTTCAAGCATGTTTTAAAATGTTTTATGCAGGACACTCATACTCAGTGTATTTTTTATTAACACATAATGTTGCGTACATTTCTTATAAAAATGTAGGGTCCGATTCTCTAGGTTTGAACTTTCAGGGCTCAGCACCGTTAGTAGAGACTTGAACTTTCATTATGTATTTCTATTTTAATTTTGGACTTGATGTACATGTTTTGTGAGGAGAACCTCTTCTATATTATATAGCTTTGAGATGACGTCTTGACTTCTGCTTCATTTTATAAACTCTATGTTGAAACTTTCTTTTGAATACTATACTTCTATTGTCTTGTATAAAGAAAGGTATGTGGCTGGTATAGGATTTTGCGGGGTCTTATATGCCATTTAATCCAAGGGGCTACCTGAGCTCATGACATTATAACTCTGTTGTTTATATTATCTTGTATGATGTAAAGTAAATGACTAGTGTAGGTCCTATCATAGCCTTATATGCCATGTCACATTTAGAGTCTACTTTGGGTTGTGACAAATTTGGTATTTTCAAAGTACAAGGTTTATTAAGGTTGAAGGAGGTCTCATAATCCACATTGAGTAGAATTTTATTCATAGGTGTTAAGTGCACCACATTAATGAATGTGAGGCTAGTTTATGTTTAGGAAACTACACTTATTTCATTACTCTAAGGTTGTGTGATAGAGATTAACTCTATATGTCTCTCTCTCTCTCTCTTTTGTTAATGTATACAAATGGATACTTGAATAATATATGCTAGAAGGAATACGGTAGAGAACGTGGAACGAGAAACTACTCAGCTTCTCATCGTCACCTTGGCAGAGTTGGTGAATAATGTAAAGTTTAGTACTTATTTCACATGTTGGCTTAATCTATGACAAATCAATCCAATAGGGAGGTTGTGGTCCCCGTGAACCCAAATTTTTGTACAATAGTAACTAAAAAGGAGACTTCACTAGAAAGAATCCTCTGGAGTTTCATGTTTCCATGTTTGGGAAGATCTTGAAGATCTCATTCACGTTGTTTTTAAGGGTAGATAATGATGGAAGTTATGCCGGTGAAAAATGCATACTTTTCCTCTTATCAACTTAAGGGTGTCTCTCAAGTATGGAACCAATGGAAGGAAGAGAGGGCGGTTGATGCGAGTCCTCCAGATTGGGACAAGTTTAAGGAAGGTTTCCTTGATAGGTTTTTCCCCTTGAGATGAGAGAGTGACTAACGTTTCAAGGACACTTATTCGAGTTCTAAACATCAAAGATCATAAGTTAGTATAATACCCCGAGTTGTGGCCGAATCCCACATGGAGTGGTACGTGTTTAAGATTCAAGAGTAAAGTGTGAATATGCTCAAATCAACCATAGAAATAGACATTTACAAATAAAAACATAACTAAAATTAGAGGGTGACACGAATTCCAAATAACATGTCATTTTTGTTTAAAATTATCAACCAGAGCAACAAAAAGTTACACAATAATAACGATAATAAGACGGATTCTTGGGATGTTATTCGGTTATAGGGTAGTGTAGAAAAATGGATAATTGCAACTGTTAGTAAATAGTTGTGTAATAGTGACTAGAATGTAGAGGAGGTAAACTTTCTCTGAAATAATTTACCCCAAATCAAGCCAATTTCTCTCGTATACATTATAAGAACAACCTAGGCCTTAGTCCATTCACTCTCTAAAAGTGAATGTATGGAAATAAGTTTAGGATTCACTCTCTTGATCTAAACACATGACAACCCAATACCCAAGGACCATCAATAAATAATTTTAGTTTTAAAACCTATTTCTTTAGCAAGTCAAAAACACGATGGTAGAATTGCATTTGAGACTACAATTCCGTAAATTAAAACACAATCGATCATTGAAATAACTTCTAAACAACATTTAAACTAACAATTAGACATACCCATAAGTTAAATCAACCCATAATAACATATTCACACCCCAAAAATTACGATTTTAACTTACCATCATAAAAAGATAAAAATCGTTACCAAATTGTGTTTCCATCAACTAGGTAAGATTGATTTCGTTTATACAAAGGTCCAAATTGAATAACATCAAAGACCCATTTCCAATTTCTAAAAAATGGTAAACTTTAATTCTTCATACTTAAATTACTATAGTGAATAATATGATATATCCTCCTCTAACTAAAATGTTCAAAAACATATTTATAGTCACTAAAAATATGTTGAAATGGGTTATTCGGCATAGTAAGTCGAGCTCACTGATCAGCTCGATGATCCACTATTTGGTCAGTTCCATCGCTCTTTTTCTTTGGCCTTCAGCATCCTCAATTTATCTAACATTGAGCGCTCCAACACTGCATCATGGAACTACTCGATGACACGCCGACTGCTCTTTTCTCTCGCAATTCTTTTTTCTTCCTTCAAGGACTGGGACATTCAAACTTTAAGCGAGATGTTTGCCATTCCGTGACTCGCCAAATTGACTTGGTAATTACCAGGCATTCAATTTTTCATTCTTTCAGCTAGCTTCGACCCTTTTTGCAAATTAGTGTCCATGCTTTGTTCCTCAATCATAATACCTGGAAATCAAGAATTTTATATTATTTAATTGTAACAATAAAAGCATTTGTTGACACTAAATCTATCAAAAAAATCATTAAATGAGTCCAAATCTTTTACTCATCAACACCGCTCACTTAAACTTTTGTTTTTCCTCAAGTAAATCTCAAGTTCAGCATTTCAAAAAGAATTTATCTAATAATTAAATATAAGACTTAATCATGCATGCAAACAAAAAAAGTTAAGTTACTCAGGCGCTCAAGGATTCATGTTGTGACTCACCATTATCAAAGATTCTCAAGCTCACAATACTTACTTTAAGTGCAAGTTCAGGCTCTACAAAGGTACTCAAATGCCCTCACACAAAGAATAGTTCAAAATTCACACACAATGGTTCAATAATTTACTATCACGCCCCGAGCCTACACCTTGGACGTGTCTGACACTTGGAGACCATTGCGGACCCAAAGTGAACCGTTGTTCTAGATACATACTCAGCGGAAGACTTAAAGCATTAAGATAATATTTCATGTGCTAAAAAACTTAAATGCGTCAAACCGAACTCATAATAATTTTAAAATAAAAATTTAATTTAAGCCAAAGTGGAAACTCAAATCTGAACATAAGCTAATAAGAAAATAATGACGAACGGACTAACATCTGACTTACTATCTACAAAGGCTCTACTAATTGAGATGAATGTTTGGAAAGCCCCACTACAACATATTCAACAGAGATTAAAACCAAAACCAATAAAATGGATCCTCTGAAAATGCAAGGAGGCTCACCAAATGACTATAGGGTGCTCAACTAGATTAATGGTGCACTTGAATGCCAAACCTAGTTACCTGCGTCTGCATTCTAATACGAAGCAGGCCAACTGGCATCTGTACATTAAATGTAAGAGTATGAAAGTTAGAATTCTAAAATACAACATAGGCTTGAAAGAGATTGTGAAATAAATAGTTACCTTCGTGATTTTGAACTCATGAATAATTAAGTGAACTCATTCCATTATAAAATGTTTTAAAACAAGTGAAATATAACGAAAGTTGTTTAAAATATGGTTTTCAACTTTGTGTGTATGCAAAGATACAAATAACTCTAAGATGTATGTAAAAATACAAAATAAACTAATGTCAATTCATAATCATAATAAAAGACATACCATGCTTCCTCTCAAAGTCTACTTCTGTAATGCATGAATAAAGACCATACCCCATTCATACTAAGCAGAACCTCTTGAGGAAAACATGCAAGTATTGATGTAGGAGTTTTTCTAACTAACAACCAGCACCTAAAATCTATAGTGATGATGCATCGTTATAAGGACCATGCCGCCCGGTCATCCTACACCTTGCCAAGGTATAGGACCTTCTTAACTTAAGTGATCACACTTAACTTAAGTTAAATTCACTAAAATTTGTGATCATTTAATCCCATGATGGGAGCCATGGTTTATGGAGACTTGAGTCACTATGATCTCACATCCCCATGTCTCAATACTAGGCATAAAAAAAAATTACTTAGACCTCAGATGTTTTAAAAAAACAACTTCTTTCATAAGTTTGAGATAATGTCACGACCCAAAACCGAGCCGCGACGGGCACGCCACATTTACCCTCCTATGGAAGCGAACCCAAAAAAAAACCCGAAAAAATTCTGACCTTATCAGTTCAATTTAATTCAACATAAGTATGCGGAAGACTTAAACCCTAAATAAAAACAATTCAATAACTTCTACAATTCAACAACTTCTAATTATTCCCCAAATCTGGAAGTCCTCATCACAAGAACATCTATGAATCAACTACTAAACTAGAGTATCTAGGAAGCTAACCGAATAAAAAGCTAGTATAGGCCCGAAACTTAGATGCATCCAAGACATGAGAAGGGATCCAGTCCAAGCTAAAGCATTAATCTCACCCTAAGATCCGGTGTTAACTAGAGACATGGCTGAATCTACCTGTTTATTCGAAGATGACTGCAACGTTTGCTGGCACTCCACAAATAAACAAAAGGAAAATAAAAAGTAGGTGGTCAGTACAACCACAAGTACTGAGTAGGTATCATCGCCCAACTCAAAATCGAAAACGGATATAATAAGTAACCTCTAAAATCAACTAATATCCTTACCATCGCATCATTTACAATTACCATAATCCTGGTTACAACACCAGCACATCAATGAGACTCACGCCTCCCCTCTCTACGCGTTGTGGAAACAGGTTCTTTGAATTGGAGTATATTAAGTATCTATCTGTCAAATTCATTATATTATTTACTCTCGCTGTCGTATGACACTGACTCCGCGGCCTCATTGCTAGCCTGGTGTCGTCTTGACACTCCGATCCTTCATATTTCTATCCTGGTGTCGAACGTGACCTCCGATCCTCAATTCTATCCTGGGTACCCTACCCCGGAACGTTGTCCCCCTATCCCCTAATCTCACTACTTTTCGGGGTTCATTAGCCTTTTTTATAATACCAAGGCATGATCATTTAAACCAAAGTAGATTTAGGGTTCTTCTTCTTTCTTCTTCTCTTCAAGATTCAAGATTTAATAGCTTCATCAATGCGTGTTTTATCACAAACATCTTATATATGATAAGACATCCCAAGTCATACTCACACGGGGGGGGATTATAGCAATAGGAAGCTTAATAATTTACCAACACTATCCTATCGCTATTAAGAGTTTACTTAGCAAATAGTGAAAAAAAACCAGTAACCCGTACCTCACCGAAGAATTGGCGATCAACAAGCTATCCTCCCAAAGCTTCGTTCTCCCTTATCGATTCTCTCTCTCTCTCTCTCTTTTCTCCTCTTTTTGCTGTTCTTTCTATTTTTCTTATTCAAACCTCTTTCTTTTACCAGTTAATATTATATACTTAAGTTTTAAAAGATGGCACTCAATAATCACTAATTACTTAAGGGTACGTCTTTTACAACCCCCAATTAATTAACCTTTTACATTAACCCTATAACGTTTATAATTAAAGCAGAATAGTCAAAAAAACGTCCATTCAACATGTAACGGAAATCCTACCCGAACTGGGATTGTTTGCGTATCCCGTGACGGCCGTCGCTGCGCGGCCTCGGCTGGTCCGCGTCTCATGCTACAGAGACTCATTTTTAAGTTGTGGCCTGTGACGGGCCTCCGAGCCGTGCGACGGTCCGTCCTTCATCTCCTTCACGACGTTCAGAAGAGTCGATTTTCAGCTACCCATCAGAATTTCTAAGTGTTTTGAACGACACACCGCTCCACGACGGTCCGGTCGTAGTGGCCCGGTCCTTGTCCCTTTTCGTTTCCCGCGGCGGTGGTACGTCCCCGTCTTCCCTTTTTTTTCCAGAATAACATCTGTTGCTCAAAACGACTAAACAGGCTCCGTTGAATAGATAAACCAATTTACCCATCGTGCGTGGCCCGAACGTCACAAGAAGAAAACAGGGCGAAACGGAATCCTGAATCTGTAACAGATGTGGGTATCTTTCTCCATATTTCGCCTCCTCCTCCCCCCAGTTGCTTCTTGCTTCAACGGGTCGATTCTTCCATTGAACTTTAATAGATGCCAAAAAAAAAAATTTTTTCCCTCTCCCTTGACCTCAACTTGCGAACTTCTCTACTAAACGAGCAACCTAGCTCCTCCTCCTACGAACAAATTCCATCAAGTCAAAACTGAATCCCACGATAATGTACTTCCAATCCCCATGGTATCTTTTCAACAGTCGCTCACATAGGAATACGACAGATGTACGCTACAGCGCCCTGGAGCAATGCGAACTCATAGCCACCTCCCCTACTTTCCTTAAGTACTTCAAAGGAAACGAATGTAGGACCGGGTTGGACTAGAGCTTTCTTCCTTCCTCTTTTACCAAACCGCATCAACCCCTTTCATCGGCGAAACTTTCAACAAAGACTTGTGTCACAGCCTCCATGAACTCTAAGTCCTCTAACCTTTCCGTCTGCATATTCCTTTTTGTACTACTTTGGCGGCCGCTAGAATCTTCTCTTGAATAATTCCTTTTTTTCTAATCGGCCTCAAAAGATCATACCCCCCGAACGGTCTAACCTCGAATGCATCAAACCAACCAATGGGGAACCTACATCTCCTACCATACAATGCTATTCAAAAAGGAGCCATAATCGATGCTGAGTGATAGCTATTATTGTATAGGAAAAAATCCGCTAAGGGTAAGAATTATCCATCCCAAAGGCCACCGAATTCTATCCCACACCATGCACGAGCCATATCCCCAACACTTGAATCGTTCGCTCAGACTGACCATCTGCATGCCATGTTTTCCAAAACTTAGAAGTAACTGCGTACCCCCTTGACCCTCTATCTGATATGATGGATGGGAACTCCATGCAATCGAACAAACTTCTGAGATTAAAGTTTGGTGCTACCTTCTCTGCTTGTAAGTCGCCTTTAACTAACCGGATGAAATGAGCAGACTTATTTATCTGTCCACAATACCCAAATGTAGTCGATGCTTTTTGCCCAATGTTCTTTGGAAGACCAACCACATCCATTGCTTCTCTCCCATTTTCGCATTCCGGAATGGATGGGCATTTCCTCTGAAGTGTTTTCCTTCCGGGCCTTTGGTGTTCATCACTTTACTTGTTGACATTTGGAATTTGGCGAATAAAATCCCATATCACGCTTCATTCTTCTCCCAGAAGTTTTGCTTTTAGGTCACGGTACATCTTGGTTGCACCGATGTATCGCATACCTTGACTACTATGAGGCCTCTTCAAATAAGTTTTGATCAAATCATCGACGTCGAGGTACACAGACCCCTTCCCTTAATCCTCAAAACCACCTTCCTCATCGATTCCACTTCTTTGAGGCCTCTCCTTTCAACCCTTTATCTCTCGGATTTCGATTAATTTTTCATCATTAAACTGCGTTCCCTAAGCTTGTCAAAGAAGGAAGATCTTGCCTCCACACAGCTAAAAATCCTCCCTTCTTCCTTTAGCTGCTAAGCTCGATAAGGTCGTTAGCCTAATTGACTTCTCTAGTCCAATGGGCGCCTAGAAGCTTGTAAGTGACGAGAACTACCCATGCCGTTCCCGCCTTTCTTCTACTTAAAGGCATCCGCTACAACCTTCCCTTCCCCCCCCGATGGTACAAAATAGTGTGTCGTAGTCCTTCATCGTTCCATCCATCTCTCCTCTGTCTCAAATTCAAATTTCTCTGAGTGAAAGACTACTGTCGACTACTATACCGTATAGACCTCTCACAACTTACCCAGATCCATAGTGCGCTCCATTGCGTTTTAGTGCAAACACTACCCACTACTACCACCACCGCTGTCCATTCCAAATCATAGTTGGTATAGTTTACTTCCAGCCTTTGAATTGTATTGAAGCATAACGATCACATTCTTCTCTTGCATTAGCACTGCATACCCCAACCCGAATAAGATACATCACAATACCAATGAATTTTTTGCCTTCCACTGGAAGGTGATGAATTGGTGCAGTTCAACATCGTCTTGAGCTTCTGAAGCTGTTTCCTCCCATCTCATCGACATACAATGGAACATTTTTGCATAGTCAATTTCGTCATTTGGGAAGCAATAGAAATAATCCCTTGACAAATCGGCGGTAGTATCTAGCTACCCATTCTTCACTAACTTTACTACTTTCTTCTCTACTAGAAGGATCCACCTCACTCCATCCTAGAACCCACGTGCCACAAGAGGGCCACTGCATCTAGCCAAACTCACACTTAGAAACTTGGCATAAAGCTTTTTCTCCTCAACATTTTACAATACTATCTCAATGCTCCTCATGTTCCTCTTACTCTTGGAGTAACAGTATATCTCCATAATACGATCAAAGAGATCTAATATTGCTTAAAATCCCCGTTCATCAAACTCATGACGCAGCAGGGCATTCGTAAGACCAAAAGACATCACTACAAATTCGTATGCCCATACCTTTCTAAAAGCAGTATTGGCACAGATCCGTTGCTGTCGTATTTTCAATTGATGATAACCGGATCTCAAGTCAATCTTGAGAAATCACAACAAGCACTTGTACTAATCGAACAAGTCATGCAAATGCGAGGAAGAGGTTCGTTGTTCTTTATGTCCACCTTGTTCAACTGCCGTTAGTCGATAGTATGCACATCCGAAACCCCATCTTTCTCTCTCTTCTACAAACAAAAACCAAAACCGGAGCACCCAAAGGAGATGCACTTTGGGTCTAATGAAGCCGTGCTTCAACAAACTTCTTGAAGTTGGGCTTTTACTCTCTTAACCTCCGCGTGGCCATTCTATAGGGGGTAGAGCAATGGGGCGAGTACCCGTCAAGATCAATACAGTCAATATCCCTATCTGTGGTGCATAACCCTAAGATCTGCAGGGAATGACCAATCAAGAAACGCACAGACCACCGAAACGCGACTCAATCGAAGGTAATTGGGTAGTGTCATCCTTGAGATGTCCAAGAAAGCCGAAACACCCTTTACTACCATTGTTCTTTAGCACTAATAAAGAGATTATACTCCCGATTGGAAGTGTAGTCACCCCTCCCACACTAACGATCTAATCCACGGGATTGGCTAACGTCACCCGTTTTAGCATTACAATCCAAGATCGCAATTTCGGAGAAGCCAAGTCATACCCAAAATTACTCAAAATCACCCTCTCTAAGATAACCAAATCTACATAGTGTTACTAATCCCCACAAGTTCACCAAACAAGACCTATATACCTTCAACTCCCACGAACTCATCCCACCCCGGTAGAAAACACAAATAGGCGTATCAAGTAATTCCAATGTAATTAAGATACCATTAGCAATGAGGAAGATACATAAGAAATATGGGGATCAAGGATCAAACAAACAGATGCACGTGCAATCAACAAACCATAAGATTATAGTGATGACACATCATATGTCTCCGCCTCCGATCTCACCAGGGAAAGCATCACATGGGTCCTTTCGTTTGCTTGTCTTTTGCCCCTAGCCATGTTGTGATTAGTGGCTCCAGTTTGCCATCACCACCCCCCCCGCCCTTTTGGTGTACCACCATGCCTCTCCACCATCTCCTCTGAATAACGGCCTCTGCCAGGTGACCACCTCTACCTCTAACTGTTGGGGGTCTATCCTCTGTTTTTGGACAATACCTCTGGATTATGCCCAGTCTCGCCACACCCATAACCTCTCTTCTCTAATTCAATCACTGCATAGGGGTTTCTTCCCCCCCTCAGAGAAATGTTGACCGGTCTGATGTGGACCCCCCACCACAGTCGAGTGAAGACCTGAAATGGGGGGGTCGAACTGAGTAACCTCGTGAACCCTGTCCACTCTAGAGTAAGAACCTTAACTCACCTCCCTGTCTCAACCGATCTTTGATGTCGACGCCGTGTGACAAAAAACTTCCACTCCCTGGCTTCACTCCTTCCATCCTGCTCTACTACGAAATCTAACCACTCTTTGGAAGGATTTTGCCGTAGTCGCTACTATACGGCTGAAATTCGCAACTCTGATCTCAACCCTTCAAAAACGGCTAATCCGCTCTTTGGACGGAAACATAGTTTTGGTGCATATCTGGATAGGGCACGAAACTTAGCCTCTATCATTGACCGACATCCTACCTTCTCTCGGCTCAAAACTCTTCCCTTTTCCTATCACTCAAGTACGGGGAGATATACTTTTTCCATAAACAAACTAGCGAATGAGGCCCAAGTCCATAGGTGGTTGCCTCTGTTGTTTGACACTCAACATTTGACCGCCACCAGGACAGTTTGTGCCGTTTCGCCTGAAACTGATAACTCACGAACTCCTCCCAACCTTCTACTATAACTCCAATCCTTTTTTTTGGGGTTTAGTAGCTCATAACAGTCAACCATAAATCGTAAGGATCGCTCAGATTCTGCAACCCTGAAGACTGGAGGTTTCACAATGTCAAGGAACTTATAAAAAGTCACATATGACATCTCGTCATTATCAAAGGCCCAGTAGTCAGGCGTGGAAACGTGCCTACGTCCCATGAGGCATCCCTAACGAGGGCCATAGTGGCTTCATGTCGTACCTCCCCCTGAAACCGGAGGTGTTGGTGGCAGAAAACACGTGGTTTTGCCTGACCCGCTCAGACAACCCACAAGATAAAAGCGAGAACCTGATTTGATGCTCTTCTCTGGGGTAGGTTGGGGTGCATTTTCCTCATTCCTGTACTTGCGTTTCAGTCTCCCATCCCTCCCCTTCTCTAGCTTACGACTTTCCTCTCGGTGGAGTATCCCCTCAACCGCCCTAGCACACAGATGGCTGTTGCTCGTCCTCTCCTCTGATACGTCCTCCCAAACCACGACCTCCTACCGCGCCTCTTGCCACTGTTTTCCTTCGACTACAGCCCCAGTGGCTGGTCAGATGCTCTTGTCTTGCTGATGTTGAATGTTGGCGAGTCCGTTGCTCTTATTTCCTAACCATCCTGCGAAATAGAGTGAAGATTGTCAATACCAATTGGTATCACCTAGATACCAATTGGATTCCCCGCCAATTAATGCACTAAAGAAAGAAAGAAAGAATGGAAATTTTCCTAAAGTCGCTTATGCTTCTTCAGAAGAAAAGTAAAGGGCGTCCCCCTACCGTTCTTAAGACTCGACTAGACCTGTTGCTTGTGGGATGAACCCCACGAACCTAAGTCTCTGATACAAGTTTGGATCACGACCCAAACGAGCCGCACTGGCACCGCACTTACCCTCCTATGTGAGCGAACCAACCGCTCTAAACCTGTATCGATTTCAAATTTAATGATCAACATAATTAATTGGCGGAAGACTTAAACCATAAATAAAGACAATTCAATAACTTCTAAATTCAACATCAATTATTCCCAAAATCTGGAAGTCATCCTCAAAGAACATCTACTTGATCAAACTACTAAACTAAGAGTTTCTAGGAAGCTAAAATAAATAAAGCTAGTTCTATGCCGAAACTTCAAGCATCAAGACATGAGGAAGGAATCCTGTCCAAGCTATAACAGTAGCCTCACCCTGAGATCTGTGTGACGAAGACTGGCTTTAACACTGTTGAGTCGAGATGACGACAGTTTGCTGGCACTCCACAAATCAAACAAAGGAAACATAAAAAACGTAGGGGGTCAGTACAACCACAATACTGATTATGTATCATCGGCCATACTCAAAATAGAAAACCGTATATATCAAGTAACATCATAAAATCACTAATATCCTTACATGATGCCTCATTTACACTTACCAGATATCCTTGTTACCACAAACACGCAAGCCATCAATGAGGACTCACGCGCACATCCTCCTCATCATACTCGTTTGGGAAACAATGTTCTTTAGATTTAGTATATAGTATCTTTCAAGATCTCATTATATTATTTTTACTCTCGTGTCGGTACGTTGACACTATCCGCCCTCATTCTATTCCCCTGGTGTCGAAACTTGACCCTCCGATCCTCATAGTTCTTCGCTGGTGTCGACTGACACTTACATCCGATCTCATATTCTATCCTGTACCGTAAACGTGGCACACGATCCATATACTATCCTGGTGTTGGAACGTGACACTCCGTCCTCACTATTCTATCCTTGTACCGTAACGTGGCACCCGATCCTATACTATCCTGGTGCGGAACGTGACAGCTCCCGTCCGCTCCCTCTATTCTATCCTGGTGTCGAAAACGTGCCATCTGATCCTCATATTCTACCTGGTACCCTGGAACGTGGCAACCCGCTCCCCGAATCTCCATAATCTCACTACTTTCGTTCATAAGCTTCTTTATACCAGGCATCATCAGTAACAAAGTCGATTAGGTTCGTCTTTCTTCAGATTCAAGATTTAATATCTCATCATGGTATTTTTAATCACAAACATTATATATAATATAAACCATCATGCACCACAACAATTAAGCATATAGAAGCTTTAATAATATTACCCACACCATATCCTTCGCTATTAGAGTTTACCTACGAATAATGTTTCAAACCATAACCTACCCCACCAGATGATTGCGTCAACTAGCTATCCTCCCAAAGCTTGCGTTCTCCCTTGATCGTTCTCCTCTCTCTCTTCTTGCTTTCTTTCTATTTTCTTTATTCAAAACCCTCTTTCTTTTACCCTAATTAGTATATAATTAATTTTTAAAAGGATTGCACTAAATAATTCCACTCATTAATTAAGGTTACCTCTTTTAACCCCCAAGTAATTAGACTTATTAACATTAACCCTATAACTTTATAATTAAAGAGGAAAGGTCAAAAACTCCCTTAAAACGTGTAAGAAATCCTACCCGAACTGTGATTGCGTAGCCCGTGACGGGCCGTCGCTCTCCGCGGACGGTCCGTCCTTCTGTCCCGTCGCATTCTTACAGAGCTCATTTTTAAGTGGATGCCTGTGGGACGTCCGTCGAGCCTGTGACGTCCGTCCTGCACACTTCCGTCCGACTCAGGAGATTCGCTTTTCAATCAAACCCAATTTCCAGATTTTCCTAAGGTGGTTTTGAAACGACACCTCCCGATGGCCGTCTGCCCGTACGGTCGTCGTGCCCGTGACGGTCCGTCGTGGCCTCCTCACCGCTGCCAGTTTTTTTCCAGAATAAAATCTGTTCTCAAACCGACTAAACAGTCGTTCAGATAATTAACACTTACGTCACACTGGAGCTTCAAACCGCTCCTAGATAGATGTTGCCCTTTTCTTTATTAATCAAAAATCCGTTTGTTGGAAATCTCACTTTCCTTCCTCTTAATACTTAAATGTGATAATTTTTTTTAACTCTTACATGGGACTTAGTTTCCTATATAGCTTTTGAAAAATGAACTCAAACTCATTACTCTAGCGTAACTTGACACTATTGTCTTTAAAAAACAAAGTTAAACATTGTAAAACTATTGAAAATCTGAGATAACTTCCACTTGACCTTTGACTCCTGAAATTACTTGACTTGACTCTTAACCTTTACTTGAATTGACTCTTAACTTTCCTTGAATTGAATTATTGGTAAGGAATGAAGATTTGTGATATGAAAGGTCTTTTAGTTTAGGAGTGATTTCGAATAGATAAACTTGAGAAAAGTTATAAAAATCACCGTCTTGGGACGTATTGAGAATTGGGAAAATGCGTTAATAATTATTATGAAAATTATTTTTAAACATAGAGTTTGCGTCCTGTTCGCGCTTAATATCCGTGGTTTCAACACGGGTAATTATGTAATAACGTTTTCCTTATGTTTAGTGTGCCAAATACTTTTGTTGTGGGTAATGTTTTATATAAGTTTCTCCTTATTTGCACGAATTTGTCCAAAGAATGAATGCGGATGTTTTTGAGCGAGAAATGCAGAAGAGACCACCTACGGAGCCTGTGACTCTCTTTCATTTTCAATGCTCGTACGGTCCGGAGGTTTGCAGCGTAGTGCAGCTCGAAGACAAATGGGGAATTCTAACCAAGTGTGGGGGGTTACTTAAAGGGGACGGACCCGGCGTAGCCATGACGTTCCGTCTCCAGCAGTTTGGTCGTCATGAAGATCAGAGAATTTAGCCCCCAGTACCCATATAACCAAGAGTAAGTGTTTTGGAATGGAGACCCTCGACGGAGTGTTTGTTCTCGTAACGATCCGTCAACCTTCCCGTCAAGGGTAATAGAGAGAGTAGAAAATTTGCAAAGTACGGATTAAACGAGTCCATGTACGCCCCGTCGGTGGCCACGACGATCTATCGTGGAGTGCAGTCGACACCAGCCGCGTTTTGACAGATTTCAAGCAAATAAGTCCTTGTTTAATTAGGTTTTTATTTTTAATAATAGTTTCGAAAAACTCGTTTTTGAGGTAGACTTGGATATATAGGTGAGACTCTTGATCATTGTTAGACTCTTGAATTTTGTGGACACTCTTGATAGTTTTGTGTACAATCTTTGAGAGATATTTGATTATCTTGAGACTTTAATCATGATTGTTTTGGTGTTTTGCTGTATTATATCAAGTGGAACTTTCGTATTTTACTCTTTTTTCGAAGTAAGTGCATGAATGTCTTATATCACATAATTTTGAGATATTTTAATTATTAACCCTATGGGTAACTGAAATTCCATAACTAGGGTTTGAACCAGCAAATAATGAGGTAAAAACCCTAACTAAAATAACAATCTAGAATATGTCTTGGATGTATTGATAATTCTTTCGCTTAACAAGTCTTTTTAACGGAGGCCAACGTTAGAACTCGCATTTAAGGCCTACTTGCCGGACCAAGGAGATATATAATAGGAAAGAATTATCACATAGATTTAGTGTATACTTCTCTATAGGCTAGTATTGATTTTGTACGAGGTAATAACTTAGTCAAATACAGAATACGACTGCTTATATGAGGTAAAGATAAGGGTAGTATGAAACACACTAGCAGGACCAGGTGCGGAGTAACGTTTCTAATGCCGGACCAAGGTTTTAAATACATAACTTATCACCTTTGCATGCAAGGTACTAGAAACGAGGTTGTTAATAGTTAGACTTACAATTTTATGAACCTGTGGGGAACACGTAACCTTATTACTTCCATAATTGATTAAACTCAACACTTGAAGCTATTAACGTGTCTCTTTCAATTGTGTTAGTTATTTTCATTTATTTACGAATAGAAAACCCCCTTTTTCTTTTTTTTTCTGCTTCCCAGGAAGTAATTGCCTGACAAATAGTAATCATGTATTGAAGTTATACCACCCAAACTATTTTCCCGTGGGAACGATCCCAACCTACTAATTGGGTTATTTACTGGCACCGACCGCTTTACTTCTTATTTTGAAGAAGTATGTTTTGAGCGTATCCAAATTTTGGCGTACCGTTGCCGGGAAATAGCTGTTTAGATAACTTAAACTTATTACTATATGAGTTGATATTTCTTGATTTACTTTGTTTTAATGTTTTTGATTCGTGAAAACCAACCCGCCTTGTAATGTCAATACACGAGAAGGAAGAGAACCCTTGTTTCCCTATGATCACGATTAGATCGTACCCTACGCAACATGAATCAAACTTGGGAGTTTATGATGATGATCCAAACCAGAATCATCCTAGCTCCGGTTTGATGTGCCATGGTCGTTGTACCTCCGATCCCCGGGGAACACTAGTAGAGGGAACAAAATCCTCCTCCACGGGCCCCAAAGCATACTACACTGAGGCTAGGATCCCATAGCCTGACTTTCAAAGTGCAACTTGTTTGCCTCCGCTACCCGAGCAACACATTTGTGGTAACAGTATCCTGATGCATATTATCACTCACGCCGTAGGTTTGTTTTCAGGGCCACCCTTCTGAGGATCCACAATGCCCATATAGCTCAAGGTAAGGGCAGTGGTAAAAGCTTTGTAAGAGTCCTGCTTGGACTTGGATGTAATAGGCTCAAGGGTTTTCCTCTCTCACTTACTTGGGAGAGGAATGCTATATGGTTCAGTTATCTCCCTTAAAACCTCAATTTTCACTGGAACCAACTATGGATGTTTTCTTACATGCTACTATCCGGTTCCTAAGAAACTAAAAAACCAACAAGACAGAGTGAACAACTTTGTGGCACTACCAGGAGAGTCAGTTTATTTCTTGAGATAGATCACCTCGTTCTTGAAGTTTCCCAAATCACCGTAATAGTAAGGATCACTGAAGGAATCTTATAAATCGGGGACAGGATGATAATAATAAAGTGGTGTTGGACACTATACAGTTGTACTCTTATGGGGAGTTGGTCGCTTATACTGAGAATTGCTGAAAATTAGAGAAATCTCCCGAATAAAAAGCTTGGGTACTAGGAAGTTAGATCTGGGGAAATAACCTTCGCAGTAATCGCACTTTCCACACAGCCACGCTGAATATTCATGAAGAACTGGCCTCAATAAGAACTGAGCTTGGTTGGGTAGAACGAAAAACATTCACTTGGGGTGGCAAAAAGATAAATGCGTTAACTACTTGGCGGGGGCCCCTAAACCACCACCTCCTAAATGATGAATGCTATTATGCGAGACCCTATCAGTAAATAAGCAGACGTGGCGTTTTCTTTTTCTTTTCTGACCGAGGCGCTCAAAGCTCAAATCAGATAATGGGCGCCAAGTCAAGGGAACCAAGGTAGGATCTAATTGTAACATAACCGTGAGGGTCATTATTCCGAGAGTGAACTACAACCCGACAACAACACATTCAACAAGTGTAACTACAGAAACATAATAATAGGAATGGGGCCCTATGTCCCTCCCAAAATAGTAAAGTTACTCCGAGGGATGGTGGAGATCGTATGGCGTCGAGTTGAGGATATTTTGCACAAAATGATAGGGGTTTCGACGCTAGGTGGATGATCACATTAAAGAGTTAAGGTGTGATTTTACAAGGTTTGGACAAAAAGTCGTAATACGTGCTATCGATTAAGTCGATCGAGTTCAAATGGGCCCAATTATCAAGCGATAGTGAACACACGGAATCGGGCACTCTTCGACAACACTGTCCTATAATCCGAAAAGATGCGCACGTTGGAGAATCACTACACTCCGGGTTAGTAAGCAAACCAGTGCCCCACCTATGTCGTCTAATGAGGAAAGGGTGAGAAATATGATTATACGGTGGTAAAGGGTAGTATTGGTGAAGCAGAAAGAGAGCCCTGGTAAAAGATGCAGACGTCCCTATGAATGTATTCCCTGCCTAGACCACCACCACCCTTCCCTTCCCTCAGAGATTAGTGAAAAAGACTGAGGATGGTAAATATCGGCGTTTTATAACAATGCTGAAGCACAGCCTTTCTTCAATGTCCCTTTGGTTGAAGCTCTATAGCAAATGACTGTTTGTCATGTTAATAACGACCTGTTTACAAAGAAAAATTGGTCACTTCCGAGGATGAATGATAGACTGCAGCATTGTAAGTCTATGGCCTACAAGATCTCTCGTACAAAAAAAAAGTCCGGGTGCATTCACTATTTCATTGGTACAGTCGGGTCATTACATTTTGCGAAAGCCATATTGATTCGGGGCATAAATAAATATCATACCCCTCTCGATTAAAAGAACGTTGGGGTTTTGGGTGACCCCAAACCCACTCGATGCTGCACGTTGGCCTGATCGACCAGTCAAAAGCCTATAGGGATCTCCATGATGTGCTAGTAAAAGTGGATGTCATTATATTTCTGGCAGATTTTGTTTATTCTTGATTGTGAAATTAATTTTTTGAGTGACGATTATTCTTGGGAGGCCATTCCTTTTACATAGAGCCTTTAGTTGGATGGAAAGGGGCAGATGAATTTTTGGTTGAACAAGTGAAGAAGCGACCTTAACGATTTGTATGACCATGAGGCAGAGTGGTGAGCTCCAAATTGTTCTCCACCATAATCCCACAAAGAAAAATTACGAAGGACGAAGAACAAAAAAGTGCAAAACAAAGAGTTTATTGGTTGGGGTATTGATGCTTTTGAGACAGTTCTAGTTTGCCTTGTCTTCCGGGTAAAGCTCAAGTCCAAACCGGACTGCCCTTACTTGATTACCCAGTATTCCATCATGGAGCAGTTGATTTAAAAACCAATGAGGCGTTGCGGTTTTAAGGTGACTGAGAAAGAATAAAACTCTATTTGGCTACGTGCATCGATGATGAAGTGTATAGGCATACTCATGCTGATGAGCCGCTTGATAATCAAGTGTCCTTATCCGTGTCGCGACGTTAATCAGGCGCTTGTTGGGAAGCAACCCATTACTTATAAGTTTTTTTTTCCTTTCCTAAGTACGGTAAGCATTCTCTACTATAATGGGTTTTTAAAGTTGCCGGCACTCCCTAGGAAATTCTGTAGAAAATTACTCTGTAAGCAATCACTATTTATACAGCGACAGCCCGTTGCTCCTGTAAGAGACCGTCGCAGGAATCCTAGTGTTGCCAGTTACTATTTCGTTATTTTCAAACTAGGGCATACGCCGATGGAACAAGGACCAACCGTCACAACTGAGAACAAACTGTCGTAGTGGAATCGTCACGTCATTAATGAAGTGTCCCGACCCGACAGCGGCTGGTTTTTTAAAAAATATTCTCTTTAAAAAAACTCCCAACCCCGGCCCACCCAACCCTTCATTTCAATCACCCCATTCCTCCCCCTCTCTCTCATTTCCCTCCCTTTTCCAATTCCAAAGATCATAATCCCCTCCTACAACCAATCCTTTTCTCCAAACTCCCCAATTTATTCACTATCTACTAGTTGGAGTCTGCTGCGGTGGGTCTCTACTTTTGATCACTAAGTACTTTCCTCTTTCTTGTTTTTTCCCTTCCTCAAATTTTTCAATTGTGTGTCTCTAATTTCTACTCATTTATATTGCATTTTTGGGTGTATCATTAGTTTAGCCTATTCTTCGTTCATTCCTTTATCAAGTTTGTTTGACCTAGGTTAAAAATCCTCCAATTGCCTTTAAAACCCTAGAAATAGGTGCGTTAGCGTGCTACTTTACTAGGTATTTGGATTAACAAATTTGGTTTACAACAACCCTATCATTTTGAATGTTAGGAAGTCCGGGATGAATGGGGCTCCCCCAGTTCTGTCACTTAGTTCCCGGAATGATCAACCGATGACGGACCGTCGTACCCTCGACGGACCGTCATTGGGTCCATTCCAACAACCCTAACACCCCACTGTCCAATTTCTCCAAGTATCCACCAACGGTCACATGCGACGGACCGTCGTTCCCACGACGGTCCATCCTTCACAACCGTTCTGATTGTCAGAGACCCTATTCCTAAGGGTCTCTCACTTTTTGTAAGTGTCCTCCAACGCAAACATGCGACGGACTGTCATCCCTACGATGGTCCATCCTGCACAACCGTTCTGGTTGTTAGAGAACCTTCTCCTAAGGCTCTCTCTCAATTTTTCTAAGTTTCCTCAAACGGACAACTACGACGGACCGCCATACCCACGACGGTTCGTCCTGCTTGATCGCCATGACGGTCAGAGACCTCTCTCCTAACGGTCTCCATATTTTTTTCAAGTGTCCTTTGACAAACACCTACGACAGACCGTTGCACCTATGACGGTCCGTTCTGCATATACCGTCATACTTTTCAGATACGCTCTTTAAGGGTTCTCCATATAAACATAGTCTAAGTAAGACACGACGGACCCCATGACGGTCCGTCGTACTCACGAAGAGTCGTCACCTGGTCCTTTGTGTTTCACTTTTACTATAACAATGTCATTTTATTTTAATTTTTTTTATTTATTTTTTGTGGTTTTGCTTGTCCTGTTTGCTCTTTCTAGTACTAATATTGATCCTTTACATGTACTATCTATTATGGCACCAAAACAAGATCAAGTCTACGCACACGGGCGATCGAAGTCTGTAGCCCCATCTGCCCGCCTGCTCATTGACTCTGATGATGAGCGTGACCCCGAGTACGTGCCCCCAGGCACTTCCACCCAATCCCTCCCTGCACGTGCTGCTAGAGCCACACCCAAAAAGGTGGCGTCCGGCGTAGTCACTGCCTCACAGTCTGATGAGGAGTGCACACTGACCAGCACACCTTCTGGGTCAGCCACTAATGAAGAAGGAGTGTCTGGCTCCTTAGGAGTTTCGTGGTTTGAGGAAACCTCCGGATATGCTTAGGTTCCCGCAACCACTGCAGCGTCAGCCTCGTCTGATGAGGCGACAGTTCGAAATCCACACCCGGTTGACCTTCTCGTGCTCTCACCCCGGTTACTGACCAGCCCAATCGGTGGTGTGTCAACGGGCAGTTTCAAGTCTATTCTGATGCAAAGTTCCTGAATGACAAAAGAGTTATGACTCGGACACTTACATTGGAGTGGCGGGTCCTTAGGGGAAGTCTCCCGACCATGCCTTATCCACAATCTCTTCAACGGACATCGACTGGAGTGGACAACACGTCCGTTGCGACGTTTTAGTGAAGAGCTGGTCCGAGAGTTCCATGCATCCTACGTAGTGACTCTTCGATCACAGATTGATAGGTGGGCTGCCCCCTCCAAACTGTCCCCACTGGAGCAGGTCCGAGTACGTGGAGTTTAGGTTGATATCTCTGCGCCTGCCATCTTTCCGGTTTCTATACGACGAGGATGTTGATGCTAATCAGACCCCTCTCACTGCCGAGTTTGACTACTGATGGAAGATTCTTAAAGCTGTAGTCCTCCTTGAGCCATCGGTGAGAGAGACAACCAGATGTGGATGGCCCCGCACTTGATCCATTGATGAGAGGGGTGCCGACTGGTGACCGAGCCGAAGGGGGCCATCAAGTATGGCAACCTACTTTCCATCTTCTATCACGGCGAAGTTTTTTTTGTGGGTGATTATCCGCCACGCTTTCCCCCCACAGCACACCCGCTGATATATCGGTCACACATGGATTTGAGCTGTACTGATGGCGGTGATGATGCCGGGTGTTGACGTGATTTCACGTGCCTTCTACAGGCGGTCATTCATCGCACGAAGAGGGATTTTAGTCAAAACTCCTACCCTTTCCCTGCATAAGATTTTTCTCTATGCAGGGGTCGCAGTTGTGCCTATATGTCACGTATGATCATCTAAACACCACTCTAGGCACTGTTGAGATCGGCCCGTCATCAGGATAAAGCCAATGAGTGGCTCCACGCAGTAGGGCCCCATCCGAGTTGCCCGCCCTTCCCTTTTGGTGACACTCAAGTCTAGCTGGAGAACGGTAGCACAGGCCTCACGGCTACCATGCGGCATCCCCTGACACTACCGCTACCACGCAACCGCCCGGTCACTCTATCTCGGTATAGCACTGCCCCGAGCTCCTCTCGCTCAGACCCCTTTCTCCGCTCTGGTCGCCGCTTGCTAGGGTCCATACTAGAGGCATAGATGGCCACACTTCTTCATCACACCATCCTGGATGTCGAATTCCTATTGGCTTAGACAGAAGATCGCTTGGAGCGGATATGGTCCCCAGCACACATAGCGAAGATCGCTCGAGGTTTCATCAGCGCTTGGACCCTTTTGATTGCTGGTGTTAGCCCAGCAGCACCTCTAGTGGATGTGTCGACCCTTCAAGGCTGCAGTCGACCGTCTTCGCCAGATATTGATATGATCTTAGAGCGATGTTTGTCCTTTAGTATGAGGGCCCCTTCGGTCAGAGCCTGCTAGAATACCACGTGATGGGAGGTCCCTTATTCGCCCCATCAGAGATTCCACCCCACCTCAGCCCTCGGAGAGCATGGCGCAAGGAGGCATAGGTATCGAGTGGAGGATGATGGCGAGCACGCGAAAAAAGGCGTCCGTGAGATGGGGCTGCGAGGAGAGCCTGCGCTTACTGGGAGGACGCCGTCTATATAGAGCGAGGAGAGTTAGCTGCTGGAACGGCTAGACTCCAAAACTGTGGCGATAGCGGGGATCCACTGCTGATAGTGCTTTTGATGCTGAGAACCACTGAGGGTTTCCTATACAGACGTAGTGGGTTCCGGGGGACCAGACCCACCATCCTTTTGTATTGTCGGTGCTTGCGCCCCCGGTTTGCTTCACTACCCTATCTTGTATTTAAAAAAATCATCATTGGTGACAATGGCTATGTAATTCTTTGTTGGGGGTGGGGTACCAATTGAAAGTGAGTGCTAGGGCTGATTGTTGCGTACCTGGAATTCACTATCCTCTTTTTTTGGGGTTTCTTGCCTGTGTTCTTTCCCCAAAGACTGATACATTTTTTTGCTGTTGCACCGATGTCTATATCTTGTGTACATACCTTTAATTTCTAGGAGCATGATGGCTAAATTTTTATCCTGATAAAATGGAAATTATGCATGACTAGGCATAGAATTTGATAAATGTTTGGCCTCCTAACATGACCTGATGTACACCATTGGCAATGACCCTAATCTGAAAAGTCAACTATGTGTCCTGTAATCGTTATAGTAATGAGATGTCAGTGAGTGTGATGGAATATTTGAATCGTCCCCTATTTGTGTACTGAGCTAGAACTTGCCTGTTAGTCCTGCTAAAGTAAGTTGTAATAAGACCAATTCCGAACGGATCATAGGCCCCCCCCCCCTTATTCAATATAGCCCTTTTTTGATGCCTGAATAAAAGAAACAAAATGAATTATCCTCTTGATCCAATGATTTGATCTAACTAGACTCTTTTCTCTTGTCACCCTAACTGTCTTTCTGAGAAAAATGTTTTGCCCTGGTCCCTCCTTTGACCTTGCACCTCAGCCTATGCCAAAAAGCATAAGTTAGGGTGCTAATGCAGTCAGCCAACCCTTTTTATGGCTCTGACCCAACTGTGGTATTGTTTACGTTTGATTCATGGCCAAAGCCAGGAGTTAGAAGTGGCTATTATAGGATTTTCTGGAAAGTGGTTTGCAGAACAAAGAGAGAGAAAGAACAAATCTAAACTACTACAACCCTTAATTTGAAACCAAAGTAAAGAAAAATAATATACAAGGAAATACAACAAAGAAAATAAGAGAGTCACTTACCACATGAGAAAAGGGAAAATAGCAAGGTGAAAGAATATGATAAATGGTCAAAATAAAATGAATCGAAAAATGGTATGTTAGCCGTATGTTGAAGGAGGGCAACGGGACAAAAGTCACTAAGTATTCTACATTACCCATACCTGACTGAGCCTTTGTTTACAAGTTAATAAATTTCGATCGTATCCTAAGGTGTATAGGCGAACTTAAAGCATTAAATAAGTGGCAATCTTTAGATGCATAGTTATGAATGAGTGGTGAAATTTGGGTTCTGAATGTAGGTGTTTGAAAAGTAATCCTTAACTCTACTGAAATCATTTTTTATGTGGTGAAAAATGAGGTTTTTTGTTTTTGAAGGAGGACACTATTTGCCGTACCACGGAAATATTAGCACCTCAGGTGAGAAGTGAAGATGATATGATGTTAGTGCAATGGTGAGTCAAGTGTCCATGGTAAGGATTCCACATAATTCAGACTAATAGTGATAGCATATACTATGATGGAGATTAATCGGGATTGATGCCAAATGAATTGAACAGGATAAAACAATGTATACTATTGTACAAAGATTTTGTATGAGTAAATAGTACGTCGCTTGAGGACAACAAGAATTTAAGTTTGAGGGGGGTGTTGATATACCGTGTGTTCACGGTATATTAAGACTTTTTCCTTAGTTTAGTTGTGTCCAAAGCCTTGTTTATGCTAATTGTTTTATATAAGTTTATCCTTATTTGCTGGAAATTGTCCAAAGATAAATGCCGAGGTTTTTGAGTCGACGAAATGCTAAAGAGCACCCACCACTGAGCTGGTGACGGTCCTGTCATTCTCGTGACTGTCCATAGTGCAGCGTAGTTGCACTGCTGAAGGAATATGGGGACGTCTGACCAAGTGTTTGGTACGGAAAGCGCTGACGGACCGTCTGTAGCCATGACGCGTCGTCATGAATCTCATAGAAGTAGCTCCGTAAACCTATATCCACGAGTTCAAGTGGTTGAAACAGAGACCCCTTGACGGAAACCGTTGTTTCTCGTAACGATCCGTCCTACCTGCCTTGAGGTATAAGAGAAAGTAGAAGAATTTGCAAGTATGGGATTGACGGAGTCCATGACGGCCCGTCCGTGGCTCCACGACCCGTCGCAGGTCGTCGACCCCGCGCAACGTTTTGACAGATTTCCCCTAATAGAATCTTGTTTATTAGTTTTTTATTTTTTATAAATAGTTCAAAAACACTCGTTTTTTGAGGTTAGCACTCCGTATTATTAGGTTAGCTCTTGATATTGTTAGAATTGTTGAATATTGAGACCCTTCTTAGAATTATTTTGTAGACTCTTTGAGAGATATTGTTACTCTTGAGACTTTACATTGATTGTTGGTGAGTTTTGCTCGATTACTCAAGTGAACTTTTGATTTTATTCTTTTCATCAAGTAAGTGCATAATTCTTATCTCACATCTTTGGTAATATTGTAATTTATACCATGGGTAAACTAAATCCATAACTAGGGTTATGGGAACCATATGGCAAATACATGAGGTAAAACTAACTAAAATAAAACATTCCTAGAAATAGTGTCTTGCTGTTTGATTTCTTTCGCTTAGATCTTGTAACGAATTGAACATCGTTATAACTCGCTTAGTGCTACTTGCCGGCCAAGAGGTTAGATAATATGAGAAATAATTATCAACAGAGATTTAGTCTATACGATCTAATAGGCTAGTATGATTGGTACGAGGTAATACATTAGTCAAATATCGAATATGCTTCTTAATTGTGAGAGTAAAGCTAAAGGGTTAGTATAGCAACCCCACTAGCGCCAAGAACCAAGGGTGCGGACTCGAAATTTCTAGATGCCGCACAAGATTTAGAAATATATGACTTATCACTTTGCATGAAAGTACTAGGAAAGTGTTGTTATAGTTAGCCTTACGAAGTTATGAACCTGTGGGGAACACTACACCCTAGTTACTTTCATTAATTTAATTAAACTCCACCATTTGTAAGCTGTTAGTGTCCTCTTTTCAATATCGCCTAGTTATTTGGATTTATTTCGAAATATAAAACCTCCTTCTATCCATTTTTGTATTTCCAAGGAATAATGACTGAACATAGTAATATAGATTGAGTTAATTCTAAACTATTTTCCTTCTCGTGGGAACGATCCCAACCTCACTAGTTGGGGTTATTTACTTGGCCGACCGCTTTAACTTCTTATTTGAGAAGTAATTTATGTATCAGGTAACTGCGTAGCCTTTCTTCACTAAGGGAATAAGTCGGCGACGTGGACTTGGTAACTGTTGTTTGTTTGATTTCCTCTTCTTTGTTTTCCAGCCCCTGTTCACCTAAACTCGAATATTCCCCTCAAATTCATTTTAGATCTTGATACCCAGCATATATTCTCAAGAATATAACTCCAAAAAACTCTAAATTTCAACAGAAATGTCTTTTAAACTCCACAATTTAACTTTATTATGACTGCTTGAAGTTGACAAAAAGACACTTTAACTTTCTTCCCAAATCGAGATTTTTCAAATTCTTTGCAAAAATAACAATTTCAAATTCCTAACTTCTTTCTAGTTTCTTTTTAGTTACGAGATGTTACAATATCTCCCTCTTGAGAACATTCGTCCTCGAATGAGATTTCTTTTTACTAGGCTAAGGATGGAAACATCTAGTTCAAAAAATGCAACAAAAAACATGATCACTCATAATTTTAAAAGTAATAAGAAAAAAATTAGTACCTTTATCTACATTTTCTCCGGATTCAAAGAGATGTGGATATCTCTTCTTGATATCCTTTTCAGCTTCCCCAGTGGTTTCTTCAACAAACTTATTTCCCCACAGAACATTTAGTGATACTACTTCCTTAGTCCGCAACTTGTGAACTTGGCGATATAAAATTTGAACAAAAGTATCTTCATAAGATAAGATATCTTTGATCCAAATATATTCGGTTGGTATAATCAATGAAGGATCACCCATGCACTTCTTCAACACCGAGACATGAAATCTCAGATGAAACGCTTTATAGAGGACCAACATACCTGGGACTGAGTTTCTACTTCTTACCTAATATCATAACACATTTCATGGACGAACATAATAATATACTCATCATCTACTTAGAACTCTAACAACCTTCTCCTAACATCATTGTAGTATTTCTGACGACTCTACGTCGATTTCAACCACTCTTGAATGGATTTCATTTTATCCATAGCTTTATAAAATAACTCTGGTCCCGTCAACCCTGCTTCACCAACTTGAATCTATCCAAAAGGAAATCTTCATCTTCGCCCATAAGGAGCTTCCTATGAGCCATTTGGAGGCTAGAGTGGTAACTATTGTTGCAAGCAACAACATGTCAGATAGGTGATCATCTTTATTACCCTTGAAATCAATCACACAATCTACCTTGATAACTCAAAACACCATCTCTCCCTTGTTCAAAATCCATCGTTTCTTGCTTATGAATTATTGTCTTTAACTCACGCAAGATAGGGAATCGAACTCTCGATCGTGCAATTATATGCACATCCTTTTCCTAATTCTTTCCTACCTTCCTCGAAATAGGTAGTACTACCCATAGACAACTTGCTTAAGTCATCAACAACAACTTTAAGTCTTACAAAGGTGATAAAGAGAACTCATGTCATAATCATTAAGTAACTCTAACCACCCTCTTTGTCTGAGAATAAACTTATTCTAATTGAACAACTACTGAAAACTTCTTGTGATTGCTGAACACTTCTACATGAACACCATATAGATAATGGCATCATATTGCTAGACAAATATTTTAGTAACCAACTCTAAATCAGGGGCTGGATAATTGTACTCCTTAATTTTCAACTCTCTCTTCTGGTGCCATTATTTATGGTTGAATAGAGCTATGACGTGTATCTATAATAATGTATATGCTGAAGTCTAGTTATCTCAGGATAGACTCCAAGAAATTATTCTGAAAGATTTCTAGAAACTCTTTTACTACTGAAATTAACTAGATCTGAGATATCTCAAAACTAGAGTCACTAACTTGGACTAAGTGATAGATACAACCCTTTGAAACTAACTTTCTCACCTTAAGTTGCGAAAAGTACCGACCCTTAGGCACTACTGAACTACTACTCCACTCTATGACTTGTTCATTTGGAGATTGAAACTTGACTACTCGAGTTATACAAGCAACTGAGGCATAACATACATGTAGCCTGTCTATACCAAGAATGACATCAAAATCTACCATGTCTAACTCAATTTCATCATCCATGGTGTCTCTGTGATTGATGCAGACGGGACATTCACGATAGATTATCTCGAATTAATGGGCGCGACAATATTTTGTAGGAACCTGGTGTTATTATTTACTCAGGAATAACATCAAAATTCAATGCAACATAAAGATTTACAAATGATAAATTGCTCGTAGGTATTGTAATGCATAAATAGTAATGTCAAAGACTTGGATCATACCAATGACAACAATTGGAAAATCCTCTTGCTCTTAGTGACTAGAAATATCATATAAGTGGTTTGTTCCTCCGCCAAAACCTTTTTTTGCATGTTCTTTAGATACTCTTTTATAAAGTGACCCTCTTGTACGCACTTGAATCAACCTGTCTACTCGTCATGACACTTCCCTTTCTGGTTTCTACAGCACCTAGAACATTCAGGAGCCTTACTACCACTTTGTTCCGTACTACCTTGAGAATATGCAGGGTTAGCTCTAAGACCCTAAGAATTTTGACTATTATACTTATCTTTGTTCTTAGGTGCATGTGTATTAGGATATAATGGAGAAGGTTTGTTCTTTTTATGTTGTATAGATGACCAGTTGACATTACCTATTTGTTGCCGTACTCATTCCCTTGTGTATTAGCCCTCATATTATTAACTCTTATATCCTTCAGCTTATCCTCCTCAAATTATTGTACAAGTATCATAAGCCTCGCTAGGTAAAAATCCCCTAGCGCATAGCTTCCTTGCGAACCTTGTTTGACCGACGAGACAACTTAGCAACAAAATAGACTCATCCTTCTCCTTATGTTAGAAACTCTCTAGAGCACACCGAGGAAGTTTTTGTGAACTTCAGACTATACTCATGAACAATCATAGACTCCACATTAAGGGTCAGAAACTCTCTTATCTTTGCCACTTGCAACTCACGGACAATGAAATTCAGAATGAGAGCACTCTCAAACATCGCCCAAGTCACTCAGGTGCATCCTCAGTCCTATTTTTCTTTCATTGGTCAAACCAGATTCTAGCAACACCCTTCATTTGGTATGCAGCTTTTACACTATCTCCGCCTCAGCAACGTGCATCTCATCGAATATACTTTTCAGCTTCTCAATGAAGTTCTGCTGATCCTCAATCACACTTGAACATGTCAAGCCTTGGGAGTTCATCCTTAAAATCTTATGGATCCTTGAAGTATCTACTACTTTATGTCTATTTCTCTGCCAACTTGATAGGTCACAACTTGACTTAACCTCCGGATAACTTCACCAAATTCAATATGTATGACCTTTCCTTGAGGTTTTACTTCTAGTTCATTAGGTACCCTTATTTCATCAACATAACTCTTAGAAAGGCGACCTCTAACACATCTGAATACACGCACAAGCACAAATTAGAAGTAAACTTCATACATACAAAACTCTAATACATTAAATGAGTATGAAGTAAGTGAAGGAATTCCTAAATGTTGCAGCCATTGAATTATAGATATGTCGCGCTTCACACCGATAATTAGGACTCTACAGATACGACTTCGTAGACTCCCTAAGAATCTTGAACTCTATGCTCTGATACCAAGTTTTTCACACCCCTAGCCTACACCCTAGACGTCACCGGTACTCAGAGACCATTACTGACCCCACGTGATCCATTTGTCGGGCTTAATTGCTTGGCGGAACAATTAAAGCATTAAGAAAAGATTTTAAGAGCTAAACAACTTAACTACTTCAAACTGAACTAATAATGTTTTAAAATTAAATATTTAATTTAAGCCAAAGTGGCAACTCAAATTCAAAATAAGCCAATAATAAAATAATGACGAATGGACTACATCTTATTGAATATCTATGAAGCCTCTAATAACTTAGATAGACGTTGGGACAATCCCAAGAACATCTAAATGAACTAAAATTAAAACTGAAAGCAATAAAATGGATCTTTTAAAAATGCAAGAAGGCTCACCAACTGACTTTGGGTTGCTCAACTAGATCAACACTGCTCTAGAATGTCGATCATAGTTACCTACATCTGCATCATAATATGATGTAGGCCAACTGGCATTAATATGATAAATGTACTAGTATGCAAGTTTAAATGCTAAAACACAACATTGGCTTAAAGGAGATTCGAAAAGACACTATTACATTGGATTTTCTGAACTAATGAATACCAAAGTAAATTCATTTCATTAAAACATGTGCAATATACATAAAGGTTTTTTAAGACATTTTTTTCAACTCTCTGTATGAAAAGATACAACTAACTCTAAGATGTATGTAAAAATACAAAATAAACTCATGTCAATTAATAATCATAAAAAATGAAATATAATGATTCTTATCAAAGTATACTTGATCAATGCATGAATGAAGTATCATTCCCCCATTTATACTAATAAGAACCTCATTAAGAAACCATGCAATTAATACTATGAGAGTTTCTCTAACCGAAAATCATCATTTTAAAGCTATAGTGATGAAAAAATGTTATTAGCCACTTTTCCTGGTCATGTTAAGCCTTGCAGGAGTGTAGGACCTACTTAACTTAGTCGATTCACTAGATTAAATTATGTAATCATCTAAAAAGTAAGATTCTAATGTCCAAAATGGCTATATGAACTTGCATTCCCATATCGGTGCTCAATACTACTCTCAAAAATATACTTAGCAAATATGTTTTAAAATATTTTCTTTCTTTGGGTTGATATAATTACTCAACACTGAGATTTAAACCTCTCTTGGAATCGATGTTCCATTCTCTTACTCAAAACTATTTTGAAAATCTCATCTTCCTTTTATCGTAAATGTGAAAACATTTATAAAATCTTTGGAAATACATAGTTCCCAATAGATTTGAGAATGAACTTGACTCTTTAAACCTAGATTAATTTGAAACTTTTAGTCTTAAAAAAATTTTAAATATTTGTAAACATTTGAAAAACATTGATGAACTTCCCTTGACTTTACTCTTAACTTTACTTGACTTGAATCATAACTCTACTTGACTTGACTCTTAACTTTACTTGAATTAACTCTTAACTTTCCTTGAGTTGAATTATGGATTCAAGGAATTATGATTGCTGATATGAAAGGTCTCTTGATGTTTAGGAGTGATTTCTAATAGCTAAACTTGAGAAAAGTTACGAAACCACATTCTTGGAACAAGTCTGCGATGAGGATATGCTACTAACTAAATATTTCTGAAGTTAATTTTGAGACAGGCTAGTTCATGTCCTGTCCGCGAAGGGGAGAATTTTTTTTTAATTGAGGGAACAAGTTCGTTCCGTAATGTAGACCTGGTATATGTTCCTTGTCAAATTCTTTTCTTCTTCGTTTTCTAGCCCCAATTTAACTAAACTCGAATATTTCCTCAAAATCATTTTAAATGTGATGTCCATCATATATACTCAAGAACCTAAATATAAATAACTCTAGCTTTCAACGGAAAGATCTTATAAACTCCATAGTTCAACCCAATTCAAGAATAACATTCAAATTCAAAAGTTCATATCAAGAACATCAATTTCAAAACACTTTTAGGACGAATTGCACTGAGCTAAACATGTTTGGAGTGTGGGTGAATGAACTCATACTCTATGAAAGACTCACATAATCTGTAAGCTCAAATTTTTAAAGAAATCCGCAATCAAAACTGATTGTTCTTGGCAAATCTTGCTTTTCGTCTTCTCTTTTCTCTTGTGTTCTTTCTCCTAAAACCCTAACTCTATTTTACAAAAGTCTACACTGAACTAACTCAGATTTGAGCCCAATCGACTTACAACAAGTGAATTTTATTTATTGAGTAAGGAAAGGACCAAATTACCCTTTAGATATATAGATTAGACATTTCGCTAATCAAATAGCCCAACTTCCTAAAACGCATAACTTGCTCATCTGAACTTGAAATTTTGTGAACTCAACGGCATTCGAAAGATCGTTCAAAGATATTTCAAACAATATATGGAACTACAACTAACTCATCTCGAGATAAGAGTTATGGTCGATTCAAGTTTACCATAAACTCACTTTAACTTTCTTACCAAATTTCCATAATTTTAAAATTCTTTCCAAAAATAGCTATTTTCAATTTTTAACTTCCTTATAGTTTATTTTTAATTACGAGATATTACTTTTATAGTTCTTAAATCACACACAACTCTCACAGTCACAAAGATGAACACAAGCATGACTCCACGCATAGATTTTCCCTTATTTTCCAACCAAGACTTGTTTCGGCTCACTAAGATTAAAAAAAATGATTTTTTAAGGCTTGTAACAGGGCTGAGTGTAAAGGTATAGTAACTTAGGCTCAATGGATTTTATCCTCATGAAAATTGGTTATGAACAACACTTTTCTTTTCTTTTCATTTTCTCAATTCTATGTACATGCTCATACGTCCACGATATTCCCATTCCATCGAATGCTATAATCCTGTTCTCCTTGTTGCTTTTACAGCTTTATTTCAAAAAAATTCATTAGTTTTTTCATTCTTCTTTATTTTTATTTTTATTTTTTCTTTGTATGGAGGGGTTTCATCATTATCAAAACCATGGGTCAATAGGGACTTCTTTAATTCCTCAATTTACCTTCTATTTTCACCTCACCTCCAACTTAGGTTTTTGGCCTAAGTTAGCTATTTAAACAAAACATATCTCATGAGGATTAAGGTTGAAATGATAAACAAAGGTCGCAAATGCATCATGTTTTCTCCAAGAAAATATAAGGCTCAAAGGGTGCTCAAACAATGTTCACACACTCACAAGGTAGGCCACAAAAGAGACATAATGTCAAATTGGTTCACTCTATAAAATTTTAACTAAGATAATATCAAGAGCTTGCATCACGTAGTCAACCGGACCAACAGGCTAATTATAGGTGTCATCACCCAAGTTTCATGATAAGCTCATCACACAAGGAAGTGACACCAATGTCAATAAAGACTCCACATTTTTTCTAGTATTCAAAGTTCATCACAAGCGACTAAATTTGATAATTGAATAGTTAGATTGAAATGCAAAAAAGTTCACATATTGTCTGTGCAACTTTATTTGGCCTCATCGTAGTCGCATATTCATTTCTGTTCAATTGAGAGAAATATTTGTATTAAATACAACAGTTACTCAAATTTGCAAAAAAAAACATGTACATTCAAACACAATCAACAGATAACACAAAATACTCAAAAAGGGTCAAAAACCATTTATAGTTGAAACAAGAAGACACACGCTCAAATATCCATAGACATAGTGGAACAATACAATTTATAGCGTAAAATCCAATATATGACAAAACTAATATTCACAAGAGGTAGGTATGGAAATAACTCACTTCACCACAAATAAAAAAAATTGTCCTCAAATGGAAGAAAAATATCCAAAAATCAACAAAATATGACAGAGAGGTAAAGAGAAATCTTGCCTAAACAGTCGCTCCATTTGTCGGGGCATCAAAGCCCGGTGTCACAGTAGTCTGATCATGTGAATCCATTCCCGGACATATAAATAATAATACATGCTCAACTAGAGCATATCATAGATGTCTCTGTCAGCAATGTCTGAACAATGTCTGTACAATTGTATCCTCGAGATCTAGAAAGTCTCAATGTATGCTCTCCTCCCTAACCTTTATCTTCTCGTGTTCGGTCTCTGTCTACTACTGACAAACTACCACATCATCCCTCAACTCATTTACAAAAAATACCAGAGGAATCTCAAAACTGAGTTATGAATCCACATCATCTACTACCTATAATAATAAAGTGATTTTTATAGACATGAGATAGTCTACATGCTTCATTAGATTTTTCACTTTGGCTTTCAAAGTCGTAACCTTAGAAGGCTCACCTATTGATTCTCACAAGCCATGACTCTCGCAATTTAATCATCAACAGAAGTTCAGAGGGGGTTAGTTCAGCAAGGATTGCACTCTCAATCATATATGGGACTACACCCCCTAATCGTGTTTCCCACACATCACCCAGATGGGCTAAGTGCCCCATCTTCAAGATCATATCTTGAGAAATCCTTGCGGAGTGTGATGTTTTAGAAGTACATAGATCTTGGGAGGAAGAAGTGGTAGAATATGTACTTGAAGACTTAGTGGTTGGAGTAGGAAATGATACATCTATAGGTATAGAGTCAATGTCTACCTCCGGAGATGTATCTACCAAGGATGTTCTCCTCCTATCGTCCTTTTTACTGTGTGTACTCGGCCTCTATACGCAGAATGTTTGTGGAAGATGAAGGAGTGACCTCAATATCTCTAGTCGCATCCAGTGGAATTCCAGCATGCCATCATAACTCTATGATCAGCACCAGGAATGGAAGAAAGGTCTTCCTCTACTTGGTCCTCATGGGAATATCCTTCTCTAATACTATGAGGAGTCCAAGTGTAATGCGACCTCTTTATTGATAACCTAAGGTAGGATGCCCGCCTAGGGACCAGTATAGACTCCGTTGTCCAGGCGGCATGATTGTATTGATGATAAAGTTGGACCTTAATCGAGAAGTAATATTCAGGTACTTATTCTAGATGGGGTCCTACCGCCATCAACCTCGGAGTGGTATCAGAAATCAATAGTGCAAGATAGCCTTTAAAGTTATCTAGGAATTGAGTAGTAGGAAAACCCTCGTATGCATATGTAGCACCTAAAGCCCTGTTATATACAATATTAATGTAATCACTATTTTACCAGAGTTCCTTCTTTCAAACCATGACCGACTTTAGTGGTTTGAAGACACTAGCCTTCTTCTTACCCTTGGGCACCAACTCTTCTTATGTCGTATAAACCTTTCCGACCACTGAAGGAATGTAGGGGCCTCAGGGACTGGTGACCTACTCAAACCAATGGAAATAGAAGGTGTCCCTCACTGTAGAGTATCTTCCCTTAAGGACCTCCGTAGATATAAGCTTCTCTTTGAAATAGTCCACAACCCATCAGCTTTCAATATATTAAGTAGTTGGGGGCGAGGAGCCACTGGTGGAACTTGAGGCACAAGAGGTGTCAGAACTGGCACTGTAGTTCTAATACCTCTTGTACCTCCAGTGCCACCAGTGGCTCCTCCACCCCGACTATTTCATAGTATTAAAAGCTGATGGGTTATGAACTATTTCAAATTGAAGTTGCTAACTACGGAGGGCCTTGAGGCAAGATACTCCAGAATGAGGGACGCCCTCCATTTCGATTGGTTTGATTAGTTCACCAGGAGCCAAGGCCCCTACATTCCTACATGGGTCCGAGTGTTTTATACAGCAAATGGAGAGTTGGTGCCCAATACGAAGAAGAATAATAATATAATGACCGGTGAAGTCGGTCATGGTTCGAGGGAAGGAATTCTGGTGCAATAGTGATTACATTCATATTGCACTTAACTGGTATATGAGGGTTTGCCTACTACTATCTATAGACAACTTAAAGGGATATCTTGCACCATTAATTTTTGATACCACCCCGAGGTAGATCGAGGAAGGGGTCCCCATCAAGAAGAAGGACATGAGTATTTCTTCTCAATTCTACTTTTGTATTATCAGCAGCACCATCATATCTTCCCAAAATGAGTCTATCCTCCACCACCCTAAGGCGGCCTACGTTGGTCGATCATATCCAAGAGGAGCATAAACCTGGGACTCCTCATAGAGTAGGAGATGGTCATGAGTGCCAAGTAGAGAAAAACCTATCTTTCATTCCAGGTGTTGATCATAGAGTTATACTCGCATTCTGGAGTTCCTCGTGACACGATAAGAGATATTGAGGTCACTTCTTCATCTTCCACAGTCATTCATCGTATAAAGGTTGAGTACACACGGTAGGAAGCCAACCGAAGAGAGCAGCCTCGGTAGATACATCTCCAGAGGTTGACATTTACTTTATACATGTATAGGTATCTTTTCCTACTCTTGCCTCCGGGACTTAAGGTACATAACTCCCATTTCTACCTCCCAAGCTCCATGTACTTCTACAGCAGCCCAGTCTGCAATAATTACTCAACCAATGATCTTGAAGATGGGACACTTAGCCCATACAGCTGATGTGTAGGCAACCCGATTAGAGGGTGCAGTGCCATAGATGATTGAAAGTGCAATCCTTACTGCACTGACCCTCCTCTTAACTTCTATTGATGATTAAACTGCAACAGTCGTGGCTTGTTAGAATCACTAGGGGAGCCTTCAGAGGCTACAACTTTGAAAGATGAAGTAACAAATCTGAGGAAGGATGTAGACTATCTCAAGTCTACAGTCATCATTTCATTATTAGAGGCACTAGATGATGTGGATGCCCAACCAAGTTCGAAGATTCCTCCAGTTACCACCAGAATTGTATTGAGGAATGATGTGGCAGTTCATGAGTTGTAGAAAAAGACCGACGAGGAGAATATAGATATGAATTAGAAATTTGAATAATGGGGTGACTTTAGGTCATGAATGAAAATATTGAATAAAATGGAAGAGATTTTTGGCTTAAATTAAATGATTATTTTTAAATTATCATGAGTTCAGTTTGAGGGATTTAAGTTGTTTAGCTCTTGAAATCTTTTATTAATGCTTTAGGTCTTCCGTTTATAATACAGGTTAGGCCACGGTTCTCACTTGGGTTGCAATGATTCTTGATTGTCAAATATTTCTAGTTGTAGGCTCGGGGTGTGAAAAACTGCGTATCAGAGCACAAAATTCAAGAATCCTTGGGATTCTATGAATTATCTAGAGTCCTAATTATTGGTCTAAAGAACCCCACATCTATAATTAGTAGGCTATAACATTTTGGAATTCCTCTACTGTCTTCATACTCATTTCGTGCAATAGAGTTTGGTCTCTAAAATGTTTCCTTCTAATTCGTGCTTGTGCGTGTTTTCGAAGAATCATGCCTCTACAAAGACTTGTTATAGGTTGCCAATCTATGAGAAATACCGTGGAACAAAGGGTACCTAATGCACCAGAAGTTTAACCTCAAGGAGAGGTCACTCATGCTGAATTCCGTGAAGTTATCCGGAGATCAAGTCAAGTTGTGACCTATCAAGTTGGGCACAGAGATAATTGGCAGGAAGTAGCTGATACATTATGGATCCATGAGCGTTTAAGGATAAACCCTCTAAGTTTCACAGGTTAAATTGTGACTGAGGATCCGGAGAACTTCATTGAGGAGCTAAAAAATATATTCGATGTAATGCATGTTGCTAACACGTAGAGGGTAGAACTAAATCCATACCAAATGAAGGGTGTTGCTAGAATCTGGTTTGACCAATTGAATAAGAAATGGTTTAGGATACACCTGTAGTGATTTGGGGTGTGTTTGACAGTGCTCTGATAAGGAGTTTAATTCCCCGTGAGTTGCAAGAGGCAAAAATAAGAGATTTTCTCACCCTTAATGGGCAATCTATAAGTGTTCATGAGTACAATCTGATGTCCACTCAACTTTCTCGCTATGCTCTGGAGATTGTTGTGGACTTGAAGAGCAAGATGAGTCTATTTGTTGTTGAGTTGTATCGTCGATCAAGAAAGGAAGGCAAGAAAGCTATGTTGATAGGGAATATGAACCTAGTAAGGATTTTATACATATACAATAAGTTTAGGATGATAATTTGAAGGATAGAAAGAGTTGAAGAATAAGAGTGCTAAGACAATAGGGAATGAGTTCAGGCTGCAAAATGGTAATATCAACCGGTCATCTGTCCAACAGAAAAAGAAGGGACCTGCTCCATCATGTTCTAGTGCACCTGAACCTAAGAAAAATGGTGAATACAATAGATATAATTCTCAGGGTCTCAAAGATAAACCTGCATATTCTCAAGGAAGTATGGCACAATGCAATAGTAAGGCTCTTGCATGTGCTTGGTGTCGTAGAAACCACCAAGTAAGTGTCGTTATGGACAGGCAGGTTGCTTCAAGTGTGGACAAGACACACTTTTTGAAAGAGTGTCCAAAGAACATGCAAGGAAAGGGTATTGGCGGATGAACAACCCGCTTATATGTTGTTTCTAGTCACCAAGAGAAAGAATATTTGCAAGATGTTGTCATTGGTATTATCCAAGTCTTTGACTTTACAATTTATGATTTACTATATGTAGGGGGCGAGTTTATCCTTTATAACTCCTTTTGTTGCTATAAACTTTGATATTATTCCTGAGTAACTTAGTGAATCATTCGGTATTTCTACACCTGTTTGTGAGCCCATTCTAGCAGAGACAGTCCATCGTAATTGTCTCGTCTCCATCAATCACGAAGACAAGATAAATGATTAAATTGAGTTATACATGGTAGATTTTGATTTCATTCTTGGTATTGTATATTTCCTTTATTCCTCAGCTGATTGTAGAACTCGAGTATTCAAGTTTCAGTTTCCAAATGGACAAGTCTTCGAGTGGAGTAGTAGTTCATCAATACCTAAGGGTCAATATTATTCGTACCTTAAGAAGAGAAAATAATTTCTAAATGGTTGTATCTAACATTCTAGTGTTGAATACCTCACATCCAGTCAGTTTCAGTAGTAAAAGAGTTTCCAGAAGTCTTTAAGAATAATCTTCCCGAAGTCCCTCCTGAGAGAAATAAACTTTATCATAGACATCATTCCAGATACTCGTCTTATCTCTATTTCATCATATAGAATGACACCAGCAGAGAGAGTTGAAACTTCATGAGAAGAATTATCCAACCTATGACTTAGAGTTGGTTACTATAATGTTTGCGTTCAAATATGACGTCATTATATGTATGGTGTTCATGTGGAAGTGTTCACCAATATTAACAAGTTTTCAATAGGTGTTTAGTTAGAAAGATCTTAATATCAAATAGAGAGAGTGGTTAAAGTTATTCAAAGATTATGACATGAGTTCACTTTTATCACTGTGGTAAGACTAGTGTTGTTGTTGATGCCTTAAGCAATTTTCTATGGGTAGTACCACCTATTTAAAGGAAGGTGGCAAAGAGTTATGAAAAACCTGTACGTAGCCTTTCATAATTGAGAGTTCTATTAATGGATTCGACAGAAGGAGGAATAGTGGTGATGAATGGAGCTGACTCATCATTAGTGTGGGAAGTAAAAGCAAGCAAGACAAAGAACCTATTTTTCCTGAGTTAAAGGCAAATGTTCATAAGCAAAAAGTGATGACTTTTGAACAAAGGGAAGAAGGTGTTTTAAGGCACCAAGGTAGATTGTGTGATTGATTTCAAGGGTAATAAGGATGATCACCTATCTCACATTGGATTTCTTACAACAATAGTTACCACTCTGCTATCAAAATGGCTCCTCAAGAAGCTCATTATGGGAGGAGATGCAGATCTCCTTTTGGATGGTTTGTAGTTGGTTAAGCAGAGTTGATAGGACTAGACTAGTCCCATGAGCATGGAATATAGATAGTCATTCAAATGGGTTTAGAATTGCGCAGAGCCAGTCGGAAATCTACACTAATGTTTTGAAAGGTTGTTAGAGTTTCGAAGTAGAAAGTTTATTTTTATAGTTTCACCTATGAACGTGTGTTAGAAGATTCTTTATAGAAGGGGAAATTTTAGTTCCTGGTTATGCTAAGTCCTCACGAAATGTTTTCATCCGGATTAATGTCTCCATGTTTGAAGAATCTGCATGGTGATCCTTAACTTGAAGAAACTTGAGTAGCTAAAAGATGATAACGAAAGAATATCCACAGTTTTCTTTAAAAGAATATAGAGAAAATGCATATTTATGTTCGAATTTTCTCTTCTACTTTTTAATTATGAATGAAGCATGTTATTTTTTATTTTTTTGCATTTTTCTTCTTAGGTGTTTCGAACTAGATGTTCCCACCCTTAGACTTGTAAAAGAAATCTCATTCGAGGAGGAATGTTCCCAACGGGGAGATATGTAACATCTTGCAACTAAAAAGAAATTAGAAAGAAGTTTAGAAATTGCAAAGAGTTATTTTTGGAAGAGAATTTTAAAAATCTGGAAATTTAGTAAGAAAGTTAAAGTGAATTTTTGGTCAACTTCAATGTGCCATAACACCTATCTCAAGATGTGTTAGGTGTGGTTATAGATATGGTCAGAAATCTCTTGAAATCATCCTTCCAACGCCGCGGAGTTTGTGAAATTTCGAGTTCATATAAGCGAAGGTAGGCCTTTGAGTTGAGACTTTGTTATAGGTAACGTTCCAATCCGGAATCTAAAAAGGATAATTGGTATTTTCTGTTCTCCCGAATTAATTAAAAGTATTTTGTAACATAAGTTTAATTAGGGTTCACGATGAGTTAGTTCATTTTACGCTTTTGAAAAATAGAGTTAAGGTTTTTAACCATTTGGCTGAGAATGACGCCCAAAAATAAAGAGGAACATAGCAAGATTCACCAAGGACGACCAGTTTTCATTGGGGATTTCTTCAAGATTGAGAGTTGATATTCTTAACAAGAGTTCTTGAATTTGAATATTTTTCTTGAATTGAGTTGAATTGTGGAGTTTATAAGATATTTTATTTGAAAGTTTTTTTGTGTAAGGTTCTTGAGTATATATGTTGTGTATTAGGATCTAAAATGATTTGACAGAAACATTTGAGTTTACGTGAATTAGGGCTACAAAACGAAGTAGAGAAAATTGGACAAGGAACCTCGTACGCCAAACAATTTTCTCAATGAACAAAAGTTTCCTCTCTTTGATGACAGGACATGGGCTCATTTGTCTCAAAATTAAGTTTCACGAATAATTATTTAGGACCATCTTCGCGTCTTGGAGTTGTCCCAAGATGGTGATGTCACATCTTTTCTCAAGTTTACCTATTCGAAATCATTCTTTATTATCAAGAGGTCGTTCCTATCATAAATCTTTATTCCTTAAATCTGCCATTCAATTACAGGAAATTTAAGAGTCAAGTCAAATAAAGTTAAGAGTAAGGTAAAGTGAAGTTCATCAAAGTTTTTCAAAAGTCTTTTACAAATGTTTTGACTTTGTTTTAAGACTATAAGTTTCAAGTTAAGCTACGATAGATTGATCATTTCTCAATGCTCCGTGTACTAGTATTCAAAAAATAATTTATAAATGTTTTCACATTTAAGATAAGAGAAAACTGAGATCTCCAAAAGAGTTTTAAGAAAGAAAAGGGAACATTGATTCCAAGAGAGGTTTTAAGTTAAGTGTTGAGTAAATATCTAAACCGAACGAAATAAGTTGTTTTTAAAACATATGAGCTAAGTATATTTTTTGAGTAGTATTGAGCATCATTATGGGGATGCGAGTTCGTACTGCCTCAATTCTAGATAAACCATGTAGTCATCATGGGCATCAAAGGATCATACTTTTTAGATGATCACTTAAGCTAAGCTAGTGGATCCACTAAGTTAAGAAGGTCCTATCACTACTAAAACACAGTGTTTAGGGACAGACACAATCCGTCACCATATAATGAAAATCTGTCACTAATCATGATTAGTGATGATTAGCAACGGAGTATTGATTGTTGTTATAACGCTTGTTAGTAAGCTCTTAGTGACAAAAAAATTGTTTCATCAAAAGTTTAGCGATGTCATAGTGATGAAATGTTTATCATCTCATAATAAGTACGTGGACTAGGTCGTGCATTATATATGTATCGTCTTTTGGTGTTGCTAATTTTCATTATTTCTAGAAGAACAAAAATGAGTTTAAATCACAAGTTGACATACAATATTAATCATTGGTACAACCTTTTGTTTTTCCAACATGTTAGGCAGAATAACACATATTGTCTTATATGAATATCTTTTGTTGCTAAATTTTAATAATTCAATTTTTGCTCTTTTTTGATAAATTTGCGATGAAAGTTCCATTACTGGTCCATACCATCGCAACATATTATGTTACAAACTTTTTAGGCCTTCAATAATTCGTAGTTGATCCATCCCAACATTCTTTTCATAGCAACAACCAAACATTCATATAATATAATACTCATAGAAAATATATAATATATAAATAAAAAATCCAAAATCACATATTTTTGGTTAAATATATCCAAATATATATATATCAAGTACTCTTATACGAACCTACTTTCTCAAAATATTACGATGCAATTTATAGTTTTCAAGAAGCATGACTTTATCAAAAACTAAAGTAGTTGGAGACTAAGGGATATGATCTTCAATTGAAATTGAGGTACGAACCTCGTCCACATTATGCCAGTAAGTAAACTCTGGTTTCTTAATATTGATGGATGCCGATAAAGTAACGTGTTTGCCCCTGTCAACATAATAGGACAAATACTAGTATTGAAACATCATTTGCTTTCCAAACTCGCCATATTTGTTATTGATGTTGAGTGAAAAAATGGAGGTGGTAATGATGATGAGCCGCAAAGATTCTTCCTATAGTATTTTTTTCTTCAGATCCAAGACCGTAAGTTCTTCTTTTCTATTCTCTTCCCTCAGCTTGGTATATTCTTTCACATGGATCAATATCCGTTTGAAACACTATTTTTTCGTAATATTTATTCATATTTTTTCTATAACAACTAGAAAAAAAATGAGAAAGCATTAAAGATATGGAACAAAAAAAGTTTTGAAGGAAATTGCAGAAAAACACACAAACTTTTAAGCTTAAACGACATGTCTATTGTTTTCCCAGGAAAGAAATGTGTTTTTGATGCAAAATGGACTATCTGATTTCTATGTCCATATAATACTCGAATGTCTTGTATTAGCATAATAAGTGTTGCACGAAATTGCAATGAAGGAGGCTTAAAAATTTTATAATAATTTGGACTATTAAGTGTTTGTATTTATAAGTTGTAGTATTAGCTTAGACCTATATTGAACTCGTTTGAATTGTAGAATAAAGATTATACATGAACTCACACATTTCTTGAATAGATGAACCTCAAAATAAACTATTTTCTATTACCAAACAGCATAAAAAACACTCGAGTATTAGCCAACCAACATCAGAATTACATGAAAAAAACTACACTAGATTCGCACTAAAATTACATAAGAATAGCAACAAAAGCCTATACAGAACATATAGCAGCTGCTACAGGGGTAGTAAATGGCCTACAATTCTTTCATAATGAAATTATCCCTGGCCTCTTTTTGAATAATCTGAAAGATAACCAATATTTTTTGGTCAGAAACTGTCCCCAAAATTATGTAGGGCTACAATTTGCCTATTCCTTTAGGATATCGTAACGGTGACTACGACTTATCAAGTTGATCCATTCTTCTACTCAACAACACCGGAAAGTAGTTTACATATATGCCACAATACTAACTTATGCATATTTGCAAAAATATTGTCAAACTTTTCCTATTGGTTATAACCAGAGGTGTGTACAAAGAACTGTCTAATTAGAGCAGTATAGTATAAATCAATTCTATGAATACTGCAATACGAGCACATCCAGAAAACTACTAAGGCTAAAATTAATAGATCATTCATTTCTTCTAGATGCAAGAACTGTAAAGTTATCTATAAAAACTCAAATAACAAGAATATTATATATTTATTGGTGCCTTGTTAATGAACAAAAGTATTAATAATGCAAAATATATTACTTATGTTAAGAGTTTTGGCTCATTAGTTTCTTCTTGTTATTTAATGTACTAGATGCAAGTAAGCACGACAATGCATGGATTGATTGGTTGAGTAGCATTAGAATAAGTTGTGTTTGAGTGAAAGCCCCTCAAACAACACCTGATTACACTAAAACAATTCTCACTAAACAGGACTAGAGTTCACAAAAAATAATGCACTAGAATTCCAGTAAACAACACTGACTCACACCAAACAACACAAAGAGGCAGTAAGCACGAATGCAATGTAAGTGAATGTGGGTGAATTAGCATTTAAAGAAGTTCGTGTTTTAGTGCAAAGCCTCAACAACCACACCTGACTTACAACTAAACATTCTCACTAACAGGACTAGATTAGCAACAAAAATAATTGCACTAGAGTTTCCCAGTAAACAACACTAGATCACCCAAAACAACCCAAAAATTGCAACCAAGAAATGCCTCAAAATCATAATTGACTTACAAAACATTAGGAGAGTTTCGCTCTAAAAAAAAATTATATTGCACCAAAAAAACAACTGCACTAAGTCACACAAAAATGCAGTATGAATCGCATAAAAACAACCTAAATGCAATCGAGAGTTTCCAAACATCATTAGAATTATAAGCGAAACGCAGCCACAATACCACTTTAAAACATGACTAAATTGCAACTACAACTACTTAGGAAAACCTAAAGACAACCCAAATTTAGACTTACATGGACATTTCGAGAACGCTTATCAATAAATGATTTTCCATCATGTCCATGTGTATGAACGTCCAAACGTAACTCACTTGATGTTGGATCTCAACCTGTTTGAATAGATTGTACAAAAGAAATAACGTTATATATATCATACAATAAAAGATGTTAGTTATAGAGTTAGTAAAATAGATATACTGACAAGTTTCTTGCATGTGCTCCAATTGAAATAGAGTCGTCATTGGGAGTCCCAATAGTAGTTTCATGGTCACCACGATAATTTTTGGAATTAATTTTTGATTTTTTAATAGACTCTACACTTTCCCAAAGTTTTATCCATCTTTTCCACACATATTTCGGGTAAGCCTAACCCGCACCGCCTAAACCGAACTCTTTTTAAATTTTAGAAATTGAAATTTACTATAATTCAATTTTGCCCTAAACCATTAACAACCGAGGGCGACGTCCGTCTTTTTTGACTTTCCTTTTCATTGCACCTCACTAATTCAACAATTAACATTGAAATTTTTTTTGCTTCTGCTTCTGATAAGTTTTTGAAGTAATACTTTAATTCCTACGTCTATATATTGTGACATAATCACATGCTAAAACTCTCAAAAAACTCACCTTACACTGAAAAGTTATACTACAAATACCTTGAATTCTCCAAAATCAAGAACCATTTTCTCTACACACACCAACCATTTTCTAACACATTTTCTTACAAGTCATTTTAGACACACCTTTATTACAAATTGATTATTCCATTGGATCAACAATCACTATTGAGATCTTGGATTGACCTATCGAAGTATTTGAGAAGGTCCAACTTGTATAAATTTGGGGGGGGGGATAGGTTTAGGAGGTCTTCATAATCAAAAGTAATATAAGTATCTAACTTATAATTATAGTTTATAGCATACGAATACTTCTATACTGATTTATAATCTATCATTGTTACCTATATTAGTTGAGTTAACAACATAATTTGTTTTTATCTACATCAACTTATGAGTTTAATCTCAAATCTCAGCATCCAGGAACTTCCGTTAGACTCAATTTTTTTTCTAAATTCAAAACAGGAATTTCATCGACACAACCATGCAGAATATCCTTTATGGCCTTCATTCAGAACATCAATACATTGAACTACTAATTATGTTCATAACTTTAGGTCACAAAAAAAAAAGATGTGAGTTCATACATAAAATACGATTAAAACTAACGCAAGTCATGTATAAAAAGCTTTTCAGGTCTTCAAATAAACAAAATAACGTCATTTTAAACAAAACTTAAAGCCTCACAATGAAATTAGAAAGGTCTGGACAACTGAGCAGGTAGTAAAATAGAAAAATAAACTTTTTTTAGTATAACAGGAAAGCTAGCAGCAGCTGATTATTTCTGAACAAACAAGGAAATTTAAAGGTAATTTGCACGTATAAATACATCCAACCCCACTTAATGTTACTTTCACACTAGACTCTAGTTAAAAACATAACATTAAACCAAACAATCAGATTTCAATGGTAGCACTCAATAGACAAGAGATCATGTTCTCTAGATTAAATATTATTGTTAAAGGATGAGCAATTGATAATGTAGTTGTAAAATCCTATCAAGATATCTTCAATTTGTTTAATGAACTTACTGAAGCATTCTAGTTGTACTGAACTTATTTAAACTATGTAATTAGTATATTAGTCTCACAAAGTTGATGACTTTTTGTTCATTTGTGCCTCCAATTTTCACATATCATTCAGTTTTAGTATTTAATCTTTATATTTTCACTTTATTTTCTTGTTTATTAAACCAACCTGATTGTTATCATTATTTTATTAATTAAATGGAATTATAAAACATGAAATTTAATTAATTGTGTACTAGATATATTAATTTGTGTATTTTTCTCAATGAATTTTGTGCATAGAGAAATTGCTTAGAATTTTAATTGCAACTACAAATTAAGTCATAATATGTACTAGATATATTTATGTATACATCTTGTTTTCTTTTATTTTTGCTATTTTTATCTCACAAAAATCAGTATTTATGAAGGTATTGAAAGTTGAATAATAAAGGCCCATAGATCGATACAGTAAAATATATGTGAAGCAAACTTTATATTAAAATAAAGAATATAATTATCTAATTAATTGAAATGTCATATAACTTCGATTAGTTTAAAACTTTAAAATGTTAAGATGATAATTAAATGAGAATTATTTGAGGAAAACAGTAATTAATAGTTTTTAGTTGATTGTAAAAATCGTTTTAGTGAAAGACCAAAATTTAAATCAACATTTTTAATGTTGCTTCAATAATACAAGACACTTAATAGTATAATATACTAGTATATATAATTATATATCTATATATATATATTAAATACCAACAAATTCTGACTTATTTATGTATTTCTAAAAGATAAGGATGTTTATGTCATGTGCCCTCCGAGCTAAGACCCTTAGAAGACAGGACACGGAATCTTGCCACAAGTGATCCCAGCTACGTGCTGGATGAGAATGAAGCATACTAAAGATAATACACTGATGTGGAAGTCTCAATTGTAATTTAAAGTGAAAAGATGGGGAAATACTCATATTCTAAAGATAATATACTATACCGCCGATAATTAGGAATACTATGACGTTTAATACCCCAAAATAAGTTATATTCACTATTAGCGAAACTAACTATGTCTGAGTAACTCTAATTGACTAAAATGTTTGGACAAGCCCCAGCTAATGTCTATCGATAAAACTTAAAAAACCAAATGACTAACTGACTAAATAAACTCAATTGACTATTATCCTACGGTAGAATGAGGACTCACCACTAAATTTGCTGACTGAGATCGGTATCGATCTATGCGTATTTAGATGTTGAGAACCTGACCTACATTACAGAAGATGTTCGCATGTAGCGTCAATAGCTGAAGGTAATGAACAATAGGATAGATTAGCGAAATAATCACACAACTGAACAGCACAAAAGCAAGTATATACATACCCTGAACATAGATATAGTGTTGAATGCTGAGATCAATTAAATGCATAACCAATTTATAACATCTAACACTGATAATGATATAGTGATAATTGGTTCATGCAGATGGAATTCTGGATGATCTATCAGATCTCACTAATAACCGATAATAAAATCATGATCTAACTGTAGAGTCCTATGTACGTCGACTGCCTCATCTGAGGACCAATATACCCCCTGGCCTAGAGGTATAAAGGCATGCTGGTAGTGATCACTAAATTGATGCCCACATACGGTACTAAACCTACTTGGCTAATAGTTTAGGGACTATTTGGTACTATGAACGCTCGTCCATCATTGGTGTTATTCTCCTTCCCAGTGAATTAGAAATTACTGATTATGACCTGAGTTTCTATAACTCACTGGATAGCTCAAAACTTGAACATGCACACTTAGAATGCAACAATTACTTTCTGGTAATGATGCATTTATAAAGGAGTCATTAGATCCTAAAGTAAAATGGAAATAATCTTAACCTAGCATGTGTATTTCAGGAACTAAAGAAATAATAGCCTAGGGTTCTGAAATTTATGCAATAATCTAAGTATAATAGGGTATCTGGTTTTTGAACATCTACCAATAAATTCGATTATTCTATTGAATTTTTACAACAGCTACTTCTAATCATGATTGGGAATCAAATATGAATTAAAACTAGGGACCCCAATGGTGAAAAAACCCACTACTAAAATCCACTTACTTGGTAATGAAGTTCAATAACCAAGGAAATATTCAGCTTTTGGGGCTTGAACTATTGGACCTTTGCTGCGTTCTGAACTAGGGGTCTTGAAACCTTTTTTCTCCTCTTGCCTCAATTATCTAAATTTTTATTAATGGTTTGACTTAGTTAAGTTTTAAGGTTATGTTTCTAGGCTTAAACTGACTAAAAATCTAATTTCAGGGTCAACATGAACATATTTGAAGTGTTGTAAATTATGGGAACAGACCAAGACCCTTATTAATCGTTGTCGGACCAACAACGACTTGAGTGACTGACATCGATCAATCGACCGGTCCGTCGTTGTGGATCCGTAGTTAGGTCTGGGTTCGATAATGTCTTTACCTAAAATGGGCATAAATTTTAACTAGGAACTCTCGTTCCCGTCTCCTACGATGTTTAAAAATTTTCTAAATCTAACGACTTTGGGTTGATCACCACTTCCATCAGTATAATCTCTATGAGTGACCTTTCTCCATAGCATAAAGGACTGAATCTTGTCCTATTAAAGTTGTTTCACCTACTTCAAACCAACCAACGGGAGATCTACATCTACACTCATACAGTGCCTCATAAGGGATCTTCTGAATATTGGAATAGTAGCTATTGTAATAGGAGAACTCAATAAGAGGAAGGTGATCATTCCAACTATCTTTGAAATCGATCCCACAAGCTCTCAACATATCCTCTAGGGTATGAATGGTACACTCTGCATTTCCATATGTTTGTGGATGAAATGATTTGCTAAGGTTAACTTGAGTACCAAGACCCTTCTGAAATGACTTCCAGAAATGAGAGGTTAATTGAGGACCTCTATCTGAGATGATAGACAAAGGAACCCCATGCAACCTCACAATTTCATTAATGTAAATTTGGCGTAGTTGCTCTGGCTGAATTTGTAGTCTTGACCGCTGTAAAAAAGCGAGAATGACGTATCCATCATCAACTATCACCCAAATTAGTCAATGTCGCGCGTACGAGGGTAACCCTTGAATGAAGTCCAGAAGATCCCATACCACTTACAAGTAGGAATATCGATCTCCTTAGTCATACCTCCTATTGTTATGATGTTCTAACTACCTTGACTTGCCGTCATGTGGGGCACTTACTCACAAACTTGCTATATCCCTCTTCATGTCATTCCACCATAGACCTTCCCACAGATCGCGGAAATCTTAGTGGCACCTGGATGACAATAGAATATCTAGAGTTATGGCTTCTTCAGGATATGTTCCTGAACTCACCCCACATCGGAACACACACCCTGGTAGCAAAGTAACATCATCTCCCCTTGGGAAAACCTCCATTCTCTGATTGTGGACTAACACCTTTAGTTAATCAAGATGCTCACTGTCTTGCTTTTCCTTACCTCTACTACCAAGAGAAGAATCTTCCCCATCTGATTTGTTACACTCTTCTGAGATGCTCATAAGGGCGAACTCCTAAGCGACTCAAGCTGTGGACCAACCTTTCCCCTAATCCATCTTCCCTTTCTTCCACCTCAAATGGGCTACACTACCCAGATAATCTACTTAAACATCTTCAACTATATTTCTTACATATAATAATGTACACTCATATCATTATCCTTAAGGAACTCAAGTCATCTCCTCTGGCGAAGATTCAAGTCTATTCTGGGTAAACATATACTGAAGGCTCTTATGATAGTGAATACATCTACATGAACACCATACAAGTAGTGTATCCAGATATTTAGTGCAAACACCACTGTTGCAAGCCCAAGGTCATGAGTCAACTTAGTCAATGGTGAGAATATGGATGAGAATCCTTCCATGTACCTTCTATAATAACCCGCTAGACCTAAGAAACTTCTAATATCTATAGTAGAGGTATCAGGTCCTTGTTTCCTGTTCTTTCCTATCTTCTGTGAATCCACACCGGATCCCTGTCGCTAAGATACAATGTGACCAAGGACAACACAGATGGCCAACAAAAACTCACATTTGGCTAAAACCTTAGAAATAACCAGCAATCTTTGAGAGTTTGTACACCTATCCAATGACTCACATGTTCTTCCTCATGCCTCGAATTGGGAATCATCAAGAAAGACGATAGTACAAGTCCCAAGTAATTTTTTGTTGAACAATCTCTATTCATCATGATCCATGAAATTTGGCAGATCATTGGTTAGTCCCCAACACCATAACTACAAATTCATAATGCTTGTACCAATTTTGAAGGTTGTTTTCATTTGTCATATCTCTAACTCTAGTTGATGAATAAACCCGATTTGAGGTCTATCTGAGAAGGCTAAGCGCGCCCTGAAGTTGTTCAAACAACTCATCAAATCCTAGGTATGGGATACTTATTCTTGATTGATGACCTTGTTTCACTTGTCTATAGTCAAGCACATTCTGAGAGAACTTCTTCTTTCTTCTTTAAACGAACAACACTGGTGCACCCCATGGTGAAATACTAGGTCTGATGAAGCCCTTATCTAAAAGCTCTTTCAACTTCTCTTTCAATTCATTAAGCTCTGCTGGATCCATTCTATAAGGAGCAGAAATAGTCTAGGTATTTGGAAGAAGATCAATTCCAAAGTCGATTTCCCTTTCGGGAGGGACTCCGGGAAGATCTTATGGAAATACTTCTGGAAACGCATAGACTACTGAAATTGACTCAAGAAATGGGGTTTCAGAGCTATAATCTTTAACCCTAATTAGATGATAGAGATAACCCTTAAAGATCATCTTTCTGGCCTTAAGGTAAGAAATGAATCGACCCATAAGCACTAAACTACTACACTTTCACTCTAAGATTGGTTTGTCTGGAAACTAAAAATGAACAATCCTAGTTCTACAATCGACTGAGGCATAACATGAATATAACTAATCTATGCCTAGAAGACTTTGAAGTCTACCATTTTTAGCTTTATAAGATCTGCTGAGTTGAATTTCTGAGAGACTGTGAATGACTGTGAATGGGAAACTTTTGTATACCCATCTATCTATAAATAGGTCACCGACTAGAGTAGATACTGAGAAAGGTACTGAGAAAGTTTCTGGACTAATACTGAATTGGACTGCTACATAAGAAGTTACAGAGGAGAGAGTAGCCCCTGGATCTAACAATGCATAAACATCAAGGTCAAAAACTCGTAACGTACCAGTGAATACATCATGAGAACCTTCCTATCCTGGCGAGCTTGAAAAGCATACAACCTGTTCTGGCGTTGACCGCCACCTGTACCAGATGAGTTACATTACTGAGTCGGGCAACTTGTTTGTGCTGCTACAGTTGTAGGGTGAGCTCTACAATTACCACCTCCTTGACCCTCTCTAGAAGGAAAATCCCTCAACCTGTGACCATACTGACTGCACCAAAACATCCTTATTTTCCTGAGAGACACTCGCCCGGATGGTTGTTACCACACTTAGGGCAAGTGGGGTAAGTCTTGGTGCCTGGAGCACTTCCCTGAGACTTAGATCCTGGTGCTCTAATCTTTTGGTCACACCTGTTATTGGAGGATGAAACACTAGCTGATGAAGGGGCTGTAGCTGAAAACTTCTGCTAATTCTGCGAGTGATTTCCACCACACGATTTCTGCTGAGAATAGTCATAATTCCCAGTCTTAGCCTTCTTATTCTCCTTGTCATGTTCCCTAAGATTATCACCCTCAGTCTACTGAGCGTGAGTTATAAGCCTAGAGATGTTCATATATCCTGGTAACATAGCATTTCTGCACTCAGCTTTCACCAAGTCCAACACTCCATACAAGAACTTATTCATCTAAGACCTGGAGTCAGTAACCATTTGAGGAGCATACCTAGATAGTTGGTTAAACTTGAGCCTATACTCTTGGACCGTCATGTTTCCCTGTCTTAAGTTCATGAATTCCTGAGCCTTTACTTCTCTCAACTCTATTGGGAAAAACCAGTTCAGAAATGTCTCACTAAAGCAATCCCAAGTAATAGAAGGTCAATTTGTACCCCTATTTTCCTTGCACTGAGTGTACCAAATATGATCAACATCCTTCAACTGGTATGATGCCAACTCAAACCGATCAAACCCAGTGACTAGCATTACCTCAATGATATTCTTTATCTCATTCAAGAAATTTTGAAGATCCTCATTAGTTTGTGATCCTAAGAACTCAGGCAGATTCATCCTAACAAAGTCATGGACCCTTGTTGCTGCTGATCCGTAATTTGCACTCACAGGAGCATGAACCCGATTGTTCAGGTTGGTCATACTCTCAGCAAACATCCGTATAGCATTTATGAACTCAGTATTGGAGACTTCCTGATCTGGGACCGGAGGAGCTACATTTGCATTCCTGGCATTCACATTCCTAGCGTTAGCTTTACGATGAGGCATGATCTGAAACATAGAATGTCAAGTTAAAGGGGAATAAGATCATACCTTATGCACGATAAGAGTAACAAGAAAATGAAGTTTTCCGAAAACACTTTGTAGCCTCCCTCTCATTAGATATGGTGCATTTCACACCCGTGAAAAGGACTCTATTTAGTGTGACTTTTCAGACAACCTAGGACACTTACACCTAGTGCTCTGATACTATGTTTTATCACGCCCCGAGCTACCCCCGAGATGCGGACAGGGAACCTAGGACCACAAGTGATCCCAAGATAAACCTGCTGGTATGATCATAAGCATACTAAAGATAATACACTAAATGCAGAAGCTAAATCGTAATTTAAACTTAAAAGATGGGGAAATACCCATATTCTATAACTAAGATAAATGAAATATTGATGAGTTAAATACAAAGAAGTTACTAACTTAATATTAAGCTGAGCCTCTAACTGACTAGAAATGTTGGGACAAGCCCCAGCTAAGTCTAGCAAAAACTGAAACTAAATGACTAAGAGACTAAAATAAACTCATGACTATTGTTCTGGGATAATAAGGACTCACCACTGAATCTGCCGAACTGGAGATTGGATATCGATCTATGCATGATTTGGATGCAGAGAACGTGAACCTACATCACGAGAAGATGTAGCGCATGTATGCGTCAGTACTTGAAGGTATTGAGCAAGTAGAATAGACTAAAGCTGAAATAATACATAACTAAACAAGCACAAAAGCAAGTATATAATCTGAACATGATATAGATTTTAAATGCTGAGATAAGTGAATAAAATGACCAATTTATAATATGTTGAAACTGAATATTCGGTATACTGATAAATGATCAATGCAGTGGAATATGAATTATCAATGGGAGCTAATAATAACCCATAATAATACCACATGAGCCAAATGTGGGGTCCGATGTATACGCTCCATCGAGAGGACCCAATATACCCTGCCAGAGGTATAAAGGCATGCTGGCGTGATCACTAAACTGATGCGTATAAAGGGGACTTACAACCAACTTGGCTAGTAGTTCTAGGACTATTGGGTTCGCTGAACCCTAGTCCAATTCGATATTATTGCTACTCCCAATTAATTATGTAATTAATTGATTATGACTGAGTTTGTTTAAATACTTGATAGTTCAAAACTGAACATGCAAACTGAGAGTGCAACAATTAATCTGGTAATTATACATTTATAACTGAGGCATGTATATCTGAAGTAAATGAAATATCTTACCTAGCATGTATATCTTACCTAGCATGTATAATTCAAGAATTAAAGAAATACATAGCTAGGGTGTTAAATTTCATGCAATAATCTAAGTAATAATATGATAATCTGATTTGGAACATATAACAAATGAATTCATGAAGTTCTATTGAAGTTCTAGAAACCCTAGGTTTAATCATGATATGGGAATCAAAAATATGACTAAAAACTAAGGACCCAATGGGTGAAAGGAACCCACAAGAGAAATCCTACATACCTGGTGATGAAATTCACGGAGAATTATTCAGATTTTAGGGCTGGAACTGCTGGAATCTTATAGCGTTCTTAAACTAGGGTTCTTGACCTTTTCTCTTTTCTTCCTTTTAATTTTCTAAGTTTTGAATTAAATGAATTTGACTGAGGTAAGTTTTAGTTATGCTTCTATTCCAAACTGATCTGACTAAAAATCTGATCAACTTTTTTTAGGGTCAAAATGGCGTATCTTAGGGTTAAAAAACTAAAGTGGGACAAAGACCACAAGACCCCGAGTTAATGATGTCGACCAACGACACCTTTGACTACGGGGCCTTCCATTCAATCGACGCGTCCGTCATTTGGGTCCGTAAAGGTTGGGTCTATTCGCAAAGAGCTATTACTAAATGGGCCATAACTTTCTTTAACTCGACATACTCTGGAAAGGCCTGATTTTATCCATACTCGGTGGCTATGGAAATATACATTAAATTTTTATCATTTTAAGAATAGCGTTCATGGACACCTAATTTATTTTTTGCTAGCAGTTATGATCATTTGAAGTTGCGACCCAACTACATTTTCCCATAAATTGGCTCTAATTTTCCACCTACGGTCATACCTACAGATCCTGCTAGTTCCACTCTCGAACCATTCATCAATAGTGGTTACTTGTCAGATCAGTGGTAACTATGTGTGTCCTGCTATCGGAGAAGACAGACTACGACCGTAGTCGCACATAAACGGACGATAGGTCTACTCCATCCGTCGTTCGAACACTTGTCCAATTTTCTGTCTGGGGCTGCATCATAGGGGGAGTTCTCATTTCAATTGATGGTCTAATAGCATGGGCCGTAGCTCAGGCTTCGTTCCGTCGATGGTAACCGGCGATTGCACCTGAAGATTTCTGAAAGACTGATTTTTGGTATTTTTTGGATATGGGGTGTTACATTTAAGCTTAAAGATAATAGATAGATATAGACATTGTCTCGGTTCATTTTTACTTGTCACATTTGGGCCTTAAAAATGACTTGAGAAATAAGCAAATAATAATGACGATAAAATAGAAAAAATAATTGGTTTTCTTCATTAGGTTCAAAACATGTAAAACGAAGACAATACTTTTTTGAAATCTGCAATAATTAAAATGTAAAAAGCCTAGATGTATTTTACTTTTCACATTAACCTTACATAACTTTATAGATTAAGTATAGCACCCGTGAAAAAATTACCAAAATGCTTGTTCCAAAAATGTCCTATTAATATTTTTGATAAATAAATGTTCTTTTTCTAATAGATTCTTTTTCCTCATAAAAATAGTGTAATCACCATTTATATTTATATATGTAATCCAGCGTTTATTTTTATTTAGATAACATACAAAATCCTAATTAAAAAGAAAAAATAATTTCTCAATATATTTGTAATCTAAGAATGAATAAACTACTATTAATTATGAAATTTTAATGTTTAATATACATAGTTATCTGATTGAATGCAATTACACGATATAGTTTATTAAATTGGTCTCATTACCAATATATTTAATATCAAAACCATAGTTTATTGTGACTATTTTTTCATATTACTCAAAATTAAGGAATAATTGCCAATGCAATCATGATTAACAATAAAGATGTCTTATACACTTCTCACACACTCTAAGTAATGTTTATCTATTTTATAAATGAGAAATAATATGCAATTAATATGATATTATATATAAAGAACTATATTACTTTACTAAAAACATATAAAACTCGTACTCTATTTTAATTGATAAAGGAGATTCAAAGAAAAAAATTGTTTTTTTCACTTTGTTATATTTGTTAAAAGGGTTTTTAACAGAAGCAGGTTAAATAAAAATCTTTAAAAAACAATATTTAAATTTATTAAAATAATGCATATTAAGGATTATATCATTAGCAACGTTACCTTTTATATTACATTAACCCTTGTATATGAGAATGAAACATTATTAAAGTAAGAATCTAACTTTGCGACAACGACTAAGCACATTCACATAAATCAATATGCTTATCTAATTTCTGTTCCTCCTTCATTTCATAATGTCTAATTTTTTATTTGACTTGTCTTGTTTGATATTGAAATTTATGAATCTAAGGATATCTAATTTGAATAAAAATCAATTGCATACCCAAATTAGCCTTAACTTTTACTATTTTTTCAATTTTTTATTTGTCTTATCTTGTTTGATATGGAAACGTAATCTAATATAAAAAAAACTAATCTAAAAATCAATTGCGCACCCTAATTTGACTTCACTTTTATTATGTCTATTTTAACTCTACCATAATTGGAAACTTTCATGTAACAACATCTGAATACCAAATCCAAATTGAATACCATAATTTTAACCTTTCACTATTCAATGTTCACTATTATACATTAGTATAAAATAGGAGTTTAGTATTGTGTTATTGGTAGACCCTTGTTCCATCTTCCTCTAATATTTTTGGGATCTTTTGGTTTAAGAAAATTTGTGGATCTTAAGAAGTCAACACTTAGATTCATGCTTAAAAGTAGGTTATTTCCTTTCTTGGTGTTTTGAAGTTATTTAGTTTTATATTCTAATGCATGTCCTTAACTTTCGTCTTTTTCATACTAGGTTTCACATATGCTTAAATGAATTTTTGGACCCGTCTTAGCTTAAGGTAAAAAACAAAGTCAAGAATTTTTATTTTGGAACTTTAATTACCATTTTCTTTTTTTTAATTTTGCCACTTAGAAATATAGTTCTTTATAACATACAATTTTTAGAAAATAAAAAAATAAAAGCCTTGAGTTTTTCCTCATTCCTTAAGTATAGTGGATTTTCTTAGTGAAGACCTTATGAAACACTATTAAGACTGTTGATACAAATGACATTTTTGAATTTTTGTTTTAAAATTCGTCAGACACCACACAACGCCCTTTTCTTCTTCATTAAGAAAACAGTACTCTCCTTAAGGACTATTTTTGCCAACAAAATTTGTAATTAACGAACCATAAGTTTTAATAACATGCAGAGTGTGAACTTTTCGATTTTGACTATTTCTACTCATCTCCTCCCCCCGCCTCCCCCCCCCCCCGGCAATTCAAATGATTTCAAAAATATTTGCTTTCCTTTAGCCCAATTATTAGTTTCATAATTCTCAGTCTTGCTTGTTAGGATTGTATTTTCTTTTGTTTCATGATTTGATCTTTTCTCTGCTTTGGATGACAATGTTTTTTTCCAGTTGATTCAAACACTCATAACACCTAGTTGTTTGCACGGATATACTCCTGCATGTACGTAATGTAGTTTGTGTTTATGTAAATTGTCTATGCTGTATACTTGATTTATTGGATGGCTTTTATGTGTTGTAGCCCTACTTCAGATTTCATTTGGGCGGTAAAAACAATTCTCAAAGAATTGCCCACACTATAAACGACTAACGAAACGTGCATTACTGACTTCGATACTATAATTCTCTAATCATATTAAGCGCCTGAGAGTTATATTGAACCATTCCCAAATTTACTATTCAAAACAACTTAACATGACGAAGCTACTATTTACTATTCACTATTTTACTATAAATAATATTATCATTTAATTAGGGAGGGTTGAGGAATATTGATTGTGTATTGCAGATTTTACCTATAGGGATACATGAGGCGATATATATAGAGATGATCGGAAGGAGCTACTAATCCTATATAGGACTAGGAGATTAAAGCGATACTAATCCTAATAGACTAGGATATACACATAAATACTAATATTATCTTTTATACTATTTATTTAGATAAATATCTGTTATTTCCCCCCTCAAGCTGAGCTGAGCGGAAGCGAACGGAAGCTTGAACTGAGGTACTCTTCTGTCGGCTCCGGGAGAGTCTTTGGTGAGACTTATCATCAGGTTGTTTTCATGGGTACATACGCAACAATCCATGGCCTGCCTGAACTCATCGCGAAGCAAAGAGACAATTGTATCAGACATGCTTCATTCTAGTGTGTAGGACAGAAGTCTTGACACACCCGATGGTTTATCTTGAGTTTTCACAATAGATGCCAGGAAGACAACAGAGGAATGTGAGTGCCACTGAGTTCGCGATAATTATGTACACACAACATGGTCTCAGCACAAGCAAGAAGAGCAAGGGACGCGTTATCATCCTTCTATTCTGATGAACGGAGAGACCTTGGGTTAGATTTTTTTGTAGCACCAAGGAAGATCAGTTACGCCAGAACCCCAACAAGAGAAACCCCAATGTAATTTTCATAGGTTCATATGGTTTAATCACATTCCTGCCCACTCTAAATTTGAGACAACCACCCGAATCTCCAAGTCCGAGGTTCGAAACCAATGGTAAAAGCATGTTCCCACGTCACGTTGACGTGTTGATGCATGCATTTCTAAGCAACTCTGCTTGACAATAGACAACTGGATGTAAGGACGGGTAATGCTGGCCAGATACTGTAAGCCCCAATGAGTGCTGCGGAAGTGGGTGATTATCGGCAAAAGGGGTTTGTCGTCGTCCATTCGTAGACGAAGAGACTGCCATCGATGTTGGGTTGACGGTGCCTTTTTCTAGTCCAGCTTTCTGCAACATTCGAGCCTATTTTGGACTGATGAAGAAATAAGTCGCCTGCGCCTGTCCTAGAACCTCCATTCCAGAAAAGAATGTACGGGGTCCAGAGGTCCCTTCATTTTTGAAAGGTAGTCTGCATAGCTCGATTGACATCTGACTGAGACTGGCATTAAAGCCTTTGAAATACGATATCATCTACATAGACAAGAAGAATGAAGTAACCGTGCTGAATGTGTCGAGTAAACAGACTCTCTTTCAGAGCCAACGCAACACGTGAGCCCGAGATCCCTGTATGTCAACCCTTTTATACGTGTGATACCCAAAGCACGAGGAAGCTTGGCTCTGTGATCCCATCGGTACAGAGCTTTATGGTATTTCTTCAAATATTTTGATGGGAAGCGGGATCAACATAGCAACACGGTGGTTGCTCAGGTGGAATAGTTCTCCATCACACACAATATCCCATTGAACGATAACACCGTACACTTGCGGCCCAATCTAGACCCACCTTAGATATGCCATGCACTCGATAGCCCAATCTGGTTACGCCCCCACTGGGCGAGGTCATCGACCAGTACCTCGCTCCGGACTGCCATGTGTGCAGGCTCGAATGTTTTTCTCTAGCGCTCCTTCAGTCCTCACAGAAATACCCGTGAACTGCAACATGTCTCGGAGTAACAGAACCAGTACTCCTGACTCCTGTCGGCTGCTTTAGCAACCAAACGAGCCCTGATACCTGTAAATCACTGTGCGGCCATCACGGAAGAATGATTCATCTTGTGTGTTCGTCCCCTTAAACGTGGGTACTTCGTTCTCAGACCAGAGGAGCCCCTTTACAAAAAAGAGAGACCTCAAATCGCAACTCGCCACTCACCTACCGCGGTGTGCCACGCCCCGTTCCGATCCCAGAGGCCACTGCGCCAATGGTTCGTTAGGTCCAAAGAACACAAGTTTTTTGACACTCAGCTCATCAACCTCACCTTACCACGACACTCGGCTCAATCCATGGGTACGCAAGGCCATAAAACGAGGGAAGCCGACCCGACCACAGTTAAGCCCATCGACCTGATGGATATCTTCTCTCTCTGCGCCCACACAGTAATGATCTCACTCGGACCCACTGCAACGCTGATCGGTCGAAATGTCTCGAGCGAACCCCCCGCCTGCAACAGCCCCCCCCGGGCCCGCCAGACCCCAGGGGGGGGGGGGGGGTTCACTAGCGGGAAGGGGTGTATTTGGTAGTATGGTAGCCTGAAAGGTGTTTGGGTTTTAAAGATACCAGCTTTTTGCCACGGGTTTAACATGGGATAGTATTGGGTGGTGGCAACGCGGTGGTGATTCGGGGGGTGGCCGGGAGAAGGACCCAAAACGTATCGGCTGAGATGGTGTGGGTATGGGGTGGTTCGGTGGGTTTGTGAGTGGGCTGTTTGGGGTGGGGTGGTGGGTGGTTTTTGCGGTGTATTGTGGGTGACGGTCGATGGGTGGATAGGGGTGTTGGGTGTGTGTGGAGGTGTGGGGGAAGTTGTGAGGGACCCTGTGAGTCATTTGGGAAAAAGGGGAAGGACGCCAATGGATATTTATGTTGTGGCAGAGGAAATATGACTCGTAAGTTAAACTCACTTTTCGACAAATTTTACATGACTAGATATGTCGACTTTATAGTTTGTGGGTCCCAAAGATAGCGATACCCTGGTTGGGTTAGGATATAGCCCAAAAAGTACAGGACGTGGATAGGGGGTTGAATTTGTGAGTATATGAGGCGTAGCCCAGGTGGTAGGGCAGACCCCAAAGACGCGTATGCTGGTATAAAGAAGGGACTTGGGCATGTTCTTGGTAAAGGAGTTTTGATTAGGGGTATTTGTTTGGAGAGGGTTATGACGGGCATTCTTGTTAATAGAGGTCTTTGCGGTGGCTAAGTCTCTACCCAACGGAGACAGGGAGATGGAGATTGATGTATAAGAGTACGCACACGTTTCAATGGAGATGGGCTAATGCTTAGCGCTCATCCACCGCCTTTCTGTTCGTAAAGTGTGGAATAGTGGAGCAAAAAAGAAATTGTTTTAGTGTGACATATTCCCTGGAATGTGGCATGAAACGGTGGCCAAGTAGGTGGTGTAGTTACATGATTCCTTTTCGGGGTCCTTTCCATGTGGTCAACTAAAAAAAAAAGGGGGGGAAAAGGGGATAAAAGAAGGAGGAAAAAGATAGATGGGAGTTGTCGGAAAGGAGCATTAAGTTCGGAGCAGTTATAGTAGGGTAAAAAAGTTTTTATATGCAAACATTTGTTGATGTGAGTTTATAGTTATCTATTTGACCATTATTTTCAAAGAGGTCTCGTGCAATGTGGGTGTATGTCTGCTGAAATGTGTTTTTTAGTGGGTACAACCACGTGTATTTCGTAAATCAATCCACAAACAAATATAATAGCGCAAATCAGCAAAATGAAGGATACAGCAGTAGGACCCTAGTTTAGAATGAAATAAGTTGAAAAAGGTGCAGTTGTAACGCTTCTCCATATAAAGTAAAAGGTAATTTTATGAGATTTAGCATTGAACAGGAGTCCCAATTGTTACATTAATGGATGAAAACCAATTGTAGGGAACAGTAAAGATATTGAGTATTTGGTAGTAGCACGGGTGACCCAGACACTGTTGCCACAATCGACTCATGTGTCCATATCAGCCGAAAGCAGCCAAAAAAAAAAAAAAAAAAAGGAGAAAAGAAAAAGAAGAGACAAAGGGAAGCAAGAAAAAAGAGGGGGGGGGGGGCAAAGAGAGGGGCAGGGGGGGTTTTATAGATTGGTTTTTGTCTATGATTTGGGTCATACCTTTTCGTCGTTTAGTCGAGTTGGATATCTCAGGCTCGGTCTACACCTCATGTTCCAAAATACTGATTCCCACATACCACAGAAGTACCATCCTGAAGGTCATTCTTGGACTTCCTTTGACAATTTACCCTTGAGATTGTCACCAGAGACTCCAATACGTAAACATAACATGATTCCTCTGCTCTCTCACATATAAAACCAAATTCCTCTTTCTCAAATTCGTTAAAAAAAATGATAGCCTATTTCACCTCTCGACACGTCCCGTCTTTCTTCAACCTGGTTAGTCTGTCCATCCTCTCCTTCTTCCCGGCTGAACGTCTACGACCATATAACTCACTGTCTTCGTGCCCATGAATAAATCTAACCTCACCCTTGCCTGGTCGTATTGTCTCTGATCAGCGAATACAAGGCTGTTCACAATTTAAGATATATAAGCAAGAGTGTATCCATTATTTTACATTTTTTGAATTGTGAAACTGAAAGGCCAGATTCGGTTTTAAATCCTAGTGGCGTTTGGGTAAGGGTTGTATCCTAGACGTGAAAGCAATAAGCGGTGAGCTGAAGGTTGCTTTATATAATCAGTTCACCAACTTACCCGTGCCAGTGTGAGAAATATTAAGGGACTCACCATTGCCAACAAAAGTAATACCAATTGAGCCATGACTGGATTTGGAGCTTAAGCGTGGGATAGATCAAAGAAGTACGTGCAATGTTGGCCCCAGTATCCAACGCCATTCAAGGAAGGGCCTGCTTGAGATGCATCCAATTGCCACGTGTTATCACTATGTGTTTCTGTGCACTCTACCTCATACAGAATATCCTCCGCAAACGACCAAACGGTGTTTATGGCCCCGTTTTCTGCTGACAGAGTTGACAAGTTTGGCTATCCCTCGCTCGTAAGTGTCCTTGTCCGCCCGCTTGGAAGATACTGTCCGTCGTGCAAAGAGTGGCAGGCTGTTGTTGCTTCCGTGCTGCTGACGCGTCGTACGTCGACGACTGCCCCTGCGACCTCCGCGCACCAGCGCCCTTCCGTTGTTTTCGTTCGTAGCCGCCGCCGCGGCCCCCTTCCGCCACCACCATGCCCCTCCGCGATAGTTTTCTGGCTTGCGGGAGTGCGGTGCGCGGCTCCATAAGCGGCTTCTCGTAGAAGAAGTTTGCTCTCCAGACCACGTTGATGCTTCTTTTTTAGCCACAAGGAGAGAGTAGCCAGGTCCAGAAACGGGCGTTGAACTAGATCGAACCGCCTGTTTTAATGGAGGGTAAGCTGATGTGGACCCCCCGAACGACCGCACATGACGAGATCTTTTTTCGGGAATGATATTCGATTCACAATGTCACGAGGGCTGTGAGATGGACACTGAGGACAAAACTCGTCTAAATTATCTCTGTCATAGTTTTCGTGCCGTTTGGTAAATGTGTGGAGAACGATCACAGCAAGATTGAAAAATATGATAGTCTGAAAATTGATGCATAGCTGTGTTTCGAGGGCCATCACAGCTGAATCAATTGTGTAGGATCGGAACTGTTCTTGAACCGTGGGAGAGGATTTGAAACCGCAATCAACATGATCGGATCTGGCCAGCCACGGCTTTCCAGGCGGCAGTGGGGATGTGAATGTATACTTCTTTTTTCTATTTGTTTGTCCGTGGGGCGGTGACTGACTGCTAGGCCGGCGGTTTCTTGCGCCACTCGACGTAGTTGAGAAGTAATTGGCCTCAAAGGTTGTAAGAACGGTTTATGTCTGTACCACAAGGTTGGGGGTAATTTATGTCTGAGAATTTTTTTGGATCAGGGCATGAAGATGCACATCTGAAAGGAGTTTAACGCCAGAAGGAAGTGAATCGAGAAGGATCCACACCTCGTTTTCATGGCTGCCGCCGCGGAGAAGAGAGAACCCAAGAGAAAGAGGGAACGATGGGTGCCCTAAAGAGAGAAAAAAAACCTAGAGAAAGAGATCTCGTTTTCTGCTCTTGAATCCATGAAAGAATTTATTGTATTGACTGTTCATCTAATAAGGGAATAACATGGGGAGATATATATGGGCTCGAGAGATATATGATGGAAGTACTAATTCCTAATAGGACTAGCGATTTAGGAGTACTAATCCTAATAGGACGATGCATTATTGACGACCAGTAAATACTAACATATTAGTTTTATCCTATTATTTTAATACTATTGTTAGTAATGTAATATTTAAAGTTTGAAGTTATATGACTATTCGTTCATTAATTAGCCTATTGTAACATACCCCCGCTCTCGTTGCGGCGGACACAATACATTAAAAAATAATAATGTATATTTTATATGAAAAATAAATATCCATGTAAATAAATTAAAAAAATAAATAAAAGAAAAATAACTTACAATACTTTGAAATTATTTCAAGGGATAATGCACATACCCCGTCAACCTATGCACAAAATCTCAGAGTCACACTATACTATACTGAGGTCCTATTACCCCCTGAACTTATTTTATTAATAATTTCTATCCCTTTTTGGCCTACGTGGCACTATCTTGTAGGTCCAACGCTGATTGACTTTTTTTTTCATCAAACTTGTGTCCACGTAGCGCGAAAAGTGGGTAGAAAAATTACTTAGAAAAAGAAGTTTAGGTGGGTAATAGACCTCGTAATAATCATCAAGCTGTGTCATCTGAGATTTCGAGACAGGTTTAGAGGGTACTTTTGCATTTTTCCTAATTTCAATCACACTATAAAGTTATTTTATGGTCTCAACAGCAATGATTTTTATAATTTTCATAGTAAACGTAAGTCAATTATATCAAAATACAATATAATATAAAATATAATAAAGTATTATGTATGTGAAATAATCCAATCGTCTCTTACAGTGATCTAAAAGACACACAAAACTAATTGCCAAGAGTAGTAAAAAAACTATTAAAATTATTTATCAATAAATCATAACCCTAATTTAAGGGAGGTGTTACGTGTTATGAAGAGGTACGACGAATCATCAAGTGGTGGTGGGGAGGGCAGATGGTATCTTTTTGAAGTATTGAATGCTGGGATGGGTTCTGATGTCTGTTCACTTCCGTTTTCTTGCTTTCCCTCCCTCTGCTCCCCTCCTACTCCCTTGCTACATTCTCTTCCCGTCCCCGCCTCACTCCTCTGCCCCCCCGTTCCTTTCTTCTACCCTCTCCCCCTCCCCCTCCTTTTCCTTGTCCGTTTTCTTTTACTTCCTCCGCGTCCCCTCTCCGCCTTTATTCCTACCCACTTTCCGCCTTGTTTTCAAGTCAAAATATATGTAAATATACTTTTATGTAATTTTTCATATAATTATAGAAATATAGTATTTTTTTTATTGAATTAAAATGTAATTTTATTTTAATTGAAATTGATCAATTAATTTTAAAAAAACTAAATATAACAATTAAATGTTGACTAAGGATATATAAAATGAAAGAAATAAAATAAAATAATATAATTTTTAGGTATATTGACAATCGTGCCTTGATTGTATTTTGTAAGACCACATCTCCATAATTTCATCTTTCTTTCTTTATTTTTAACTAAGCAAATGGTATATTTCATATGAAATATAAATATTCAAAATAATTAAATAAACAAATAATTTAATAAAAAATAATATATAATATTTTGAATTTTTTTAATTACACTATAAAGGTGTTTTGTGGTTTCAACATCAAAGTTTTTACAATTTTCATTACAAACATAAGCTATTTATATTTAAAATATATATATACTAAAGTATTGTATATGTTAGTAAATACATTCTTATCATATTAGTTGATCAATATTAAATTTATACGGTGATTAAAAAAATAATTAAGAAGAATATTTTTCTAATTCATACCTTAAAATACTTCTTGTGAATTATACAAATAAATATGAATATTTTCAAAAATAAAATTAATTGCAGTCGTTATTAAAATTATTAAAGTTTTATTGATTTAATAATGTGATCAACTAATATAAATTAATTATATTTAGACAATGATAAATTAATATGCAACAATTTTATTTTCATAAAAATAAATAAATACTCTATATATTTTAAGTGTCATATTTCTTTTTATGAGTAAATCATAAAAATAATTTAAATAACAATTTGTGTTACATTTTTTTTTATAATATTAATTGCAAATAATAATTATTTATAGTGCTTTTCGTATAATTTTTTTATAATATTAGAATATAAATTAATAATACTTATTTATTTGCAATAGTGTTTCAATTGAATTTTGAAATATATACAAACTACTATTTATGACGGTGTGTAAATGGAGGAGTAAAATAAGAAATAGACACTTTTTATGTCTCGAATAGTGTGCCACAATAAGCTTTCAATGTATGCACAAAATTCAATAATATCATCTTTCTTTCTTATTTTTTAATTAATCAAAATGGTGTTGGCCCAATCTAATGAACTCCAAAAAAGTGAAATAAAAAAACGTCAGAAATTAGAAACTAAGTAAAAGCAAAATGAAAATTTAAAATATATGGATCTTTCCAGATTGTGGAAGGAGACGAAACATGGCGATGGAATCAATTTTTGAGTTTAGGAAAATGATTTTCCTCTTTAGATCGTCGTTGGTGAGAGTTAGTTATATTATCTCTAAGCTCATGTGCGTTTGATCATAATAGTATAAGTATTTTTCTTGTAAAGTTTCTTGAAAGATTGAAATTTATAATTTGAATCTCATCTCGACTTCAAACATTCTAATTAGAACATTGCTAAGAAAGACTTTCTTAAAGTAGATATCACACTTGAAATGAGATTTTGATTGGAATTGTATTTAGATTTAGAGTCGTTCTACTAACAATTGTATGTTTTAGTGAAATGGTGAGTTTATTTTTTGTAATTGACCATGCTTAATAAGAACTTATATGAAGAGTAGTTGCATGAATCAGCTTTTTGTAAGTGACGTTAATTTTGTAAAATTTATCAGGAAATGTCTTCTTCATCTCTATTTTTCCTTGATCTTACTCTTTTTGGGATGGTCACCTAAGGTATTATATTTTAAATTTAATTTGATTAGTACATGCATGCTATTAAAGAGTTGTAATAAGTTTATTCTATGCATTTTTTGTTATTTTGCTTGGTGATTGAAAGTTTCTACTGTGTTCGTATCTGTGTATTTGTTACTTGCAATGACAGGTTAAATCTCTATTTTTCTTTATATTTTTATGTTTAACCACGTTGTTAGAGTAGATTGTGATGAATTATTGCTTCTTGCGGAAGCAAGAAGTTATTACTTGTTCTTTAAAATTAAAAAAGACATCTACAACTATGTATCTAAGCTAATTTATTTTCTTCTCAATTTGTTTTTTTTACGCCACTCTCTAAATTTCAATTCGACTAATATTGTTTTTTTTTTTGTAATTTAAATGTGCTTATACTTATATTATGATGCATGCTTCAGATGAAGATCAACTGAGCTAACATATATGCTTGATATATTATAATTAAGTTTTCTTAAATTAACATAATATAAATAATTGTGTGTTTACTTGTTTAATCTTTCTTTATTATATTTTTAGTGTGTAGCTTCTTTGGAATATCTGAAGTTATATATGAACTACTTTAAATACTTGGTATAGGATATGAAAATTAAATCTAAAGTTTAAGATATATCTAGAACACAACCCTGCATTGCATATATATAGTACATTTTATAAAAAAAATAATGTCAACATGAGGTTCTATTGCTTATAATAAAGAGTATGAAACTATCTTTGAAAAAGCACACTCAATTACTTAAGTGTGAAAGTGTTCACCATATGCATAAGTGTATTATCCCTCTCCATTGTTTCATACTCTTGCTACAAATTCTAAAATTCAAGAACTCAAATATCAATTCAATTATCTGCCATAGTCAATAAAATAACATACCTCTAAATGATTACATAATTATACGAGCAATTTTATATGAATTGTTTTATAATAATCATCAACAATTAACACATATAAAAACATCCCAAAGAATTTGCATATCACAATAGATTTTGGAAGACTTCTTTATATATTACATTTATAGCCTTCTCAGTCAACTGTCCATCATCATTGTAACTCAGTATTTTTAATTTCTTTCTACTTGTTACTCTTGAAACAGCTACATAAAGTTGTCCATGTGTAAACATTTGTTTCTTAAAAAATAATACGACATGCGATAAAAAATGTCCTTAGCTCTTGTTGATTGTCATGGCAAATGATACAGTTATAGGAAACTATCTTCTTTGAAACTTAAATGAGATTCTAGTAACTGAAGGTGTTAAAAGTCATTCTTGGAATAAATATCTTCTGTCCAGCCATCTGTCCAGATAAAACCTTTGCTTCAATTACTTGATTTTCAAGTTTAGTAACTCCATCTTTTGAATTGATTGAATGATTCGAAACTCCAGAACATGTAATAGTGTTCAAACGAAATCAATAGCATTTATTGTAATCCGACGAATAAGTACAGGTGTTGGGTTTAGCAAGTGTGGAATGGTTTAACGAGACCTTTTTAGAGTCGTTTTGAGCAGCGATTTTTTCTGGAAAACTGGCTTAGTCGACGGATCCCACGACGGACCGCATAGGGCACACGGACCCATCAGGGGGTCGCGTTCAAAACACGGAGATTAAGAAAATTTGGGTCTGATATCAACTATCTGAAACGTCACAACAGGGGTGACAGGACGGGACCGTCTCATGCATGCACGGGCCCGTCACAAGACTCTTTAATGAATTGGAGTCGCTGAACTTTTTGACGGAAAGCAGCCGGACGGACCGTCGCAGGCACGACGGGCCGTCACAATGGCTGCGTGACCCTGAACTGGGTCGGATTTCTGTTAAATAGTTTTAAGGGGGCGTTTTGGACTATTCCGGTTACTAATTATAAAGTGTAGTGTTTTAATATTAATAATTAATTACTTGGGGGTTAAAGGAGACAAACCTTGGAATAAATAAGTGGTTCCTTTTACCATCTTTTATACTTAATTATATAATTATTAGGGTAAAAGAAAGGGTTTTTGAATAAGAAAATAGGCAAGAACAGAGAGAGAAGGGAGAAACGAACTAGAGAAAGTGAAGAACGAAGATGAACGCAAAGACTTGAAGATTAGCTTGCTTGATCACGAATCTTCGGTGGAGGTATTTTATGTTTAATGCTTTCGAGTAAACTCTTAATAGCGAATGATATGTATGGTAGTATTTGTAAACCCTTCTAATATACTTATTGTATGCCTTGTATGAATGTGATTAACATAATTGTGATAAATAAGCATGATGGAAGCTTATTAATCCCTAAATCTTGAAAAACCCTAATCTTCCTTGTAATGAGATGTGAATGCCTTGGTATAAAAGAAGGCCTTGATAACTAAGGTGATGATAAGTAGTGGAACGGGTTGTCAACGACCGACACGTATACTTAGGGGATCGATGTGTTCACGAACGACACGAGAAGTAGGGGATCGGGTGTCACAACCGACCACGTATTAGAAGCGGAGTGTCCAATACGACACGAGAGCAATAATCCATAATGAATCTTGAAATACGTTAAATACTCAATCTCATGAACCTAATTCCCAAATGGTAGGCATTGAGCTTGAGTCCTAGGGTGACTTGGCGGTGCTTAATTACTGATTAATAGAACTTGTGTTGCTACATGTTGAAGTATTCTAGTTGATTTAGATATTATTTGATATATGTTGGTTATTTCTATTTTTGAGTTGGCCGATGATACCTACTCAGTTACTTGGTGTTTTTGTACTGACCCCTACTTTGTATGTTTTCCTTTGTCATTGTGGGAGTGCAACAACGTGGCCAATCATCTTCAACTCAGCCGCAACTCTAGCAGTCTTCTTTCAAACCAGATTTTTGGTGAGCTAATGCTTCTAGCTCGGACTGGTCATCTTCTTCATGTCTTGATGCCTGAAGATTCCGGCATGGACTAGAATTTTTTACTTCTTTTAGCTTCTTAATACTCTTCGATTAGTAATTTGCAGGATAGATTTTCTTGTGGTGATGACATTCCATGTTGTTGGGAAATAATAGTAATTGAGCTTTTTATAAGTTATTTTAATACAAATCGATTTTTCATTAATTACTGAGTTAAGTCTTTCCGCATTAATTTTGTTGTTTATGGTTGAAACATGGGAATTGGATGGTTGGTTCGCTCAACATAGTAGGGGGATTAAGTGTGGGTGGCCAGTCGCGGCTGTTGTTGGGTCGTTGACAACTTGGTATCATCAGAGCATTAGGTTCGTTGGTCCTCATCACCCAAGACATGTCTAGTGAAGTCTTAAAGAAGGAAGGTAGGGGGACGCTTTACTTTTCTTTGAGAGGCTCTAAGACTTTAGAAAATTAAAATATGCTTTCTTAATCTTTCTTTCGTGCTATTACTTGGATCTAATTGGTATCTAGGTTGATACAAATTTGTAATCTGACCATCTCCTCTATTTCGCAGATGGTTAGAACTAAGCCACGACTACGAAAACGTCAACACAGCACCGGCGGGACAGGGGTGCGTCTGAGCCGCACTGGGGCTGTAGCTCGAGGAGGAGCTCAAGCGAAAAGTGGCCGTGGGTATAGGTCGTGGGAGGCTTCCTCTGAGGAAGAGGACAAGCCCCTGCCCACGAGTACTAGGGCGGTGACTCCTCCCACCCCAACTGAGGAAGTTGTAATAGAGGGTGAGATGGAAGAATGACCAGTGCCGACTGTATGAATTTCACCCCACCTACCCCAGACGACCATGATTAATCAGGTCCTTGCTTATTCTAGCGGGTTATCTGATCAAGGCCCAGACACCTCCCGTTTTTATGCACCAACCCCACTCCGTTCCGGATGTACAACAGCAGCTAACTAGGCTCCCCGCTGATGCCTCATTGGAAATAGGCCAACGTTTCCTTCCCCCCCTCGTCTGACCACAGGGCCCTAATAATGACAACTGAATTAGCATGAAACTTTTCATAAGTTCTTGAAATTGAAACCTCCAGTCCTTCAAGGGTGCTTGAATCTGAGGATGCCTAACACTTTTCTGGTTGAACTGTCATAGCTACTACACAAGATGGGTATAGTCGAACCGTTTGGTGTTGAATTTGTGACTTATATCCGTTTCAAGGGAAATGCCAAAATTTGGTGGCGGTCAATTGTTTGAGAGTCCAAAACCAACAGAGGCACCAACCTATTGACTTGGGCGTCATCTTCTATCTTGTTTATGGAGAAGTATATGCCCCGGACTTTGTGAGTAGATAGGAAAAGAGAATGAGTTTCTTGAGCCTAGAGCGAGGTAGCTATGTCGGTTACTTACTACTGCATATGAGGCTAATTTCACGCATTATCCAGGTATTCCCACCACTATGTTTCAGTACCAAAGAAAGCGGGTTTTTCGCCGTTTTGTGAAGGGTTGAGGTCAGAATTGCGAAGTTCCAGCCTTAAACAGGGTAGTCGGCTACGCAAATCCTTCAAGAAGTGGTAACTTCGTGATAAGGGTGGAAGGAGTTAAAGCCATATGACTTCACATGGCATCAACATCAAAAAGGTTTTTGAAAGGGAGATGAGTTTCAGATGGTTTCTTACTCAAGGACAGGGTTCAATGAGTTTTACTCAGTCCACCACGTCCAGTCTCACTACAGACTGTCAGTTGGGGATCCACCTCAGACCGGTCACATTCTTGAAGGGTTGGAGGTTATTCCCAAACCTACATTCTCACAGAGACCTATGCTAGAAAGAAGAAGACCCCACAGAGAATGGTTGGATGTAGGGGAGACTGGACATATAGGAGGAAATGTCCAAAACAGAGTTAAAATAGAAGACCCCCCAAATAGCTAGAGTAGAGGTTGGTCCATGGTAGAGGCCTTTATTCCTGGAGGACGTGGTGTCCGGTATGGTGGCCACCAAACGGCCGGGGTGGACGGACAACTGGAGCCTTACTACACACCACATGTGGGGGGCAAGAGCAACAAGGTGATAGGGCCCCATTGTTACGCTTTCCCCCTGGGCAATCCGAAGCGGAGGCACAGTGCTGTTATCACAGTATCTTTTTAGTTTTTGAATTGCATGGCGTTCTGTATTCTTTTGCTCCTGTCTCCACATTTGCATATGTATCGTCCCCTTTGCACTGGTCTTAATTTCACTTGTGGAATTGCTTGACATCCTATTCGTGTTTTCCTACTCCGGTGGGTGACAGTCTGTGATAGTTGAAAAAGGTATATAGGGTCTTGTTCTGGTGCTTTGTGGGGAGCATATACTCCATGTGGATTGGTCATCTTAGAAATGGTTGATTTCCGATGTAATTCTAGTATGACTGGCTTCTCCAAAAATGTTTGCAATCTTAGATTGTTAAATCTAAAACTGTAACTTTTTGCCAAGCCGGAACAGATCCTTTCGTCATGGGGAGGGAACTACACTTCCACTCCATTGCGTATCATCCCTTTCTGCGTGCTTAATACAATGGGTTAGTAAAATGGTGTGTTACGTTCTTGGCACATCTCAGGGATGACATACTATCCCACGTACCTTCTTTGAGTCGGTCGGTAAGTTTCGTAGTTCCTGGTGTGTTCCCTGTAAGACCTTCCTGGTATGCCACCGACAGGGATATTGACTTTTGCATTTGAATTGGAGTCGGGTACTCCGTCCCATTTCCATACCCCCTTATAGAATGATCACGTAGAGTTAAGGGGAGTTTAAAAGCCCAACTCCAAGAATTGTTTAGGGAAAGGCTTATTAGACGAGTGCATCCCCTGGGGTGATCCTGTTTTGTTGTGAAGAAGAAAGATGGAAATCTCGGATGTGCCTAGATTACCGTCAACTAAATAAAGTAACTATTAAGAACATGTATCCTCTTCCTCCTCCTCTTCCTAAAAAAAAAAAAAGGTGTCATTGATTATTTGTTCGATAATTACAAGTGCTTGTGTCTTTCTCCAGATTTGACTTTGAGGTCTGGTTATCATCATTGAAAATACGGGCAGCGGACGTGCCAAAGACTACTGCTTTTTTCGAAACCAGGTAGGGCATGAGAATTCCTTGGTAATGTCCTTTGGACTAACGAATGCCCCTGCTGCTTTCATTAGCTTGATGAACGGGAATTTTAGAGCCATACTGGATCTCTTTTGATCGTATTTAAGTGACTGATATACTGATATACTCCAAGAGTAAGAAGGAACATGAAGGAGCATTTGAGAATTTGGTGTTTTGGAAACGTGAGGAGAAAAGCCTTTATGCAAATTCTCCAGTGTGTTTTGGCTAGATTCAGTGTCCTTTCTTGGGGGGCACGTGGGTTTTCTAAGGATGGGGTGATGTTGATCATTCTAAGATTGAAACAGTGAGAAATTGGTAAGACCTACAATTTTTCAGAAAATAAGGAGCTTTGTTTGGGTTAGCCACGACTATACTGTCGATTTGTCAAAGGGATTCTTTCTATCGCTTCCCCACTTGAACGACTTGACTAAGCAAGATGTTCCATTTTGTATGGTTCGGAATGAATGTGAGGAAAGCTTTTTCCAGAACTCAAGACTTGCTAACTACCAACACCGCACCTATCCTTAACCCTTGCCCAGTAGAGGTAAGAACTTCGTTTGATTGTTATCATCCTATCTGGTTTTGGGTGCAGTGCTAATGCAGAGAAGAACGTATTGCTTATGCTTCGATGCCAATTAAAGGTTGATACCGTATTATCCGACCCAAGTTTGGAGTTGGGCTACGGTAGTGTTTGCTAAAGCAATGGAGACACTATCTATAATGGGGTTAAGTGTTACTCTATAAACGGATCATCAGTACCTACAATAATGTCTTTACTTACCCAGTTAGATTGGAAATTTGAGACAGGGGAGATGGATGGAACTACTGAAGACTACGATATTAACCAATCTTGTAATCACCCAGGGACAAGCTATGTTTAGGCAGACCGCCTTAAGAAAAGCAGGAAGCATGGGTAGTTTGCGCTCACTTGCAAGCCCTCTGACGCCCATTGGCAGAGAGTTTCATACTCTGGCTAATGACCTTATGAGGTTGGAAGTATGAGAAAGGGGGTATGTTTTTGGCCAGTGTGGAGGCAAGATCTTTCCTTCTTGGACAAAATTAAGGACGGCAGTTTAACTTATGAGAAACTGATTTGGATCCGAGCTAAGGTGTTGCCGAGGAGAGGCTAAATAAGCAATAATGGATTAGGAATGTTTTTATTGAGAATTAAAGGAAGGGTATTTGTGCCCCCGTGTTGAATGAATTTGATCCAACAATTCTTCACAGAGTTTCAATAGTTTCTGATATTCTATAACAGCCTGGCAAACCAAGATGTATCGTGACCATACAAGCAACATTTTTGTGGCAGTAGAATGAAGCGAACACTTGCTGATTGTGCCAATGGCCCGAATTGTCAGCAGTAAGGAGGTATGAACACAGACCTGAGGAACACTCATAGAATGCCCATTCCTGAATGGAAGTGGGAAAGGGATTGCAATGGGACTGCTTGGTGGTCTTCCCAAAGACATTGGGCAGTTGATTCTCTTGGGTATTGTGGTAGGTTAACTACTTCGCTCCACTTCATTCCGGTCAAGGTGACTTACAATTAGAAAAGTTAGCCCAAACTCTATATCTCAGGATTGTTTCGATTGCAATGAGTTTCCACTGTCCTTCTATCAGATATATGTAACTCAGTTTACTTCTAAGTTTTTGGAGAACATTGCATGTGGAATTTGGTGACTGAGGTTGGACCTTAGTACTGGCATGTCACCCTCAGACCGATGGTTAGTCTGAGCGACAATTCAGGTGTGGGGAAAATATTCTTCGTCGCATCGTGATAGAAATTTGGCGTCTTGGATTAACTTCCTACCCTTAGAAGAGTTTTCATACAATAATAGCTAATCAATCACCTCGAGTATTGAGATGGCTCCTTTTGAATAGCATTGTCATGTGAGGAGATGTAGGTCTCCCTTGGTTGGTGGATGCACTTCTAGGTTAGACCTTGGGGTACTGACCTTTTGAGGGCTTCATTAGAGAAGTGAAATCCTAATTCAAGAAAGCTTTAGCGGCTCAAAAGCAAAAGGAGTATGCGATCGAAAGGTTAGGGGCTTGGAGTTCCTAAGGAGGGTGAGCAGTCTTGCTGAAGGTTTCGCCCATGAAAGGGGTGATGCATTTGGAAAAAGAGGTAAGCTAACCCAAGGTTATTGGACCATTTGAAGGACTTAAGCGATAGGGTGAGATGGCTTATCAATTATCCTTCCTCCGGGCTGTTCAGGAGTGCATCCGGTATTTCATGTGTCTATGCTGAAAAGAATCCCATGGGGTGGACACTGCATTATTCGGTTGGGGGGGGGGGGGGGGGATTCGGGGTTCTTCTTGATAATTTGGTCTTATGAGGAGGAGACCCATGTTTTCCATTCTTGATAGAGACAAATCCATAAGTTGAGAGCAAGGGAGATTGCATCCATCAAGGTTCAATGGAGAGTCGACCAGTTGAGAATCCACTGGGAGAAGGAGGCTGAGTTGTCAAGAAAGTACCGCACCTGTTTACAGATTAAGGTACCCATTTTGCCCGTTTTTTCTTCCTTATGTCATCGAGGATGAACGATGGGTAAATTGGTATATTTGTCATGACCTGTTTAGAGGGTCGTTTGAGCAGCAGATTTTATTTCTGGAAAAACTGGCTGAGTCAACGGATCCCCTACGGACCGTCGAGGGGTCTCGTTCCGAAAACACTTAAGAATTAGAATGTGGGTACCTGAGATCGACGCTCCTGAACGTCACAACGGGGTGACAGGACTAGCGTTCAGGCATTACGGCGTCCTACAGACTCTTTAATGAATTGGAGTCTCTGAACTTTGTGACGGAAGCACATGGACACCGTCGGCAGGCGGTGGGCCTTCACAGGCTGCATGAACCCCTGACTGGGTCGTGATTTCTGTTAAAGATTTTATAGAGGGCGTTTTTTGACTAATGCCGGCGTATAATATAAATTTAGTGGTTGAATGTCAAATTTAATTACGTTGGGGTTAAAGGAGACAACTTGAATTAAAGATGGTTACTTTACCATCTTTTATACTAATTATATGATTATTGAGTGCTAAAAGAAAAGGGTGTTTGAATAGAGAAAATAGCGAAAGAACATAGATAAAGGGAGCACGAACGAGAGAAAGAGACGAACGAAGAGTAAACAAGACTTTGAAATTACTTGCTTGATCACGAATTTCTTCGGTGGAGGTCGGTTATGTTTTATGATGCTATTCGGAGTAAACTCTTAATAGCCGAATGATATGTATTGGGTAGTATTGTAAACCTTCTATATGCTTAATTGTATGCTTGTTATGAATGTGATTAAACAAATAATACAAAATAAAACATAATTGTGATAAAATTAACATGAGAGCTATTGAATCCTAAATCTTGAAAACCTAACTCTGCCTTGTTTAATGAGATGATGATTCCTTGGTATAAAGAAGGCTTGATGAACTAAGGTGTGAAGTATTGAACGGGTGTCCACTAACCGACACGTAGCATTATTGGATCGGGTGTCCCCGAACCGCCACGTAGAATTAGGGGATCAGTGTCCGAACCGACATATAGACTATGTGATCGGGTGTCACGAACCGACACGTTAGAATTAGGGGATCAGTTGTCACGAAACCGACACGCAGTCTATGTAGCTTAGTGTCACGTACCGGACACTAGAGAAATAGCGAATGAATCTGGAAGACGTTAATATACTCAATCTAAAATTAACCTAATTCCAAATGGTATGGCATGATCCTATGTGTTTAACTTGGCGTGCTTTTAATTCTTATAGAACTTGTTGTTGCTACATGTTGAGTATTTTTAGTTGGATTTATAATATTCTTTGAATATATACTATGTTCTATTTTTATTTTGCCGTTATACCTACTCAGTACGTGTGTTTTGTACTGACCGCCTACTTGTAATGTTCTCTCTTTTGCATTGTGGATGCATGCAACGTGCCATAATCTTCTACTCAGTGCACCTCTAGCCATCTTCTTCAAGCCCGATTTCAGGGGGAGCTAAAATGCTCTAGCTCGAACTGGATCACATCTTCTTTCATGTCTTGATGCTTGAAATTCCGGCATGGACGGCTTTTTATCTTATTTTAGATATCTTTTTCAGATACTCTTATATTAGTAATTTGATGGATATATGTTCTTGTGTTGATGGATTCCAGGTTTGCGAAATAAAATGTATTGACTTTTATAAGTTATTTAATCAATTTTCATTATGAGTGTAATCGTCCGTCATATCTTTTTTTGTTTATGTTGAAACGTTGGGAATTGGCTGGGTAGTTCGCTCACATATTAGGATACGTGTAGGTGCCAGTCGCTTCCCCGTTTTTTGGGTTGGACAAAATGGGAAAATCAAAGAGCGAATATCAAAATGAGGGAACTACTTTGGGTGAAATATGAACAATCATTTGCAAATTGGCAAATGAAATCATGTCTTTCTTTCGATTTGGATTTTGATTTGCAAATGATGTGATTGATAAATTTTTTGGACAAAAATTTAGTTATCAATTTATGTTTAAATCAAATAACCCTTTAAATATTATCTCTTATAATTGGCCGGGTAACGGTAACATTCTGAAACCAGTCGTTACTTTCCCAAAAAGTAGTTATTTTCCCTACAGCCACAAGTTTTTGAAAGTTGTTATTTTTTTTCCAAAAAGACACAACTTTTCTTTCTGGATAAATGGGGGTCTGAACAGATGTCACCTGACAAACATGTTTCTTGCTTGAAAATTGCTATAAAAAGGAAGTCATTTTTTGATTTTTTTAAAACTACTGAAAATTTTTCTTTCTTTGGCAATTTGTTTTTTCTCTCAAATAAATCAAAGTGTGTCGATCTACTGAGTCTGGGTACTTGTTACTGGTTTCTTAAGTTCGTTGAAGTTTAAAGAAGTTTGAGGTACCGCTCTTCTTTAACAGGTGAAAATCCGTGTTATCTGGTAATTAATCCTAACCTTGGTTACAAGTGAGGGATTAATTAAATTTCTTTTTAAGGGGGGAACCACACAGTAGTTTTCTGTGGACTCGGACTTAATTCTTGTATCTATATTATTTCTGCTTCATCTTATTTATGTTTCTGTTTCTGTTTATTAACTTATAATACAAGTTTATTGTAAGAATAACAATCTTAAGAACTTTAACCGTTTCTGTATTTGACTTTCTGAAGATTCAAACCTTTATGGTTTTATACTTAACGATTAAAAGAACATAAAAACTTTTTCTCGTTAACTCCGAAATATTTTGTTTAAAGATTGTTCTTTATAGTTAGTATTTTAAATACTTAATTTAAATCTGCCATTTGTGACAAAAACAATGACTATTCAGTCAAAAAATGCGGGAAACATTAATGCTGGCAACAACAAGTTTGCACATAGTCGGTTTCCAATGTTGCCTTAGCACCACGGCTGAGACCCTGGCAAGTTTTCTGGGTCACTATAAGAGAGGCCTCAAAAGATGTCTTCTATCTCACTATGTTTGTGAGTCTGCAGAAGTTTCATCAATGAGAATGTTCCTGTTATGTACAGTATAAAACTCCGATGATGAACGATTCTTGGTAACAAAAAGAAGCATGGACACACACTGATTTTTTTGTGTAAAAATTTATTTTAGTGGTCTGCAAGATATCTGTACAATGGAAAGCAATGCAAAACCTCAAAGGAACCTCTGGGGAGCTTTAGAAAGAAGTACACAAGCAGAAAGATGCTTAATGAAGAAATTCATTTGTGAAAAATTCTTGGACTTTAAGATATAGACAGTAAGACTGGTCGTCACCCAAGTTCAAGACTTTTCAGGTCCTAATCCATATCTCCTCCTTGCTGAAGGTATAAATTTTATTTAATTCTAGGTTAGACATATTAGTTTTTCTTAATACTTCCTCATAACCTTTATGTCGGATTGAGGTGAATGATGCTTTTCAAGTGCGCCATTATTGAACAAGTTATCTCCATTGTGGCTAGGACTTACAAACAATGAAACACAACGCAAGAAGATTAGTGTTGAGATCTCATATAAGGTTGAGAATCGGAAGGGATAATAAGTCTGCCGAAAGAGGTCACGTGGTAATTCAGCATATCTGGAGAAAGTTTGGTGAAGAAGATTCCACAAAATTAAGAAACTAAGAAATAAGCATCGGTCCAAAAAGCAATCCTCCTAAGAATAAATTCCAATGGAAACGGCTTAATTGTGGTGAAACATGGTCTAAGGGCTAATGAATGCCTGGGTCCTAAGAGGACAAGAAAAAGAAGGATCAATCAAACTTTTGGGCTGAATCCAAAGGAAAATGGACGATCCGTGTCAATACTTTCATCATGTAACTTGGTTGGAAAATCCAAAGAAGGTGGAATAGATGCTGGTGACTCATGCAATGTTTGTGGCCAACAAAGAATTATTTTCATCATATACTCCCACCTCCAGCACGTAAGATGAAAAATTTTTTAGGCAACTCCGTTGCAAAGGTGGAAGCACTGGCAAAGTCCTATTAAGATTACATCAGGCAAGGTGGCTGAATTTGAATGGGTCTCATCTGTTCTCCATAATTGAGAACGAATTTAGTTTTCAATTCCAGTTCTTACCAAGAATGGATTTAAATGCGTATTTTCTTCTCTGATAAAGTTCAGTAGTTCAAGCAAAATGATATGTATGTATTAAAAGGCTAACTTAGTGAGGGCCTTTTAAAACTCAACGTAATTGCGTTGTATGAATAAGAGTTTGCTTTTTCTTACTTGCTTGAGTCTAAATGTTTTAGGTGCATGAACGTTTGGGACACGTTAATAACAAAACCTTGCGAAAAACTGATTAACTTACTATTTTGCCAAAATTTGAGTGCACTAAATCAATGTCAAATTTGTGTTGAATCTAATATGCTAAGCTTCTTATAAATCATGTTGAAAGGAATTTCAATTCAAATCCTTTAGAATTGATCACACTGATATTTGTGACATGATGTCAACCACCATCACGTTGTGGAAAAAGTATTTCGAACTTTTATTGACGATTTGACTAGATATTTTATGTCTATTTGCTTAAATAGTAAGGGGCAATAGATGCATTTAGGCAATATGAACTGCATCGTTGAAATCAGTTTAGCTAAAAGATCAAATGATCAGAAGTGATAGAGGTGGAGAATATGAATCTCCATTTGCAAAATGTGTTTAGATTATGGAGATAAATCCATCAAACTCTGCTTCCCTACACTCCTCAGTCCCTAATGGAATGGCAAAAGGGAAAACCAACTTTAAAGAAATAATGAATGATTACTTATAAGTTCAGGTTTTAACCACAAACTTGTGGGGGGAAGCTTCCTGTACATCAAATCAGTACTTATAGAGTGTTCTCACTCAAAGACAAATGTAATTCCATATAAAATGGAAGGTCGAAAAAAACCCAATTTGAAATATTTTCAAAGTGGCGGGTTCTCGCCAAAGTCCCAGTTCCTATCACCTACGAGGGTAAAATATGACCTAAGAATTTGGGTTGTGTATTCATTGGATATGCCACAAACAGTAAAGGCATGTCGTTTTTTGGTTCATAAGTCCGAACAATCCTGATATTCATGAGAACGGTAATGGGAATCATAAGTGCTGAATTTTTTTGGAAAAAAAAAACATATCTGATCTATCCTATAAAACTAGCTTTATGGGCATCTAGTGGGATGGCTCTAACAACCCAGAGAATAATCTTAAACCAAAAGAGAATGAACAAAATGAAAGTAAAGTCCCCACGACGCAGTAAACGTCAAAAAAACTCTCCTTCATTTGATCAGAGTTTGTTAACATTTCTTCTTGAAAGAAGTGAGCGCTCAAACATTCAAGGAAGCAAGGTTGTCTGCTACTCAAACCTCTTGGAAGGAGCTGGTATAGTGAAATTGAATCAATCTTAAGCAATCAATACTTGGGAGTTGTTGATCTTCCCTCCAGGGAACAAACCTTGGGTCAAATGGATCTTTAAAGGAAGAATTAAAGAACGAGATGTAACTATTGGAAAATCTAAAGCAAGACTTGTTTCAAAGGTTTAGACAAAAATAAGGTCTTGATTATTTTAACACATATATCGCAGTGACCTAGGATTACATCAATCGATGTTAATTCACTAGCTGCAGTATACGGACCTTGAAAATTGCAGTCAAATGGATGTGAACACAGCCTTCTTAAATGGAGAGCTTAAGAGGAAATTTACATATAACAACCTGAGGTTTTGTATGTTCCTGGTAAAGAACAAGAAGTGTTGCCAACTTCTTAAGTCACTTTAAATTGGTCTAAACAAGCACCAAACAAGGCAATGCAAATTTTGATCAAACCATTGTTGTTCAATGGATTTAAGATCAATGAAATGTGAATAATGTGGTTACTAAAGATACTCCAAATCAGGAAGTTATTTAATGTCCTATATGTAGAATGATATGTGCTTAATAATGAGCAAACACATTGCTAATTAAATCTCCAAGCGTATGCTTTGCGAGTAAAGTTTGAGATGAACGATTTTATGAAGTTGCTGATGTATCTTAGGAATTAAAATTCTTACAAACTCATAACGGTCTATTAGCATGTCTCAAACTCAATTCATATTCAAAAGATACTGAACAATTTCAAATTTTGAATTTTAAAAGGGCGAAGATCCAATTGATGTACTCTTCTCTTGCCAAAATAAAGGCGAAAGTCATCTCAATTAAACTATGATAGTGGATTGGGAAGCTTATGTAGTTCATGAATTGTACACGACCAGAACATAAGCTTGCGCTCTCATAAAAACTGAGTCGATACACAAGTCATCCTAATCCATAATCATTGGTTGCGAATAAGAGAGGTTTTTGGGATACTTAGATGACACTCAAAACGATGCTTTACATTAAAACATATCTCACGCGATCCAGCCGTTCTGTTGAAGGAACATGTGATGCAAATGGATTCCTGGTCAACTTAAACAAATCCACAAGTTGATACACGGTTTTTACTATTGGTGGAGGAGGCAATATCTTGGGGAAATCATCCACACAAACATGTTAGTCTAGCTCTACAATGGCGTCCTGAATTCATTGATTTGAACAAGGCATGTGAAGAGCGGAAGGGCTCCCCGGAAGTTTCTTAGAAGATATTCCATTTTGGCCGCAACCATGGCCCCTATATCATACATTGTATAGTCAAGCTGACAATAGGAAGGGCTGGAAGCATTATGTATACACGGGCAAGTCTCGTCCCATAAACGAAGACATAACTCTGTTAGACAACTACTTCTCTAGTGGAATTCTCACATTGACTATGTGAATTCAAAAGATAATGTGTCGATCCACTTCAAAAAGGCCTACATAAGAGGGAGTTGATAACGAAATCATTTCACGGGAATGGGCTGTGCCGATGAACAAGTCATCGTGGCGGTAACTCTCCTAAAAGAACTGGAGGATCCAAGATCTGGTTTCAAGAAGATAACACAAAGTCATTGATGACGGTTCAACATTGTCTAAGGAAAAAAATTATTATATTGATTATTTATAGTCCATTCGTCATGAATGAGAACATGTTTAGTAACCATGATAAAGGACACAGTACTTTTTAATGGTTTCTAAGTTTGATACAGGGAATATTAAATGGTGTAATCTATGGATGCACACATTTAGAAATCACCTATTTAGTGTGAAGTGTAAGACCGCTTCAAGGGATAATCCGGTAATGGGCCCGTTCTTTAGCACTTACATCCCAGATGTGTTCATGTCTGAAACGAACAAAAACAAATGAGAATACGAACAGTTCAAGGGTATGATTGTGTGACTATATTGTCTAGGTATACATCAAACCTCGGGCGTTCAAAGATATCAAATCTACCGATGGCCCAGTATCTCCGATATCATGTTCATCTCACTACGAAAAGTGTAAGGGAAACCTACTTCCAGATGTGATTAACCTTTAACCCCTACAAGACACAATCACATCAAAGTTTCTTTTTCATGCATATGTTTTTAACAATTCGGACTTCCCTTCATGGGGGGATTGTTTGGTTTTTAGCAAGTGTGAATGGGAAAAGAAAGAGAGAGTATCAAAAGTGAGTGAACTACTTTGGATGAAAATGAAAATCATTGCAAAGTGTCAAATGAAAAGTCCTTTCTTGATTTGGATTTGGATTGGCAAATTGATGTGATTGAATAAATTTTTGGACAAAATTTTTTAATCAATTTTTGTTAAATCAGAATAATCCTGTTAAATATCTCTCTTATTAATTTTCGGTGTAACGGTAGACATTCCCAAAAGTCGTTGACGTTCCAAAGTATTTATTTGTCCTAACAGCACAATTTTTGAAAATTTATTATGTGTCCCAAAAGACACAACTTGCTGGATAAAATGGGTCTGAACAGATTGCACTTTTACAGACAGGTTCCTTGTTCCGTGCTGAAAATGGCTATAAAAAGGAAGTCATTTTGGTTTATTGTTTAACAAACACATGAAAATTTTTCGCTCTCTATTTATTTTTTCTTTCTCTCAAATAAAATCAAAGTGTCGATCGACTTGAATCTGGTGACTTGTTGCTGTTTCTTAATTCGTTAAATGTTAAAGAGTTGAGGTACCCCGCTATTTTCTTTAACAGTTTAATCGTTTTATTCTATGTTTAAATGAATTCCATACCCTGCGTACAGTGAGGGATAAATTTCTTAAGGACACATAGTTTTTGTGGACTTCGGATTCCCTTCTTGTTATTCTCTATTATTTTCTGCTTCATCTATTTCGTTTCTGTTTATTAACTTTAATAAATACACGTTATTGTAAAATAACAATATGAAACAGCACAAGTAAAAGTGTGTGTTTTTAATATGATTCTAGGATCACATAAAACATTAGAAAAACAAGCATGTAAATAGTGGCGGGATCAAGATTTTAAGAAATTAATGGTGGCTTCTGAAGTGAAACTGTAAAAAATAGTGTTTCCACAATGAGATTTGAAACCTTTTACAAACACACTAAAGAGTCTTAAGTATCCATCCAAACTATTGGGCGCAACTATTGATTTATTCATTGGGGCTCTAATGTTAATTTTATACAAATATCATCGATTTCTACATATATATATATATTATATATTATATATTACGTAACGAAATTAATGGTGCTTGAGCACCCGGCGGACACCATGTGGGTCCACCCCTGCATGTAAATCAAACATATCAGCGAGAAAAGAAGGATAGAATAATATGATAGCCGAAGTATATCTAATATCATGTAATACTAAAATCAAAGCATATCCCCACACACTCTAATAGCAAAAGTTGCGAGATAACTTCAAATAACAATATGTTGAATACGGATAATACCGAATGATGCTAAAAATAGTAAATACAAACTAATCTTAACTAATCTTAAGTATTCCATAAATTAATTATCTTTTTCCAAACATTATAATTGCATGAAATATTTCTTCCATTAAACAACCAGCAAGTGAACATTAAAGAACATATTCTCTCAACAGAAGATCCAATAATCAAATATATCAGATGACAGTAATTACTTGAAGCATATCTTTAGTGAAGAGAAATCTTAAATTGCACAACATACATAGCACAAGATGACTACTATCCCCACTATTCTGCCTATAAAACAACTTCTCAGATAAAGTATAATAATTAGTTGTAACCACCACCCCACCCCCCATCATAGATGGTCTGCTTCAAAAATATACACATTACTTGCACAAATAGATAAATGACAATAAAATAATTGTATCCCCCTAAATCTGCAAGAAGAACAAATTTTTTTTTCTCAGAGAAACAACATAGAAAATGTATACAACTTTGAATGACAATACCAAGATTAACTTATAAACTGAAAATCAGAGACAACCTCAGCAACATAGCCAATAAAAAGTAGGAGTTGTTAAACAATTTTCCAATAGTCATTATTTTTGAAAGATGATAGATAATCCAACAAATATCTTAACAAAATAAAATAGCTGACAATTTGGTTTGCTCACTTGATCATTCCAAGCAAAGTAATGTCAAATTATAAATTGAGCTAAACTAGAGAAATCAATAAATGTACAATGGTTCTATATATTTTGTCTCTTCGGAGACGAATGTGAAGTTACTTCTCATATCCTTTTTCTCTGCCTTAGTATTGTTGACAAGCCATAAAAATCACCTGAAGCATGGGTGCCCAAGAAATTACCTTCTAGCGGTAGAAATGATCAACATTCTGCAAATTAATTGCCACAAATCCATAATATACCAAAGTCCTACTAGCATTTCATTCTTCTAAAACTCATCATCTGCTTTTGAATTAAGAAATTTGTTAAAGAAATACATGTATATCGATTGTAATCAAATGTTCAATAGGAATATAAAAGACGTAATACAAAATTGATAGTAACAATGAGAGAAACAAATTAGTATCAGTAAGTTCTTAAAGAAATACATATTGATAAGTTGTTGTTTAGGCGGAATAGTGGGGATAGTTGTCATCTTGTTCTATGTATGTTGCGCAATTTAATATTTCTTTTTAATAAAAAATTTCTTCAACGATATTCTGTCATCAGATATATTTTATTACTGAATCTTCTGTTAAGGTAATATGTTCTTTAATGTTCACTTGTAGGTTGTTTAACGGAAGAAATATTTCCTGCAATCATATTGTTGGCAAATATAATTGGTTTTTATGGAATACTTAAGGTTAGTATAAATTTATTATTTTTAGCATCATTCGGTATTATCTGTATTCAACACAATTTTATTTGAAGTTATCTGACAGATTTTATTATGAAACTTGATAAATTGACACTTAATCATATACGACACAAAGAATTACACATGTTAAAAGAGAAAAAACAACATATACATATATATAAAGTAAAATAACAACAATCATTACTAACACAATGAAGTAAATTCTTAAAACAAAATCGATAGTTTAATATTCTAAATACAATATCTTAAATAATCCATTCTACATAACTTATGTCTTCTTCTCCTTCTTTATAACTTTGCGTAGCTTCTTACTTGGTAGTTTGACATTCAATCCCTCATCATTTGAATGTTTTGGTCCAACTCCAATGTGTTTGCCATTATTGGAATACAACTTTCTAGATAAATCAATCACATCTTTATTTTGTGAAGAACCATAATCTGAAATGCTATGCTTGATAGGTGTCTGAAATAATTTATAAACACACATAATTTAGTAATATATGTGTGTTGAATAGTTAAACACATAATGTAAATTAACATACTAACTATATACCTCAATTAAATTATTTTCATTATAGCTCTGACCACATTCAATAGATGCTTCCTGTTCAAAAAATTATAGTTAATTCCTTTAAATCAAAACTAAAGTTAAATTTGATTATATAGAAACTTACATTCAAATTGTGTATAAGTGAAGAATTACAATATTCCTTGACTAATGCTTCATCATCAATGAACTTTACAACTTTGTAAACATTTATCATTCTTGTTTATATTTGAATCCTTAATCTGGACTTTAAACATGAGCCTTTTCTCAACCAAATCATCAAGTTCTATTGGATAATTCATGTCATCATTTCCTATTGATCCAGCATTCAACTCCTTTACGGTCTTTCCAATTACTTGTAGAACCTTTTTATTCCACAACAATAATGATATAAACCAGTGTCATCATAAACATGAATTTGAAGTCGATACCTAAAAGTACAAAATAGAGTGTTATTTAAATTTTATTTTAATTTTATAAATATGTATTGCTTACACCAACCTGTGAATAAAGGATATAACTTCAGCATTGCATTTAACACAATAATATTTATCTCCTAAAGGATCAACCTTTATGATACACTTATTAGTTATTGAAAAGCAAGTATGGCCATTTGTGACCAACTTCTAAACAAACAATCTTTACAACAATTCGACAGGTAGACTCCTTAGATAATCATAATGTGAAATCTATTATATGAACTATTAAAGTAAATAAATAATCGCACCTCATTTCCCTGAATTTTTCTCTCTCTAAAATTTTTTCTATTCCAAACTCTCCCCGACCCCCAACGTATACTGTACATTCCCCACCGCGCGGCCACTGTGGCGAGGCGCGTACGCCGCCGGAACCTAGCCACCGATCGTCCTGACAGACAACAACCCACAGCAGCATGCTCTATGATCTACCTCTAAACTCTTCGAAATCGCAGTGTAATAGATGCATAATACTGCCCAACCAGAGGAAGTCGATAAGAGAATTGAACATATTCCCAAGCAATTTCTGGAAGGATCGAGATCAAGGATTATGGCAATTTAATTGCACATCACATCTCCCATATTATCCAAGATCAGCAATTCTACCTTCGCATCGGTCGAATCAGAGGCGAACATCTGAAAACAACTCTTCGAGTCATCACCCAGTCGCGAACTGGAATTCGATCGTATTCAGGCCAAATTCGTAAGGAATTGACCACTGGGGTTTGTTCCTTAGGTGATGGCGCCCCTCTCACTGAAGTTTCAGGTGGAATGGACGGCGTCGAGGAGAACTCTGGTGAAAATTGAGTTTGAAACGTTGGGAAAATGAAACCCCATCGAACAACACTGATTCTCAGGCTAAATCCAGTCATCCAACAAGCTACTCCGATCATCTAAAAGGAGGAACCAATGTTAATAACATCCTGACAACTTCTTCTAATCCGATGATCAGATTTCTGATGAAAAATCATTATAGTAAAGAAGGAAGCTCTGATCCTGATTCGTAATGCTGAACATGGCACCATTTCATCGAACTCTCAATCAAAAGAAACAGCAACAAGGGGGGAAGGAGGCAATTCTCAAGTGAGGGAGGACTTCAATGCAGAACAGGGCAATAACAAGAACATGAAGGGGATTTATACCAAAGAATCATCAAATGATATACAATCTGCAAGCTTTTCGTTTGGCATTGCAGGTAACTCACAACATCTAACTCCTAACCTTGTTGCAGGTAATACACAAGGTACAACAAGCAAAGATTACAAAGGAGGGAAAGCTGGCAATGATCAACGAGAAAGCCAAAATCTTCCAAGCCATAAACTGCAGCAAGCAGGCAATGAAGTGCAGATTGGGAAGAAGGGGCAAAACAAAGATGAAGGAGCCAAACATGCCACTGAAAAGGTTCCAGGAAAAGAAGGAAGGCAGACCAATCAAGCCAACTGGATTACCTAACACAATTCCCCAAGATATCCAGTAACTACACAAGGTATGAACCTAAGTCTCAAATTGACAAAAATACTAAGCATGGCATTAATGAAAGTTAGGTCACTGCTAGAAACAATCAGATGCATGGTCAAAATTCCACCAATAATTCTAAGCTTCATAAAGTTTCTAAGCCGGCTCCTTATACTATGGTGCAATCATTTGCTGCTAGATTAAGATATAACCAAGCTAAGAATGAAATTCCTATAGTCTTGAATGAACCTGTACACACAACTAGGCAAGGTTTCCTGGCTGTGCTAATTGAGGAGGAGGATTACTATGTGAAGTTGGCTGAGGTGTGTAAGTACACTCTAGTGGGCAAATTTACTAATACTATGCCTAAAGGAGTTAGTTATGAAAAGCTTCATTCTTCCAAACGCAACTCAAAAACAAAGGGGATGTGAAAATCAACACTTCAATGCTAGGCCTGTTTACATTGACTTGGATATGAGTTTGATTAACCAAACTATTTGGACAAAGCTTAGATGAACCTTGAGTGCCAAGTAAGAGGATAGAAATGGACCCTTGACTTCACCCTGGGATATGACTCCCTTGTGCCCCTATTTGTGGTAGCTACCCTGGTTTTCCATGACACTGCTATAACAAAATGCTGCTAACAACAATTCTTAGTTCTATTGGGAAAGTTCTATTCTTAGACTCACCTTCCTCCTAAAGGACTAGGGGAAGTACCATTAGAGTTAAAGTGCAGGTGGATCTCACCAAATCTAGACCTTTCTATGTGTGGCTGGGATTCAAAAATTCTGACCCAAATAAAGGAAGATGGTTGAAGGTTGAATATGAAGGCATCCCAAACTACTGCTTGTACTGCAAGCATCAGGGACATATGGACAGTGAGTGCACTATTAAGAAAATTGATGAAGAAATCAGGAGGAAGAAAGAAGGGGATTCTGAGAGGAAATCCAAGGAAGAACAGGAACAGGGAGGCCAATTAAGGACTCAAACACAAGACAAAAGTAACCTTGAGTTCACAGCAAGAACACAAAATCAGCAAAACAAGAGCCAAAAAGAAGTGACCAAACAAAATGACCTCGACAGTCAATTAAGAAATCAGCAGGTAAGCCAACAACAAAGAAGTACTACCCTCAATCTAAAGGAACAAAACCAGCAAGTGGAACTTCAAGATGAACAATGGCAGAATCAAAAGAGGAGGCAACAAAAATATCAACATCAGACTAACGCCAAAGTTGTTTGTAGACCTATCTCACCTTCAATACAAAGAAACAGAAGCAATAACCAACAAGAGTAAGAAACAAAAGGTATAACTAACATTCAGACTCAAAATACTTTTGCTAACCTTGAAATGCAGGAACAGCAGGAGGATACTCAAACAGGGAAAGGGAACTCCAGCCAAACAGCAGAGGAAGCAGATCAGTCAAAAAATGGGAATGTTAACAGCCCAGCTACAAAAAACAATCTCAGCAATCATAGCCTACAAAACCAAGAAGCTACTCCAACCAACAAATACAAGAACCCAGGTATTGACTCAATGCTTCCAAGCCCAGAACCCCCAATAACATTAATGTTGTTGTTGTTCCTGTCTCTCTGACAAGTATCTGGCTGTCATGGATGGGGGAGTCCAGAGATAGGCCGCTAACTTGTCAGATGGCGATACTAAAAGGTGGGGAAATGCCTCATGGTATGCTGAGGGTTGGAAATCGACCTCAATACAGACCATAGAGCCTCTATTAGTGCTTACAATATACTTCAACAACAGGAAACAAAAACTTTTTGCGCAGGGAACAAACCAGAGACACCAAACAAACATACTGTCCAAAGAAAATTATGATGACACAACTAGAAAAGACCTGAAAAGATCAAGGGAAACAAAATGATACTATGGATATTGACAGCACTCCTAAGAGTAAGAATAAGTCAAGTAAACAAAAAAGAGATGCTGCTAAAAGGAGGCAAAACAGACTGCAAGAAAGGGATAGTGAATAGGAGCAGGATGGAGGGGAAAAATCATGTAACAAATTTATCATGGTTGATGATAACCATGGATTAGATATTATTCCCCTACAAACTCAATATATGACCCCTCCTGCAACTGATCCCCCTTATTCAAAACAACAAAAGGGTAAACTTAATAATACTTTAGATGAATATGATGTGGATACTCAGAGGATGAAATGGATGGGGATAATCATTCCATAGAAGAGGTTGAGGAATATGATGAGACTAGTGAGGCCCTCATTAGGGCCTTTAGTCTACATAATGTTCAGACCTTGGAGGAAGAAATCCAACAGGTAACACAAAGCCAATGTTTATCACCAAGGGGTTTCCATTATGAAAAATTTAACTTCCAAAAGCAAGATGCAAACACTGTCACTGCAGGCAGACCAAACACTAGGATCTTCACCTCTAGGTCATCCCAATGATTAGTACAATCATATGGAATGTGAGAGCGATCAACACTCAATGGGTGTTGGAGAGACTCAAAATGCTCAGGAACTCCCCATTAAGCTGTTTATTGCCTTTTTGGGAACCCTTCTCATAATGTTGTTCAATATTCAAGTCAAACTTCAAAGTGCAGCTAAGCATGGATACTGCCACTATCAATTGTAATGGTAAGTGATTTGTGTTTTTTCTGACAGTGATATTGACCGTATATGCTTGATGAAGATAAACAACAATCACTTGTACCATGAAACCCACAATGAATTACTGTTATCAATTTTCTAATACCTTTGTCTATGCTAAATGCAAAGATCATCTCAGAAGACCTCTGAGGCACAAAATGATACAGCACTCTACCTTAAATGATAATCCTTGGTGTGTTGTCGGTGATTTCAACGTTATAACTTCCGTCGAGGAAAAATTGGGAGGGTTACCTTATAACATGAGGAAAAGTATTGAGTTTATTAATTTCATTCAAGCTTGTGGACTTTTGGACATAGGATTTAGTGGACAGAAATTTACTTGGTACAACAAGAGGGGTATTAACCATAGAATCTGGAAGAGACTTGATAGGGCGATGGTTAATGATTCTTGGTTAGAAAAGATGCCTCAAACCACCATAACTCACTTGTCATCCACGGGATCGGATTATTTCCCCCTTCTTATGGAAATGACATCCTCAACTACTGAGCACATCAAATACTTCAGGTTCCTCAATTGTTGGGTAGACAACCCCCTCTTCATGGAAATGGTCAAAACCTGTTGGGAAAAGGATGTGGAAGGTAATTGTATGTGGAAATAAAACCAAAAAATGAAAAGAGTGTCACACACTCTTAGTGGTTGGTCAAAGACAGAATTTAGTGATATTTTCCATAATGTTAGGATGTATGAGGAACAAGTGAACAAGGCTGAAGAAAACTACATCTCTAACCAAAGTGACTCAAATAGAAGTTTTTCCATCCTCTCCATGAGATTAAGGCCAAAATACTCAAATTCCTCATGTTTGAAAGACACTATTTTGAAACAACAAACTCAGCTTCAATGGTTTTAAGAGGGTGATACCAACGCAAATACTTCCATTCTTGATAAGGGGAAGAAGAAGGAATTTGTTATCCTTAAAGTTGTTCAATCTAAAATGGATAGGGTACCAGGTGATGACCACATTGCTTCAAGTATTTGTGAACTTTTCCAAAAAAAAATTTTAAGTGGAGAAGAAAAGCGATTAATGAGCATACTTTGGGAATGTATCAGGATGATTAAGCAAGACCAAAATACCATGCTACCAATATGTCATTATTGATGAACTAAAGAAGTGGTCTTTTCTATGAATCCGTAATTAGGTCAGCAAGGGCCAGAGGTTGAATTGGTATTTCTCAATCAAAGTATTGGCACTCATCAAAATGATCTATGAGTTTTGCCAGACTTTTTTTCAGTGACAGATGCACTTCCAAGTACTTCTCACCATTGCTTGTATTGTTTCTCCTACAGCCAATAAGCCCAAACAAAAATGACTGAGCTAGGCCTATAAGTCTGAGCAACTTCACTAGCAAAATCCCCAATTTAAAAAAAAATCTCAGCTAGTGATAACAGACTTAGTCCTATCACCCTGCTCTAGATCTCCTCCTAACCATTCGGGTTTTTGGCTATGACAGAGTATCTCGAGAACATTTGGTTTGCCTCAGGAAATCATTCATCACATCAAACACCCATTTGGTAGCAATGTCATCATAACTAAACATGGCTAAAACCTGACCAGGGTGTCATGGTCCTTACTTTGTCTGGTTTAAGTAAAATGTGGATTTGTGAGTGTTTATTGATAGGTGTAATTGAGAATCATGGAAAAACTGGTACTCAATCATAGTCAAATGGTAAGAGATATGGTTTTTTCATTCCACTAGAGGCCGTCAAGCAGTAACCCCCGTTCTCCGCCCTATTTATTTTAGGTGTCGGAGGTTTTATCAGATCTCTTGACAGGATTCAAATCATCCCGGATACCACTGGTTTTATCATGAAAAGGGGGGCCACAGGTGACCATTTGAGCTTTTGCTGATGATATCATTTTTAATTCACCCTCTGGGAGATTTGCCAAACATAGAAGATTCTTATGAATACGTTAAAAAGGAGTATGAGACTATTCAGAGACAACCTCATCATTATGATAAAAGTCACTTTATGCTACACTCTAAGGCTTTCACTATTCACTAGAACATAGAATAAACATACTACAGTTTTAACCAAAACCATGGTCAATTACTTATCTCGGTTGCCTTATTTTTTGGTAGGCCTACAAGACAATACCATATCTTTTTTTTTCTGACCTTTGTTAGTAAATTTGTTGGCCAGGATTACAAGGGTGCCAAACCAACAATTAGCTATGGGGCCAAGGCAATTCCTTACAAGCATTGCTTACAAGCTCTCCCTATCCCTCTTCTTTTCTGTTGTAAACTCCCCCAAAAACTATTCAAACATATCCACAATGTGCTTATGGATGACTTATGCTGGGGGTGTAATATTGGATAGGAAGAAATACCATTGGAACTTCTTGGAGGACCCTAAGCTTTCCTTATGAAAGGAGAGGAGTATGCAATGAAGAATTTAAAAAAAGTTTGCAAAGCATCCAATTCAAAGCAACACTGTGGGGTTATTTCTTAAAGGCAAAGTACTGCAAAGGTCCCAGATCCAGTCAGCAAAAAAAAGGACCTAGGGATTCACTAATTGAAAAACATGTGGATGATAGGCCACAGGTTGAGCTCACAATCCAAGGAAGCTGCAAGCTGGAAATTGCTCATTTTGGTGGGATAATGGCTAGGCAGTGGACCAGTAGCCACCTTACCTCAACAACAGCAGACTCATAATTCAAAAAGTGGCAGTTTTTTGGGAAGAAGGAAGGTGGAGTGGGAGCAAGCTGTTGGAGCCAGCAACCATCCATTCCCTCTCCAACATACCAGCTTACAGATATCTCCCTCTCCAGCTCCAGCAGCTACCATATCATTAGTGTGTAAACTCACAACGCTATGGAAAGCTCCAGTTGTTTCATCATCTTGGGAAAGCGATTAAGAAAAAACTAGAAATCACTTCATTCCTCTCCTTGTCACAAGAACATGCCTTTATCATCCTTTTTGTTATGGAGAGCCCTTAGGGGTAAAACTCCTGCTAACGTAAGCTTACTAATTTGCATTGAGCCATCTGCGTGTGTTGCGTTTTGAGACAGGTCAGGATTGGATTCCATAGGCCATATCTTCATTAAAAGGAATGTTGCAGCAGCATTTGGAGCGTTTTTGCTGCTCGTGCAGGCATGCTGCCAGACTGCTCCTCCTCCTCCCTGCAGGCTTTGCCAGCAATGGTGGGCTGCCAGGCTAAGAATGGCAGCCACCAGACACTACTACAAGCACAGCTATTTTCATTGTTGGAACAGTGGACAAACAGATGTGCACAGTACGGAGGAAAAAACCACCAAGCCTCACCGAGTCAAATAATGCAGATACGAGGACAACGACAAGATGCTTAATACTTCCTTCCCACAAGTTAATTGGCCAGCAAAATGGAAAGATTTAATACAGATGAGTGAGAGATGTGTGCGTGACATCAAGGTGAATATGTTGGCTTGGATAAAGCCGGCAGATCAGTGGATTAAGGTGAACACTGATGGTAGTGCACTCTCTAATCCAGACAGGTTGGGGGCTGGTGGCATTTTGAGAGACAATCAGGGCAGGATGGTGATGGCTTTCATAACACCAATGGGAGAAGGAACAAACAATATGGCTGAAATTGGGGCAGCCAACATTGGATTAAGTTGGGCACTTGAACTTGGGTATAGAATCATCATTTTAGTGCTTGATTCCCAACTAGTGGTGCATTGGATTTTAAAGAAGACTACCCCTCAATGGAACATCATCACATAGCTGGGAAGGATACAGAATCTCATCTCTCAAACTCAAAACTTCAAATGCGTGCATGTGTTTAGAGAAGCCAATTGTGTGGCCGATGCACTTTCCAAATTCAGCCACAAAACCACCACTCCTCAAATATACTTCAATAGACAACAAATGCCCAAGGAAGCAAAGTCATACTATCACCTTGATCTATTACAAATGCCTAATTTCAGAAGGAAGAAGACCAAAAGGATTAAGGAGCCTCCTTGAACTTTTTCTCTCTTTTCAACTTAGCTATAATTAGGATTATAGCTACTTTGAATTAATAGTTTATTCCTATGCCCTTTCTTGTAAGGAGATTCTCCCTAGTTTAGTTTTCCTAGATACGTTTACTGAGAGGATTCCTAGTCTTAGGTGCTTAGTAATTTTGAAGACATCTTTTTGTAAGGGGAAGAGTTGCCTTCCCTTGGAAAGTTTACTCCGAACATCTTAGGTAGAGGCAAGGGTTATATGCCCCTCATGTATTGTTGTTTTTGTTATTATAATAAATCCTGGGGGTGTTGCTCAGCCCTTGACCCCACAAGGGTACGTTTAAAAACTAAAAAAAAATAATAAATTATAATTAGTCTAATAACACATACAACTCACTTCAGTGCATTGAAGGAAATCTCTAAAAAATTTAAAAGAGACCAACCCTGTAGACAACTCCTTCGAAATTAAAATATATTTTTGTGAAATTGTTTGTGAAACCTTCTCATAATCACCAGATTCAATTAGCTTGCGAATTTATCATAAAGGTGTACTTATATAATTTTTTTAATTTTAGTTCATATTTAGTAAGTAATGATACAGAGGAGTTGCCAAACTTGTTCTTAAAATCCGACGATTGGGGTAGGTCTGCATTAATCCATAATTTGGTCTGGTACCAATTACTACGAATAGAATAGGTATCTATACAATAAATTATAAGATTTATTAAATTTGTTAAATATATCTGTAATAATGATAAACAATATGTTAACAAAATAAAAACTTTAAAATGCATAGCACTAAATTTGTGTGTCTTCATTAATTAAAGAACAACAATTAAAGGTTCATCTGTTAATCACGGTAAATGTGATTGCATTTGTAGGGCAAGATCACCCCATAAAATGACGGGATGCTTGTTTCTCCTATATAAACAATGTTATAAAAATAACAAATTTAATTATAAGTTATAAATCATAAATAATAATTATAAACTATAATGATAATAATTAATAATAAATAAATAATGAATAACTAATAATTAATAATAATAATAATAATAATAATAATAATAATAATAAATTATTGATACTTACATTTCATCTTGTGCAACAATAATCATGAAAGAACTATTGTTGTCTCCTTGCTTTGACAATTGAATTGGTTCATATGAGACAACATGTCCAACATCTTTAAAAAAAAGAATTTTTAGTTATAATATTTAAAATTTGAAATTATTAATGAAAAGAATAATTTGTAATATAATCATATTATTATTTTGATTTACCAATTAATTGATTTTCGTCGATATTGTGTTGAATTTTCACTTCTTCAAAAGTGAGTAGCTTAAAAACAACCATATGAAAAGATGACACTTCAATTTTTGTTACATAGTATTATAAGTGAATGTAAGCTTGTGTTTATGAGAATTTGAATTAAATTTCAAGCGATAATGTACTATGACAAAATACTTATCCAATATAAACCATGGTCATAAATTTTATCTCTGAAATATTATATTGTGAACTTATCAATAAATGCATGTATTTGATCGCCCTATATGCAAACAAAATTTGTATAATCAGTAACATTAAATCTTTTTGATATAATTCTATATAGGTAATTATATAATATATAGTAAAAAAGAATAAGCAATAGACACAAGTTTAATTAAATCGTACCTTTTCGACCATACTGCACATATAAGAACAAACAACATGTCATAAATGGGAATTTAGTAAAACCATGATCATTTTACCTTACCCTTTTAAAGTCTCAATGCATACTCAAACAATTCATACCATCACCAAACATACTTACTAACTCCAAAGTAATATGTATCCCAACATACTTGAACCACCCTGATTTACTACAACCCTTCATCAGGAATAACATCAAAAGCATGAATAAGAGTTGAATCATAATCATAAATAAAGTGACTCTACTCATGAACCTTATCAAGTCAATCAAGTAACCGCGCAAGAAACCATAACCATTCCCAACTCAACAATAATAACATTTAGATTTATATTTCATCATCTTACTTTAACCATATAATACAATCACATACTTAAGTGAACTAATCAACTATAGTTAGCAACAATATGCACAAAGTCATCATATACATATCATATAGCATCAGAACATAAACATATATAAGAAATCCTCCTAGAATTTCCCCCTCAAGCAAACTAGTGCAATGCTTAGGTAGAGTCCCGATATGCCTACATATACTAAAGCTAGACCCCTTAGGTTCTACCTAGTTAGAGTCTAATTCTTTAATTCCTTTTCCTTTTGGAACATCTACACCGAACCGACATAGATCACATGAGATCCGTGTCATAAACCCTACACTGAAAATAATGCGTCTTACTTGGCTAAGATAGTACCAAAAATAACATAGCAAAAACTACTTGATCCTCTAGCTATATTCCTATGGGGGCAACATAGTTTTCCATAACTAGGAGATGTAGTTTATGAACCATATTTTATGCTCCATTTATTGTAGTTCTCCATTTCCAAGAGTACTTTAGTGCTCCTACCTTCCCTATGTGGGAACGGACCTCCTCAATCTAGTCACTCGGTGCTAAGCTGAGTCCCCTTTGAAATGTCTTTAACCTATTAATTATCAATCATATCTTAGGTTGGTCATGGGTCCTACCCTTGTTAAATCATCATCATCAATAATCAATATGAATTGTATGATTATAAGTCCTTCATCACAGTCATCTAAGTGAGGTTAACGATATTAGCATTTCATATCATAATAGGACACATTTGATAGTCATCACCATTCGTTATCACTACACCTTAATCAAAACCTCACAACATAGTCAGACATTCAATCAATTCAACATCATACAATCCTATCTATCCTAGTTTTCCCCCTAATACAGGCATACTCCATATAAAACATCATAACATATCACAATTAATCACATTGGAAGTAACGATAGAGATTTTAAGACTTACCAAGTCCTTCCATATCGTTCAATGCACATTTAGGCCTTCACCATAAAACCCTCAATTGAATCGCCATTTATATGTTCAACAATCCTATAAATATGCAACAGATAACTGACGAGAATAAACACTATTGCATAATTCAGAACTAGATCATAACTTAAATAAGATCCTCGATCAATTCACCTTCTACACATATATCATATTCTCAAGACTAGCATTGAAAGACTACACTCAACTCCATTTGTAAATTATTTTGGCAATCATCATTAAAGTTATTTAACCCATAATCGAAGACAATTGAATTAATCACAACCCAATTTAATCAAGATCAAACTTAAGTTAGAGGTTAAGGATCATGTTTCTTTGATTATAGGTCAAACCATCACATTACCTAATAAGTGAAATCATGTTAATATAAATCCATTCTACACCCTAAGAAGAAAACATAGACAACTCATTTCATAACATCAAATTCGTAATTGAGTGAAACCCACTTGACAACCTAACTTTTGAAATCCATTTTAAAGGAACCCTTTGAGGAAAGAGTCTCAAAGGTGAATTAGATACAATACCTCAAATTTTGATGAAGATTTATGGTGAAATTTTCCCTTTCCATCCTCTAAAACCTCCCATTTACTTTTCTTCAATGGTGTCTTCAAATAGAGAGAGAAAGAAGAGAGAACAAAGAGATTTTATTATGTGAGTTGTATTTAGATTAATGAGAGTTGGGATCTTTATATGGGGGTTTAAATTAGTTAATTAATATTCTTTTAATCCCTAAATAACCCCTACACCCCTTAATTATTTAATCAATTTAATTTAAAACGTGCAGTAACTTTTGACCCTCACAAACGGAACCCCGATCGACGGTCCATCTATGAGTCGACGGGCAATGTGCCTTTTGTGTTGCACAATCGTCGTCTCAGTCAGAGACTGTGCATCTGAGTTCTTCAAACATTTTGTCTAAGTGCGGGACGATGGTTGTCATCAATGACCCATCGTTTGGCACACGGACCGGCGTTGCCCTCTCGTGGTTGCACAATGTCTAGACAGTGTTGACACCAACGTGAAAGGGTCCTCCTCAAGGGACCTTAGTTGATCCTTGGGGATCAGTACCCAGAAGTTTCAACCATGAATCATCTTAAACACATGTTGCACACCCTCCCACCTAATTTCATGAATTTTTGACTCCTAAAAGCTTGTCAAATAGTCTAAGGCACGCTAGTACGTCCTGTTACCAAATTTCAAAACGTCATGGAAGTTATTGGATGTTTGGGTTTCTAAGCCTTCTAAATGACTTATATTAATTATTATAGTCCTAAGATAGTGTCTAGAACTCAAGAAACCTATGTTAGGCTCTACGACAAGTCTTCGATTTTCGAAATGTTACAAGAGCAACCTATCTTGATATTGATTCCCAAGAAAAATCCTTTAATGTCCTTTGAAAAACTTGAAGAAATTGACCTTGGACGCTTAAAGTCTTAACCTTTTATAGAGGTTATAGAGAGAGATCTTTTGGAGAGGAAGGGAAGTTTCTATTTAGGGTTTTGAAATAATAAATTCTAAAATATGTTTTAATACTTTTAAAATACCTAAATAAACCCAAAATAATCGTAATAAAAACCTAACTAGTCATCGAAAAAATTTAACAGATGACCTCTCACTTGGCTGAACCAAACCAGTCCTATAGGTGTGATCCACGGATTATCCTGCATGGACGTAGTGCGTAGTTGTGGATTGAATTTAGGGCCCATGAGCTACGGAATCTATACACGAGGCGTGTATGGACATGTGAGGATTTTTCCCTTTCCATAGGTCGCCAAAATCTTTTAAAAAATCTTCATTTTGGGCAGCTTCATGATTTCCTTGGGGTCTTGGAGTTTAGTCTTAGGGTCCTCCTCAAGCACCTTTAGGATTGTCCTTGGAGGCATACTTTCACGTCTTACCCCTAAACACCTCAACCATGTCTCGAGACAACCATAAACCACTTCAAAACTCACACCAACTCAAACGCACACACGTTCGACTCTATTTTCACTTATTCGATTTTAGGTCATTAGAAAATGTCGTTAAACTACTTCTATAGAGATCCTGGTCAGAGGAACATAGATGTGTCTGACCAAATTTCTACGGGTAGTCTCACATGACTACCCTATGCAATAACATCACCACTCCTTGATCACATCTCCAAGACAAACATGGAGAATGTAATGCACTAGATTTTGGCCACACTGTTGACTCATCAAGATCTTGCCAAAGAGATTATGGAATTGGAAATACTAGATGTGTCTGACCAAATTTCTAACGGGTAGTCTCACATCCTACCCTAATGCAATACCATCAACACTTCCTGGAAATCACATCTACCCAAAGACAAACAGGGAGAATGTAATGGACGAAGATTGGCCACACTATTGACTCCTCAAGATCTTGCCAAGAGATTATGGAATTGGAAATAACATACCGGTGCAAAAATAATTATGGGTACATTCTCCCTCATGAGCATAGAATGTCCAAGGAGTAAAGAGGAGGAAAGTTGAAAGAATTCTCTCCTTATACTTCACAAAGTCTGAAGAGGAAAGATAGGTGTTGAATTATAATAAGCTATAATGTCCACTGCGAATCATGAGATTTGCTTCCCATTCCTATCGAATTAACCTATTGGAGACCCAAATTAGGTCATGTACTGTCTCGTCTCTTCCCCCCCCCCCCCCCCCACCCCAATCAAGATTTATTTGGGAAGTCATTCCACGACGATAACTAAGGCACTTATTAGGAGGCAACCAAGTGTTTATCGCATATTTTTATTTTAGAAATAATCATATAATTATTTCGCAGGTTGAAATGAATAATGTGTTTGAAAAGTGCAGGTTGGCAAGTAAAATGTCCAGTCGGTAACTTGCCAAAGAATTTGGCGATCCGCACATAGAATGCCATTGGACTCATGGAATTTTGAATTTGGAGTTTGTAAAACTCTGCGAGCCTAGGAGAAAATTGGTGAATCGCCAAACCGGTCGGCGATCATGAATTTGTCAGCCATTTGGGACCCCATAGTAGCATGAGGTCATGTAAAACTCTTCTCCCTGAGTGGGTCGGCGAGTAAGACTAATTTCTTCGATTGGAAGAGAACTCAACGGTTTTAAAGGCCAAAAGTTCAAAGTCTTTCACATTCCCTCACTTTTTAACTTCCCAAACTCACACCCGCACTATATGTTCCTATATTCTTGTGTTTTTTTAGTGTGTTAGTCATTGATTGTGTGTTAGAAGTTGGATTCTTTTCCATCTAGCTTTACAACTTATAAATTTGCATAAAAGGTTTGTTTTCTGAACCGCGAAGTCATATTTTGGATTTTACACATTTTCAATTGTACGTATCTTAGTGTAGTATGTTGGGCCTCTCTAATCAAAATTGTATTCTTGAATGCCTGTTTTAATTTTAATATCTTGCCTAATTGTTGATTTCCCATATTTTCATGCTAAAATTGATCAAAATCTTATTGGGTTTGTGTTGTTTTCTTGTTGGGTCTAGTCGGGTGAACTTGAAATAACGAAAATTTGTGCCAAATGATGTACTTTTCCCAATGATGGAGCGGTTGATGTCATTCTTAAAGACAAAAGTCATCATATGGAAAAATTTGTCCAAACCAGGAGAAATATGAGTATCATTGGAGAATGGTTGTAATGGGCAATAGTTTAATTGAAGGAGTGCATGGTTTAATTTTGTTTTAAGAGCAGCAACATTGAATTCGGAAGTTAGGGTGGAAAGTAGGCATGTTGGGCCATTTTGCGATCTGGACCGAGCTAGCAAAACCACTCGGTGGTTAGCCGAATCCCCCTAGATCACCTTTAATTTCATGTTATACTTGAGTTTGGGTTGTACAACTTTTGGCAAGAAGTCAGCGATCGTCGCGTGCACTCGGTGACTCGCTGGTTGTCTCATTGATCGGCCTTTTCACGCCCATAACCCTATAAATACACTGTAATATTTTTGGGCTAGTCCTAGCTCACCGTATGTTGTTCGAGATTTTCCAAAGGCCCTTCCCATTGCCGACATGCCAATTTTTCAGGGAAATTTTGAGACAATCCAATTGGTGAGCTCGACTTGGCTCGCCAAAGAGATCCGGCGACTCGTCGACCGATTCGACGAGTGTGTCTGTTGTGGAAACGTAATTTTTTTTTTACATAACTTAAGGTATACCACCATTTTTAGTATATAAAATTTCTTTTATATATAAATCAAGTATTTCATTTTTATCGTACTTTAGTAAGTTTATTTTAAAACATTTAAAAACAATAAAACAAACAGAATTTATTTTAAAGATTCTACTTAAAATAATAACCTACTATTTCTATGTCTTATTTATAATTTGTTGATTATATTTAATTATTATTTTATTTTAATAATTAACTAACATTCTTATTATAATAATTTTTATATTAATTATTAATAATAACCTTCCTTAACTTTAGTAGACCACTACTACCTACTCACCTACACTTACCCCACTACCCCACCTTAACCTCAACTTCCCTCCCCAATTCCTCAACACCAAACATACACTAACTATATACCTATTTTTCCCAACATACAGTAACAGACGGAAACATCAGAAAAGGAAAAAAAAAGTCAAAAGAGGATTAAAAATGTTAGTCAAGTTGCTTTGAAAGCCACCACACATGTGATTAAAAATGGATCAAGAAATCTTGGAGGAAAGAAAATGAAAGAGGATGTAGCAAATGTTATGTCTGACACACGAAAAAGTCCAAGGGGTCCAGTTTATCAATATGAACCACCTCAATTTCATTACTATCTCCCCGTGCAAGACAGAAAATACTCTATTGTCCCACCTCAATATGCAGTCTATGGTGCACAACCATGTGCATATCCACCTAACTTTCAAAAATGGCAAGCACCAACACATAAAAATATTCATTGTTCTTCTTAAAATTTTAACAGGGATTTGAAGGAGTTCAAAGACATGTGAACAATTTCACACCAATTGAAAAGTCTTACACCAGTTTATTTGAGAAATTGACATATTTGAACTTGATAGAGCTGATTTCTCAAAATTTTGCAGATCCACGTTCAAAAGGTTTCCATCCTATAGCTTGATGTGCGTACCATTTTGATGCTCTAGGGTACAATACTGAATATTGTTGAACATTGAAAAGTGAGGTGGAAAATATGATCCAAGCAAAGATGATTGTGGTGCGAAATGGTAATCCTCCAAATGTTACTCAGAATCCTCTACCAGCACCTAATGATGTACATTTCATTGAGATGATATGTGATGACAATTCTCTCAAATCGGAAGAAAAGACAAATTGAAATTGGTGGAGATTTTACTAAGGGTAACTTTCAAAGTAGTGGCTAAGAAGTCAAGATTGGTGATTGGGAGACACTCTTATTTTCTCTAAAAAGAGTGTATGGATAGTTTATTTTGTCATCATTTATGCTATGCAATTCTTTTTTATTTTACTTTAGTAAGTCAGACCTTCTATCATTTCTCTTATGTATTTGTTTGTTCAGTCTTGTCGTGGTTTGGGTTATTATAGAGTAGTAACCTAAACTTTAGTTTGTTGTCTTGTCATCAAGTTGTTTTATCTTAATATAATATTTGTCTTGTGTCACTTTGATCCGTTCTATTTGTCTTGCCATATATGCATCTCTTTCAAATTCAATTTTTTGTGACATGATATGCAAGAGGATTTGGTTACATCTTAAGGTTATATCTAGTAATGGAATGAATAGACCAAAAAAGTAAAAAAAAAACAATCGAGGAGATGAATGAAGGACTTAAGCACCTTTATACGTCCTTTAGTAGAGAAAATGCTTAATAGTGTAACTTTCATTTAAATTGACATACGTAATCTGTTGTCAAGAAGGTATTACTCAAATGGAGATTTCAATCTAACAAACATGCAATAAAAATGATATACACATCCGTCAATGCATATGTTGCAATGAGATAATGTATGATTTTAACATCTTAAAGGCCATGCTTGTATTTGACATTTGTAATAATTGATATGATGAAGGCATTTCATTCTACTATCCAAACACCGTGTAATTATTTGATACCCCTTTTAAGCCTCAATTTTATTTTCCTTCATACCTGTCACGACACAAAACAAGACGTGATGGCACTCGTCTTATCTCACCAAGACAAGTCACCCTAAAACTCAATTACTACAATAAAGTGTCGAAAAATTTTAATATCACTCTCAAAAATGCCCCCCCCCCAAAAAAAATTTGTGGTTTGTCACGTTTTACAAGACTCAAAGTAATTACAATTGGGGGGTTCCAAAATAAAACTCAGTCTCAAATGAACTTGTTTCTAGAATAGAAGAAGATCATAATTAAGGAGAAAGAAGATCTACTTAGACGACAAACAACTACCTCACAAATCTCTAAGAAGCCTTAGAAAAGAAGAGAATGAGAAGTACCATAACAATCCAGGTTCATTACCTACAAAAATTTGTAGAAACAAGGGGTGACACTACTAAAAAAACAGCATTTAGCGACAGATTTTAGCACCACTTATATTATATCACTAGAAAATGACAGATTAGCAACGAAATTATCATGATGTTGCTAAAATAACAAAGATTTTTTTGACTTGTGATATAGTGACGGATTAGCGATGGAATATTTTTTAAGTCACTAAATATCAGCGTGAAAGTTTGGCGCCCAAAATTTTCTACGAATTTAGCAACAAATTAGTTGTGAGAAATTTAATTCATATTTTGCGATGAAATTAGTGACGGAAAATCCGAAGTTAAATTTTTAAACATATTTTTTATAAAATTATATATAATGCAAAACGAAAGATCGTCGCTATAATTTAATTTTCATAATACTTTATTTATTAGAACTAATAATACTCGTTGCTAAGTCCGTTGCAACAAATTTATATTTATGTCATATCTTCTAGGGAAAAAACTCATTTCCAACATTTCGCTCTCATCTGAATAAAGTGACTCTCAACCTCTCCAATGGAAACTCCTCCCCTCAGCTGAAGAAAGTGGAACTCTTAACCAACTCTTAACCTCTCCATCTGCGATCAATATAGTGAGCACATTCTTCTTCATTTCTCCATCTTCAATCGATGAACTATCTTTTTAACCTTTTCTCTCTCTCTCCTTAAGATCTATCTGCCTTCAAAGTTTTAATCAAATCTTCCATTAATAAGTAAGTACTCTTTTAGTTCAATTAATTAATTAGTTAGTTGAGTATTATATTTTGTTTTGAGGACAATAGTTGTTGTGCAAAATCAAACCCATTTATGTGTAGTATTTGAGGTTTCAGTTTTGGGGAAATGGGGTTTTGTGAGGTTCCAGTTTGGGGGAATTAAGGTTGAATATTTTTGAAAATAGGATCTTAGAAGTTTGGGCATACTGGAAATAGGGTTTTGTAAGAAAAAATTCAATGGTTTTGTGCAGTGCTTGAGGTTCCAATTTTCTTCTCTAAAGACTCGATGAAAAATGAAACATTTGAGATAGACCGTTGTATTAGCTTGACCGCTGCATTAGCATTACAGCTTCATGATTTTGTGCGGTGTTTGAGTACGTGGCTGACGAGCAACACTTCCACCCCCATTTCCCCCCCCCCCCCTTCCTCTATGATTTTTATCAACATCTAACATAACATCCTAGTGTCACCACTTATGGCTGCAACAACATTTTTGTGACAACACTATTATCATCTCTTTCTAATGCATTGGCAAGATGTTTTGATATATGTACACCTCTAATTTTCAACGTGTGAGTGACGACCTGTTTGTTACTACTATAACGCATAATAGGATAACTAAACCCGGAAAGGCTGCAACCTTGATTTCCTTTGATCTAACCAAGAAATAAGTTTGTTCTAGTCTACCTTCTCTTTCTGCATTAACAGTGACCAATTTGTATAATGTAGTTACTCTCTTGCATTAATAACCAAGTGTTACTTTAATCAAACACCTCCAATTCTACAACAACGTGCTTAGTGTTGATGTCTTATTTCAACAATGATATACTTTTTTTTTGCGAAGTAAATTACACACTGATTTATGTTTTATTTTGTACCGCACATAGCATTTTTTGTTTGTGACTAGTGGTTGTTGATCTAATTGGTTTTATTAAAAGGTATAACTTTTTCCCCCCCTTCCTTACTCCCACAGTAGCTTTTTTTCTCCAGAAAAATGTGTTGATTTATTTTTTTGCTTATAATTTAGGTTGGATAAGTTTTTTTTCTGATAATAAATAATGTTAGTTTACTATGAATGGCAATGCGGAAGGTCAAGATCAGGGCAGGATAGGGTAAAGGTTTAACTGGGAAGGGCAGGACAATACTTAAATGGGGCAGCGCGGAGTAGGCCAGGGCGGGACATAGCTAATATCCGGATGGGAAGGGGTGGGTTCATGAGAGGTTCCTTAGTTTGAGCACTCTATAACTTGCCAACAATGCTTCCATTGATCTTCCTGAAAGGAAGATTTACAAAAGAACAATACACACTCCACATTGTAGATGAGCTTGTTTGCTTAGCAAAACGAATTCGAGCTAACTTTAATATGGGACTATGACTAAGTCATACTAAATGTTAGGAAACTCATCCAAGATATACCATACTAAAATTAATTACATGAATGGGTAAGGACAATATATCCGAATAGGTTGCAAAGATAGAGCATATTACTCGTAGGTAGTGCTTAAGATATGATAATCTCGCTTGCAGATAAACAAAGGAAAAGTATCAATATGACTTTGTAAAAAACTGATGGTTTATTTCACCTATAGAGTGAAACTATTGATTTATAACTGTTCCACGTCCTTGAGCTCAATATGAATGGTATTACTTGCCATGATCTCGGTACTTGACATTCTATTTATATACCAGTTTTTAACAAGAAAAAAATATGGTAATTATTTTTTTTCACTTTATTTTCCGCAAGTTTTGTTAGGTGATAAAAAGTTGTTGAAAAGCTTTCTTAATAAATTAAGAACAATCAGAATTTGTTCATTTTTTTCATGAAAGAAATATCATAATTTGTTAGTGATAAAAAATTGGCTAAAAATAACCTCTTGATCACAAGTCATTGGCATTTGTTCATTTTTTTTCTTCAGTAGAGATCTTACTTTTCTGAAATGATCCAATATAAGAAAATTTCTGCAACTTGTTGTGTATTATGTTTTTAAAAAGCCTCTGAATTAAATTCAAACTGTTTTGTTTAGTAAATGCTTTGCAGTCTCTGAATTCTGCAACTGTTTGTGTATTTTAACGTTTGGAAGCCTTTGAATTCTGAACTGGTGGTGGTAGTTAATGTGGCAGAATTTGCATTTAAAGTGATCATAATAAAAGTTCAACATTTAGAGATAGGAGTCATAACTCATATAACTTAAATAGTGATAATAATGGATTTGAAAAATCAGCAGCTATATAAATCTGAGTATTATTTTTTTCTAAGAACTTATATATAATAGTTTTCGAATACTTATATTACTTTTGATTGTAATGATAACTACTCAATAATGTCCTTCCATGTATGCATAATTTGAACCTCCCAACATTCTCGTAGTTTTATACTAAGTCTTTATCAATGATCTCGTTCCAATGGATCAATTGGAAAAGTTTCTCAAACCAATACAGAGATGAATTTCTAACGCCATTGCACGGTATAAAACATTTTTTAATAATCAGTTTAGTTTTAGAAAGTTTAATAAAGTATTACTTTTTAAATCACTCTTTAAAATTGTAGTTACCAAGAATATTTGGAATAAGACTCAATTTGTTTTGTTGCTCTATTTATACTTGATTGGTGTTAGACTCCAATAGGATACACATTCTATAGTTGGTCCCTTTCCTACTTGATCGTCAGCTGTTGTATTTGGTCTTTCAATTTTATACAGGGGAATTTTTCTTTCTTATTTGAGTAGTCCTCATTTTGACATTATTTCTATGTAATTTGGGGATTTTAGGATCGAAAATTCATGTGAATAGCAGTCAAAGGGTAGGTGTTAGTTTTTTGCTGGAGCTTAACAAAGGATGAAAACTACTAATTTTTTACACTTTAAGGATGTTTTTTGTTAACAAGCATAATTTAAGGATGCACCTTAAGTGATACGGATAGTGTAAGGATGTTTTTGGCTAAAAACTCTATAATTATATTGTAGAAGCTTCTTAAATAGTTAAAGAAAATTTCCAAAATCAATTTAAAAGATGATGATCAAGAGGGATAAAGAAACTCAAGATCAGTGATGGATTTTTCTAAATGAAAGACAAGGGTGTTTTCGCGGGAGTTTGAGGAGATGTTCTTCCTTGTCTTAGAGAGAATCCAAACGACAGGACAACTGCTATGGAGCTTTTGAAAACTCCATTTTTTAGTGAAATTGAAAGGTTTTAAGCAATTTGTTTCGAATACTAATTAATAATTAAGCGGTGAAAGATCAAAACATAAAAAATTGATATCTATAGTGTATATTACTTTTGTTTAGGTATGAACTGAGTTGTATTCTTAGTTGAGATCACATAGTTCATATGCATGAAATGGAACTTCTAAGGATCTGTCATCTTATTCATCCATCTGTTTCTTTATTTCGATAAAATGTTGCTATGTTCTTATGAAGTTGATCATTCTCTGTGGATAATGCATTTGTTTTTTTATCACTAGATGAATTTTGGTTCTCCAAATTGGGCTGCTAATCCATTTCTTGATAGTGAGCAACACATTCCCTATTAGGAATCTTGGCACTTTATTATCGATGATTTTTTTTCAACTGTCCTAGCCGGTTTCCAATGAGTTAGCAACTAAGTGCTCTCATGATCTATCACAATATGCTCACTTGATCCCTTTGAAATATATTATATCTCATAGTTTTTTAAATTTAATAGATTGAAATTTGAAGCCTCAATTTGTATATTAATGCTAATACTTTAAAGGTTAGGCATGTTTTTGTATTTCCCTTCAACATATAATTTATTCCCAATGTTTAATGCTTTCATTTTTTTCCTCTACTTTTAATACAAGAAAAATATGAAGAAATATTATGGAAAAAAATAGTGTATCATGCTGATATGATTAATGTGAAGTATTTTATCAAGCTGTGGGGGAGAAAAGAAGAGAAGATCTCTGGGACGGTATAAGTTTTTCTGAACAAAAAGTTACTACTGACAGAAACTTTCTTCCTCATCATCATATGCCTCAATTCTCAATCAACAGCGATAACAAATAGAGTGGAGTTTTTTTTTGTAAAAGGCATATTCATTCGATTCTGGCACTATTTATCACTTTGTTCCTGTTATTTATGGGGAGAGTACAAGAAGGATACTCCCACTGAAAAAAACCCACAAGTTACACCCTTAGTGCCTCCTTCAGCTACTCTAATAAGGACGAGGTTGATCTTTATTTAGTTTCATGTGAAAATCTCATCCCTTTTTATTATATTGTCTATCTTTTTTTAAAAGTACAAACTCTGCAGTAACAATATTTGATGAATGTAGGTTCTTTTGAGAACAATTGATGTATTGTTTTGGATGTTTGAATTGAAAATACGAGATTTCGATATTTTATATATTTTAAACCATCTATGATATTGCTTTATATGTTTATTATTTTTGGAGTATTTGGAAATTTAATTTGAATTATATTAGCAGCTTATTGAAAAAAATCAAATTTATAAGAAAAAATTTAGCAACAAATATGGCGACAGACCAGCGACCAACTTGTTTTGTGTCAAATGTCCTGGCTCAAACAACGGATTATAATGCGACAGATTAGCGATAAAAAAATTCATGAATTTATTAAAAATGACAGAATGAATTGTGAAATTAGCAATGAATTTATAAATATAGTGACGGATTATTCCGTTGCTAAATTTGTGACATAACACATTTTTCTTCACTAAGAGATTACAGCGATATAGCAAGAGAAGATAATCCGTCGCTAATGTTGTTTAGCAACGGAATATCATAGGTTAGCGATGGATTTCGCCCGTCAGTAAAATTTGATTTTTTTATAGTGTGAATACCAAACCACACGGTACTCAGCAAGTAAATCTCTTAACGCAAGCTAAAGGGATGAAATACGGGTACTCCTACCACCCCCAACCGAACTACCACAACTACAACCTGCATAAAAATCATCCCAACCAAACAGCTCACAGTTTATATAGCACGTAACTCAACAACACTTAGACAAATTTACCATATCCTCACAACAACACTATCAACAATTTACATATCCTCCAATAACACACTTCACCAATTACAATATCCTTAACACACCTTCAACAAATTAAATTTCTCAATAACAAGCTCCATATTCAGCAATCACAAAGTTCCCCATAACTGCAATCACAAGATCAGCAAAAAATAATATCTAAGTTCCCTAATTATAAGTATAGGCATGCTCAATGGAATATAAATGTCAAGTAAATGATTCCTGTATAACCTACTGATACACACCCCGCTGTCTCTAATTCTTGGACCCCATGGGGAACATTCTGCCCATGAAGCCATCTTGTTGCGGCGCAACGACAACCCTCGATAATAGTAACCACATCACGTGCGCGATAAACGTCCCTCTTGAAATATCACTATCCATCGCGGCGCGCGATACGTCCTCGAAATGGTAAAAAAAAACAAAAAAAAACATCTCTTTTAAGTTCGCATTCTTTTCTCAATGCACATAACACTTGTCCCACAACCTGTCTTAAAATACTGCAAATGACATGTTCACACACAAATAAAGGGATAATGACCATTTTCATAACACTTCAACAATTCACAACAACTCAATATGACTAACAAGCCTTCAAACTATCTTCATTAATCAACCTACAATCACACACAAGCAATTATTCACATTGCCTTTTTTTACCTTTTGTTTTCATCATTAGTATTAATCAATGTTGACAAGTCAACCCATCACCAAGTCTCATTACTTCCAAACATATACCACAAAAAATTACACACATTTCATACACTTAGCAAGGATTTAGAAATCTACTTTCCTTAGTCAATCGAATAATTACTCCAGAATTGAACATTCCCTTTCTGTTGAGCTTCCAAATTGATGCAATCTATAAAAGTATATATATTCACAATAAGGTTTTAAAACTAACAACACTTATATTATGATGTGTTTAGCTTTGACCCAAAAACTCACCCAATTTTATATTCAAGTCCCTAAATCTTTATGTCAATTAACATTTCAACTATCATATTTTTCAAGTTTCAAGCATAGAAATAAGTTTCAACTTTCCAAACACTAAAACCCTAATAGCTTTCATGTAATATAATACACCCGATATTTAAGTACTTATACCAATATACCAAAACTTGAATTATAACATGACAGCTATAAGAAAATTGTTGACCAAAACTAAACCCATTATCATTATGTATATACAAGGACCACTGTGTAAGATAGTTAGAACAATTTATTTCATCTACAATTGTTTTTCCATTTACCTAATGATTGTCACTGAAATTTCTTAAGTTGTAATCAATATAGCATATACAAAGTTGAACGATAAATTTTGCAACTCAGTTTTCTGTCCTTTCCCTAACCTACCATTATAATTATAATATATTGTTACTTCACTAAATAAATCTTAAAATATAATTAACATATACAAATATTTAACTTCAATATGTTGGATTGCTCAAAACCTCATCTCTTTCATTAATTGACCTCACAATGGATAAAAGTAATTTAACATTTTACCTTTTTGGGTATTACAATGATTCCACAAATAATTTATATAAAAATAAATAACAGTATATATATATATATATATTATTATCTATATCTCTATTAAATAAAGTAGATCTCTCTCAGAAGTGACTGAGGCGTCGGTCTCTCTCTCTCTATATATAATAGATATATATATAGGCATGCATTTAGCCATAAGATCAAATTTCTTTTATGATGTGAAGTAGTCGGCTTCAACCAGCCGCCACTTAGAGGATCGTTACATTATCCACCACTAAAATTCATGTTCGTGCTCGAACATAAAGTAAAAGAAAGTCAACTACTAAAGGATACCAAGAACCTGAGGTATGACTTTCAGAGTCATGCTCCTATCTCCAAGTGAACTCATCCTTATGACCATTACACAAAGATCAACTACAAAGAACTGAAATTCCCAATCAAGCTGAAGATCTATAAATTAAGAGTGATTATCAATCCTCAATCTAACACGTAAATTCAATCTAAACTGACACCCATTGGACCATAAAACAACCATCATGAGGAATCTTTTCTCACATAACCAAGAGAACATTCTAAATTGACACAAGCTACAACCAGAAATAAACTTCAATCAAATACCACACAGTCATAATGCTCACCATCACAGATCTTATCAAGATTTTCTTTTCACAACACAATTTTTCACGAGTTTAAGTTATAACAATCTTATCTTTAGACATTGGATACTCATCTATGGAGAATCATACTTATCTAACTCAAAGAATAATATGATCAGGTAAGCACCCAACAAGTTGTACACTCTAGGATGCAAAACATTTAACAACACTATCGGATAGCTGTAGCAATCCACGGAAGGTCTTTTATAAGTTCTCATAAGAAATTTTGCACATGTAGAATAACTAGTATCCTTCAACTATTTCAAACAACACCAAATCCTCCATAACTAAAATGAAAGTCTAACCAAGGATGTCACCCTGCTAGGAGAAAAATCATAGGATCGGTACACCCGATCTACCACTAGGAATTCACCCATAGAAGCAAAAACACACAGGAATGTAGAAAGTGAATCATACTCTAAACCATGTCCAGAATGAAATAGTTGGTCACATGAGAATATAAATAATCAAGGCCGAATAGTACAAGATACTCCTCTATAGGGCTCGTATAGATAAAATTTCATTCATCTGAATCCATCTCTCGATTTTTAACCACCTAAAATCAACCAATTGATCCTCATCACAATATTACAATTACTCTATTTGTCAAAACCCACATACTTATCCTAGTATTTCATTGAAGCTAACACTCTTAATACGAACAAACATCATAACAACACAAACCATTTACCTTACTCTCAAACTCACTAGTATCAAAATATCCTCAGACAACACATTGTAGCCTCTAAAAAAATTAAAAATATGACTCTCTCTTTCCATTTGAGCATTACATGACAGATGAGTCAAACCTAAGATTGATAGCACTAATTTCGAATCTAAATACTTTTCCTTTGAGGTACAATAATTGAATCACACCCAATCTCAACTTCACACAAACTATCACATATCATGTTTTAACTATCATATATACCCAGTATGTACCTCATACCAAAACTCAAAAAAATCATTGATTACTCCAATAATTTTTTATACTATAAGTTCATCATCTCTCGTAACCATAAAATTCCTATGTAACACATCAAAGTTCAATGTAACACATCATAACAGTATATATCATTGCATCAACAAAGTAGTTTCAATCCCCTCAAAATTCTCATTAATCATGTAGAATTGTAGATTCACACCGTTGTACATACATAAGTCACTTATCTTAATAAGAACAATATAACCTAGAAAAGAACACATAATCCCACACACATCATTGCTAGTAATCCAAATCAAAACTCAATCTTTATAAAAGTCGATGATAAATTCATAGTAAGTTTATACTGAATCACTTCACATATCACAGTCATATCTAACCTCATATTCAAAAATCAATAAATCCTTCAACCAAAAGCTAAGGATTTTATATGAGAGGTCTTATTCCTTCACTTTTCTTAAATTCTTCCTATGAGACAAAATTCTAAATATCTTGAACCCTTCAATACACCAGACTCTTGTTTCTTTTATTGATCTCGCACCAATCTTATTCTTTGGCCAACAACGCCTGACAATTGTTTTTACCTTATCTTCAAAAATACATTTTTTTAAGATAAACCCTTTCTTAGGTCCTTTGAAAATCAAATGACACACTTTATGACTCATAACATATACAAGTCCTTTCAAATGCTCAATATTTAATGTGATCGATCATTTTTTTTACCTTATCATTCTACACCTTGACAATATATACTACCATGAACATAAACTTACCTTTAAAAACTTGAACTTTTTTATCTCAACTGTGTAACACAATCTCATTATGTATTAACATTAGCTCATACATTGAGGATCCTTATGAATTCACATATCTTAAGCTATAATTAACCGCCTATCCATTTATTTTATCGTATCATTCGTTAAAAATTTAAATGTGTTAGTAACCAACTCAAAACAATACAAGTCTTATCATCACATTAGGATCAAACGCATGTAGAATTCTTTCTCAAATCTTATTCAACAATTTTTAACTGATATGAATGACATGTAACACTATCACCATAACTATAGTAAATAGATGGAACCACATGTCTCTATACTTCAATTCTCAATCCCTTTTGAAGATACCTCTTTAGCCCTTGTAATCAGACTCTCTTTTTTTTCTTTCTAAAGATCTACATTACACTATTCTTTTTATTTATGACTCTAGATCCTTTCAAAAAAATTTCAAGCAGTGTGTCAACATTTCCTATAACTTTTCGTGCAACCAAGTTACTCATCAAATAGTAGCAAATCTAACATTAGATACTTGCAAGTCATCATTACCAATAAAATCCCATTTAACCAACAATCTTTATCATATTGTTGTATCTCCATCATAATCCATCCCAAACCCTTATTACCATCATGCTTAGTTAACCATTGCCATCACCGTAAAGTTAACCTTATCATCGACATGACACCTCGAACTCAACTATACCAATCAAATTCAAATGACTAACTTAATTTTACAGACAATTTCTTTTTCTAAACTTAACTGCCTTCACACAAGTCTACTCTTTAGGACTTCCTTTACTTATTAGCTTGTCATTTCAATATTTATAAACTCCCTTGTACCTTAAGATTACATCATCGGTCCTCATTTTAACCTGGGGTACACTTCTCAAATTAACAAACAAATATGGTGTTAACAATCCACCACTACAATCTTCCTTATACACACTATATAACCCCAAACATATGTAGTAACAACCTAGTTCGTTTCTCAAATATGAATACAATATCAAATTTCATTATACGAGCATGTGGTACACCGTATAATTCCTTAAGTAGTTAGTGTTCATGCTCAACATGACATATCCGTTCTCATATATCACTAGTATCACATCGTGAAAGTCAATTAAATCCACCACTAGAACACATCATACCTATCTAAAAATTGTAATCCCATATATCAATCCATTTGTGGCCTAGTAATTTAAACTATACGACACTACTAATTGTGGGGGGGGGTTATTCTCTCATCCAAAACGATATTCATTCCTTTGTATATTAGGTCTATAACAAGAGTAACACACTTCATAACTCTAACCAAGTAAAAATTGATATAATTGTAATAGTCATATCATAATCCTTTTTGGTATACACTCAATCTATGAAATCACAAAAGAAATTCTCACCTCAATTGGTGCAACATTATTCGTATCATGACAACTTTCTAACTGTGTTCTCTACGGTTATAATATTCATTATCTAGTCATCTTATTAATTATTCAACTTTTAGTTATAGAACCACTAGAGTCATGGTCTATATCAGTCATATTCTATTCCCTTTGGTAACTAACTTTAAAATTTTAATACGTTTATGAAGTCCCTTAGACCATTGTTCAACTCTCATCATTTATAAATAAAAAAAAATGTTTCGTCGAGCCATCACCTAACTGAACTCTTTCAAATTGAACATTTCAAATCAGACCACACATTTTTTCTCGTAAGTCTATCACTTTCACCTTAGTACCAAATCTAACATTCAACAAATACACGACAAACCAACTACTCACATAAGGAACAACACATGAGGCCTCACATAAATGAGAGGCAATGGAGTGAAGCGATAAGAATCAAAACCGAATCAAGTATGCACGATAGAGATCCAAGAAGTGAAGATTTTTCCTAAAAGTCACTATAGCCTCTCGAAGATAAGTACAAACGTCTCCGTACCAATCCTCGAGACACTACTTAGACTCGACTTGTATACACGTAAGACCTATGAACCTGGGGCTCTGATATTATTTTATCACAACCCAAAATTATACGTGATGACACTCGTCTTATCTCACCAAGGCAAGTCAGCATAAAACACAATTGTTACAACAAAGTGTGAATATTTTATAATCAACTCAAAAATATCCCCAAAATCTGGTTGTCACGTGTACAAGCTTCTAAAGAATTACAATTGATTCAAAAGAAAAACTCAAGTCTCAAATGAACTTGTTTCTAGAAAAGAACAAGATCATAATTAATAAGAAAGAAAGTCTTATGAGACGACAAACAGCTACCTCACAAATCTCCAAAAAGCCTTAGAAAAGAAGATAATGATAAGTACCATAATGATCCAGGCTCACAACCTACAAAATTTTGTAGAAGCAAGGGGTGAGTACCAAACCAACCAAACCACACGGTACCAGCAGTAAATCCCAAAACACAATCTAAGGGGATGAAATAACGGGTACTTCCTACCAACCCCAAATGAACCACCATACTAGAAACCTGCATAAAAATCAACGTCAACCTAACAGCTCGCAGTTTACATAGCAACGTACGCAACCAACAACAACTAGACAAATTACATATCCTCCACAACATCACTTTAACCAATTAACATATCCTCCAACAATAATACTCAACAATTTACATATCCTCAATAACACACTTAACAAATACATATCCTTAACAAAAACACTTCACAAATTATATATCCTCAATAACAAGGTCATTATTCAACAATCCAATTTCCAAAAAAAGCAATCACAAGAGCAGCAAAATACAATATCAAGTTCACCAATGAAAAATATGTGCAATGCAATGGAATACAATGTCAAATATAATGATGCATGCTTGACCTAGTGATACAGACCTGTGTCTCTCAGTCTGGGACACATGGGGGACATATCTGTCCATTCATCTATCGTGGCATATGACATGACTCTCAATAATAGTAACCATCACCGCGCGTGATACGTTCCTCGAAATATAGTATCTATCGCGGTGCGCGATATGTCCCTTGAAATGGTACATCCTCTTTAAGTTCTCATTCTTTCTCAATACACATAACACTTGTCACAACCATGTCTTAAAATAATGCAAATGACATGCTCACACAAATAAACAGGATATGACCATTTTCATAACACTGCATAATACAACATCAATAATGACTCAACAAGCCTTTCAAACCATTCTACGTTATCAACACATCACACACAAGCAATTATTCACATTGCCTTTTACTACCCTTTGTTTTCATCATTAGTATTAATCTTGTGGATGAGTCAACCCATAACCAAGTCCTATTACTCCAAAACATATACCACAAGGAAATACACACATTTCATACACTTAACAAGGGTTTAGAAATCCATATGCCTTAGCCAATCGAATAATTTACTCCAGAACTTGAGCCTTCCTTTTCCTTTGAGTTGCCAAATTATTGTAATCTATTCAAGTTATCTAGTACACTAGGTTTCAAAAACTAACAACAACCTTCATATACGATGTTTTTTTAGATTTGAACCCGAAAATTTCCTCCAAATTATAATGAAGGTCCCTAAATCTTGATGCACTTACATTAAACTATCATATCTTTCAAGTGTCAAGCCTAGGGTTAAATTTTAACTTCTTCAAACACTAAAACCCTAATAGCATTCATGTACCTGATATTTAATTACTTATACCAATATACCAAATTTGAATTATAACTTGATAGCTATAAGAAAATTGTGGACCAAAACTAAATCCATAGTCATTATGTATATACACGGACCACTGTGTAAGATAGTTAGAACAATTTATTTCATCTACAATTATTTTTCCATAATTACCTAATGATTGGCACTAAAAAATTTTAAGTTTAAATCAATATAGCATATACAAAGTTGGACAATAAATTTTGCAACTTAGTTTTCTCTCCTTTCCCTAACCCACCATTATAATTAATATATATTAGACACTTCAACATAAGTAACTCTTAAAATAATTGAACATATATAATATTTACTTCAATATGTGGGATCCTCAAAACCTATCACTTTTTATTAATTGACACTAATTGATAAAAACAATTTAACAATTTAACTCTTTGGGTATTAATGATATATATATAATATATATAATATCTATAGATATATATATATTATTATATCTATATATATATACTATATAATAAGAATCAAAATTTCTTTTTGATTGAAGTAGTCGGCTTCGGCCAGCCGGCCCCCCCCCCCCCCCCCCCGCCACCCCCCCTTGTGCAGGTAAATATTTTTATCCCCCTATTTTGTTATTTTATTTTTTTTTTCCCCCCATTTTGCTGGGCTGTTTCCTACAAAAAAAACCCCCAATGTCCAATAGATTTCCTAACTAACAAATTAGTTGGTTGTATCTACTGATAAATTACCACTATTTTTCTAACGTGATTATATTTAAAACTTACAAATGAAATTTGTTAAACAGATTAACAACAACTAAGTATTTTAGTTGGTAAATACGACGAAAAAAAATGGCGTCAAATTTTCCAACTTTCTATTAATGGATTGCCAATTGAAATATTACTAACACACACTTTTTGTACGTAATATTACCAACAAAGTATATATTGATTGGTAAATATGACAAAAACTTTATTTATTTAATTTATAAAAATATTACCAAAGAATTACTTACCAAACATTTACCAACGACAAGATTGTGTTGCTAAATTTACCAACCAAATATAAATGTATTGGTTAAAATGTAAATAAACGAAAATGTATTTGTTTGGTAACTTGCAAATCCAATATCCAACAGTTGGAAAGTTTACAACCAATAAGGATTGTAGTTAAGTAATTACTAACATCATTAAAATAGTTGGTAATATATCAATCGATCATTAATCCATTGATAAAATTTACCAACATATTAATTATGAGTAGGTAATATTACATATGAATGTTGAGTTGGATAGTAACTATTATCAAGTGTGATAAAATTTATTGGTAAATTATTATTTACTAACTTATATTTGAATAGTTGGTAAATTTATCAGTTGAAGTTAAATTTTATGATAAATCAGCATCTAGTATTAAATAATAAGTAAATCTAACAATATAACATTAATCAATATTTTACACCGAATTTAAGCTTTAGTGATATATTAAATGATAGATATCAATTGTTATTTTGTAAAGAATCTAGCATTTAATAATAAATTGTCTTTACTTCTATAATATAACATTCACTAATAATTAGGGGGTGGGGGGCAACCTTATATCAATGGGAGTCAGCTGACACTGCTTCGTTGAAATTTTTTAGTATATATATATATATGTCTGAAAAAAATAAAAAGAAACATATAAATAATATTAATGATACTCCTTATCTAATTAAGGGAGCGCTTTGAGTTGTTGTCAGCGCCGTGAATGAAGGGTCATGCGTCACAGTAATGTCCTCATCCATCCTCCCTCTCCAGATTTCCCCCTCTCCCCCCTCTCTCTCTCCCAATCTCGCTTGTAACGACCTGTTTTAGTCGTTTTTGAGCAGCATATTTTTATTTCTGGATAAACTGACTGGTCGACGGATCCTCCCACGCCGGACCGGCATGGCACGGGCCGTCCGAGGGAGTCTCGTTTCCAAACACTTTAAGAATTTCGAAATTTGGATACTGAGATCGACTCTCTGAACGTCCACGAGGGGTGCAGGACGGACCCCGTCTCATGCATGACGGGCCGCACAGACTCTTTAATGAAATTGGATTCTCGGAACTTTGTGACGGAAGCAGCAGGACGGACCGTTCCGCAAGGCACGACGGGGCCGCACAGGCGCGTGACCCTAACTGGGTTCCGGATTTCTGTTAATATTTTAAGGGGGCGTTTTGGACTATTCCTGCTTATAATTCTAAAGTTAGTGGGTTTAATGTTAATAATTTAATTTACGTGGGGTTAAGGAGAGAACCTTGTAAACCGTAGTGGGTTTTTATCATCTTTTATCCTTAATTATATGCTAATTGAGGGTAAAAGTAAAAGGGTTTTGAATAATAAAATAGAAAGAACAGAGAGAGAAGGGATAAACGCACGGAGAACAGAAGAACGAAGAGGAAAGCACAGACTTTGAGGAATAGCTTTCTTGATCACAAATTCTTTCCGGTCCCGAGGTAGGTTTATGGTTTTATGCTATTTCATAGTAAACTCTTATAGCGAAATGATATGTTATTGGGTAGTAGTTAAACCTTCTATTCTTAATTAGTGTATGCATTAGGTGTTTTATATATAATTGTGATCAAATAAAACAGGATGAGGCCTATTGAAATTCTAATCTTGAAAACCCTCTTGTTTAATGAGGAGCCTTATATGAAGAAGGCTTGATGAACTCAAAAAATTGAGGTTAGAGGATCGGGTGTCCACGTTCCGACACCAAGGGTTAGTAATAAATATGGGATCGGTTTCCTTTCCGACACCGAGGATAGAATAAATAGGATCGGACCGTTCCGTCCCCAGGACATAGCAAAAATGGATCGGGTGTGCACGTTCCGACACAGGATAGTATGATATGGAGTCGGGTGTCCGTTCCTACACCAGGATAGTATGATGAGGATCGAGTGTCACGTTCCGACAGCCAGTATAGTAATGATAGGATCGGAGTTCACTGTCCGACACCAGGATAAAAGAGAATGAATCTTAATATGGTTACTATCCTTTTCAAATTAAATAAACCTATTTCCCAAATAGTATGGTATTGAGGCTTGAGTCTCATGGTGGCACTTGGCGTAATTTTAAATTAATGATTCAGTACTTGTTGTTGCTACTGTTTATATTGTGTTGATTTTAGATATTAACTGGTTATAATGCTGTTTCTATTTTGAGTTGGCCCTGATGATACCTACTCAATTCCTCGTGTTTTGTACTGACCCCTACTTGTAATTGTTTTTCTTTGTTATTTGCATAGTGCAGCAACGTAACCATCGTCTTCACTCAACCACCGCAACTCTAGCCAGTCTTCATCAACGTCGGATCTCAAGGGTGAGCTAATGCTCTAGCTTGGACCTTGATCAGCTTCTTCATGTCTGATGCGTTGAAGTTCCGGCAATGACTAGCTTTTTACTTATTTTAGCTTCTTAGATACTCTAGATTAGTAATTTGAGGATAGATTTCTTGTGGTATGACTTCCAGATTTGGGGATGATCAGTATATGAATTTTAGAAGTTGTAATTTAATTGATTTCGTTAATGAGTTTTTAAGTCTTCCGCATTATATTATGTTATTTTATGGTTAAAATGTTTGGGTGTTTAGATTTTGTTTTGGTTCCTCAGCGATATTAGGATAAGTGTTGGGTGCCAGCTCGCGAACCGTTTTGGGTCGTGACACTCGCTTGGCCTCTCTTCTCCCTCTACCAATCTCACTTTCCATATATACATATGCATATGTATAATATACAATTATCTAACCTATATACATATACAATCCATCTCTCTCCCACTCTATGTTCTCTGTCGCTTGTTTCTTTCCTCACTTTTTCAATCTTGCTCACCTCTCTCCTCACTCGTCAATCTTGTTTTCCATATATACAAATGCATATGTATAAAATACAATTATCTAATCGATATATGTATACAATTATACTCACCTCTCTCCCGCTCTCTATGTTTTATCATCGCCTCTCTCCTTCTCTCCCAATCTCACTCGCCTCTCTCCTTTCTTTCTCAATCACGCTTGCCATATACACAAATAGACATGCATAATAAATAATTTTTAGCCAATATAAAATTCACTCTCTTGCACTCTCTACCCTCTCTCGCTTGCCTCTCACCTCTCTCTCTCAGGATCACTCATCTTTCTCATCCCTATAATATATAGCTACAAATAATAATTATGAAACTATAGCTATGGAGCATAATTGGGATACTTTTGAGTGGCTATATGCGAATCCTCTCTCTCTCTCTTTCTTTATATATACATATATATATTAAGCTATATAATTATATATATATATATATATATACTATTTTTTAAATTTCATTCATGTGACACAATTAATCTATAGAGGTAACGAAATTTAGATATTTTAATTGTTAGCTGTTATGATTTATAATGCTTTTAAATAGTATATGTTATTTTATTTGTCACAATTAACGTGTGATAAATTTCAAAAGTCAACTAAATTTTGTATGTCTTTAATTTAATTTTTTTTTGTTAATTATTGTGATTTATTTGTTATCTCATCATCTAGCTCTTTTCTTGAGACTTACATAAATAAAATAACAAGTAAATAAATGTATATAAAAAATTAAAGCAAAGTGAAAGAGTAATAAATAAGATGTTTTTCTAGCTCGAGTTAATGACTATTTTCTAAAAAAATTAATGAAAATTACAAAAGCCCTATTTCTGAATATACCCTTAACGACCCCAAGCAACTCTAGTTAGTTTGTTATCCAAAAGAAAGTATCTACACTCTTAGGGATCGTTTGGTGTGAGGGATAAAATATATAGTTCTGGGATAAAAAAAAATAGCCATTGGATATTAGTTTGGTGTCTTGTTTCTTTGACATGTTTGAGATAATTTATTCTACCATTTATATCATAGTGATGGAATAAATTATTCTATATACAAGGTGAGAGAATAACTAATTTACAGTAATTTATTTTGAGATAACTAATTTCCAACCGAACGATTCGTATGTAGTCAATAATAATTGACCCAACTCAATTGTACACCCAAGTCAAGTGGAAAAATAATGAAACCCGCTTCAAGTATGTAAATAATTAAAAGCATTTAATGTAAAAAAGCATACATATATGTGTGGTCTTTTGTCTAATCCATTAGATAAAATAAGAGAAGAAAAGAGAAAGGGGAAAGAAAAGAAAAGAAAGAAAGAAGAAAAAAATTAATCTTATTAAATTAATAAATTATTGAAGAAAAAACTAAAAGAAAATATAATGTTAACAAAAGCCAAGAGAACAAAAGCCAAGAGCAGATTGTCTCCATCTTCAATCTTAGCTGTGGTAAATTTGGAAAATAAAGAAAATACAAGATATAAGAGCTAAACACCCCCTAAAATACGTACACTTAGGAGGAACAGAAATATTGAATAAAGCTTTGGTTTTTAGAGAAGGAATAGATACACCTATTGAAATATATTTAGCAGATGATAAAATTATATACCCTATAGAAAAAACGTAATTGTGTGCATTAAAATAAAATTTAATGTACCAAAAATTGAAATTTATAATAGGTCCAACTACTCAGTACATTAACAGATAGAAATATAGATCAAATCATTAGTTCTATATTGAAAAATTCTGAATCGAACTATCAACAGGCAAGTAGAAATATTTACAGCAGATGTAAAAACTATACATACTAAACAACAAACATAAAGTTCAACGGCAAAAATAAAATTGATAAAATAAAATAGAATCCAAGGTTTGGAGAAATAAAGAAATACAGATTAAGAGCTAAAACACCCATAAAATCGTACCTGCTAAATAGATTTTCAATAGGTGTATCTATTCCTTCTCTAAAATGAATTCTTAATTTACTAGATGATGATGTTAAATTACAAGAATATGTAATACTCTTAATATTGAAAGGTCTTAATACCAGATATAAAAAGAACAATTTATGAAAATATTGACATACGAGATAATAGAAGAAACCATCAAGGTTGGGCAAAATTAATTATCCGATGATTTTGAACAATGATTTATATGATGATTCAGAATGATTTTTAGATTTCAATTATAGATTTTTATACTTTAACAAGTCTGGAAAGAAACTAAAGAAGAAATAAGAACTACTGTGAAAAATTATAATGGAAAAACTTATACAAATATTTAGAAACCAGAGAACATAAATATTAAAATATATTTTTGCAAACATTATAATGAAATAACAACGATTAGACTACTTAACAAAAATATTATGAAAAAATATTTTATTCTAAAACTATGAAAGAATAATCCAATATCAAATCAAAGTAACTACCATAAACAAAACTAGATAGAAATAGAATATACGAAGACATAGCAGATGATTATTACAACTACTCACTAAAACAATACTAGCAAAACAAACCTTTTTATAGATATAATTTTTAAACCGAATATAACATATGTCTGTTATCTGAAAAAAAACAATATGAACAAAGAAATAACTATAGCAAACAACTGATAGAAAAAAATCGTTGAAAAAAGACAAGAGTTAACAAACAAAGAGTAATACTAGAATAAAATATGTTAGCAGGAGTATGTAATAAATCAAGATTTACACAAGAAAGTTATTTGATGCTAGAAATACAAAAAATTGCCTTGAATAAAAATTACAACATGATATAAGTTACAACTGAATCATAATGGAATAAGAAGAATTGCAGTAGACTAAAAAACATATGAAATCAAGAAGGTAGTAATAAAAATAATATTTTTTCAAATCTAGGAAGACGATATAAAAATAGAAATAACTTATATTTAATGTTAAAAAGGACAAAGCAAAATAGAAGACAGTTTAATAGCTATGGTAAGAATAACAAAGGAAAACGAAGAATATAAATCAAAAGAAATTGAAAAAATAAACACAGGCAAAACAGGAAGTACAACACCTAGAAGAAATAAAAACTCAAAAATAAGTGAATTAGAAAAAGAATTAAGCCTAAGCTAAAATTATTATATGAACCAAAAACAAAACAATAAAAATAATATAAAAGATAAAGAACTTTGAATTGCTAATGAAAATAATAAGATTAAACAAAATTAAATGAAAAATCTTGAAATAGACGAAAATAAATGAATCCGAGACATGAACATCAAAAATCCGAACTAAGTGATATAAGCGAACAAATACACAGACTCCTAGAACAAGTGAAAACCCGAAAAATTAGAACTAAATACGGAGATAAAATCAACCTAGCAAATCAAGAGTTAAAACCCCAGATCATAGTACTAGAAGTAGTCCCAAATGACAGCACCAACTTATTATACAGATAATTTGAACGATCGAGATAGAACAAATGTAATAATGGGAATAGTAGATTAAATAAAAAATGGCGCCTCACCAATACTGAACCATGGACTTTTTAGATCTAGATTTGTGGTATAGATATAAATAAACCATCTTCACTATGGGTAGGAAATATATCTAAAAACAATAGATAACAAATAACAACAAAGAACCGCCAGGATAATATAAAAGAAACATTTGTGGAACAACAAAATTATGATAGGAAATTTACCCCCGAAATATTAGAAACACTTAGGAGTGATACGAAAAGATGGATCTCCATCAACAACAAATATAGACAATACTAGATAAATATGATTAGAAATACGAAATGAAGTTGGTGGCATGATACAGAAATAAAGAACAAAATAGATAAAAAATAATAAAAGACACTTATGGACAAAATAGCATATTTAAAATGTGCTATATAGAAGAATACACATTGCATTTAAAGAATATTATTATAAAGAAAGGATATGATATAAATGAGGGCAAAAGAAATAAGACACATATTTTATTTAACAAATTACCAGAACCAGTTTTTAGTAACAAAATAATTAAAGATTGGAACCATGAATGAATTAACAGATACTTTAGGATCTCGAATAAATTTTTACATCATTGGTTTGTACAATTATGGTGAAAACCAAAAAGAAAAATAAAAATGGAGAAAGTACTAATTAAAAAATCTAGCACGTTGTAAAGATAAAACAGCACCACAGTTTTGGTTTGTACCGATAAATATTATAAAAAACAAAGACCTAAAAGATATAAAAATTATTAGAAAAAACAAAACTGATATAAATATACAAAAAACCAAGACAAAGATATTTATTAAAAAAAATTATAAATAAAAATACCGTATATACCAAGAGGCGCAAACTATCAGAATGTACTTGTTACAACTGCGGAAAGATAGTCACTTAGCTAGAGGATTGTAAGTTACCTAAAAATCCAAAAGGAAAACCAATTGCAGAAGTAATTATAGAATAATGAATAATATATGCAGATAGATTTACATAGACTATGAAATTTTAAGTGGAAAATTATAGATATAGAACAAAAAGTATCGGCATATAGAAACTGAATTAGACGATGAAGAAACAAATATTTATTAGATAATGATAATGAACGAAGACATCTATGTCCTAATATGAACATAAAAATAATTCCAAAGAAGAACTAATCAAATGAAAAGAATTATCAGAACAAAAAATTATATTTGATAATACCTCTTTGAACAAATAAAAGGAAAGGAATTAGACTTAAGTGTTGAAAAGTACTTGAAATACCTACTTTATGAAATTGGTTTTAGAAGAACAAAAAAGATGAATATTAATTGTACTGTAGCCAAAATACACATCATGGTATTGTAAAATATACAAAAGAACAGCACAAAATATCCTTTACTAAATAAGAGAATAATAAATAAAAGAAATCAAGGTATAAGAGCTAAAACACCCATAAAATACGTAACACTTAGGAGGAACAGAAATATTGATAAAGCTTGTTTTAGAGAAGGATAATACAACCTATTTGCAAAATATATTTAGCAATGAAAGAATTATATACCCTAAAAAGCGAATTTAGTGGCAGTAAAAGGAAACTTTCTACCAAAAAATTTAAAATTTAAATAGTGTCAACTCTCAGTAGCATTAACAGATAGAACGTAGATAAATCATTAGCTATATTGGAAAATGTCCCTGGTAATAGAACTAGCACCAGGCAGTAAAATATTTACAAATCAAGATGAAAAACTTATAAATACTAACAACAAAACATAAAGTACCGCAAGAAATAAAATTGATAAAATAAAAATAGAAAAATCCTTTTGAAATAATAATTAACTATAATCGACAAACAAGACTATAGCTACAAAGATTGACATAGAAGAGATTTAGAAATTGGTAAAAGAAATATTGAGTACTTCAAGTGTACCAATACATTAACTAGAACTACTCATCAGACAAGCACCATCCTAAAAGAAACTATAAATCCCACAAAATTTATTAGATAAAGAAGATATTAACTCATACCATTACTTTATAACGAGGAATAATAGACCAAAGAAGAATAAAATTTTGATAAATACAGGCACAAAGAAGAAAATTACATAACAAGAGTAATTGTTTAGAAACAGAATTATAAAAACAGGACACTTATGTGCCTGGATTACCTAGTGAGATAGTAACCACAAATGAAGAAATTATAACAGAAAAAGAATAATTATAGGCAGGAATATCCCTTCATAATACCATTCCAACATCTACCAAGGAAACCAAAGTATTACTTGGAATAAAATGTGTTAGAAAAGTCAAACATACACTTAGAAAATGAACAATTAACAATAACTTGCCAAAATAAGAAAATAATTATCCAAAAGAACAAATTGAATAATGAAATATATATATTATGCAAAATTATTGTAGAAGGATCCACAACAGATATTATACCCCCAGGGATAGATACAGGATCAGAAGCAAATATATGTAAATATAATTGGTTTGTCATAACAATAAAATGGGAAAAATTAAAACACCTATGGTAGTGACATGATTTATAATATGAAGGGTAGTATGATTACATTACGCAAGAATATAAAATCAAATATGGGACAAAATATACAATGACAGAAATGTACAATTTTTGAATTTACAACAAAAGATCTGTTATGTAGGAATGTCATTTCTAGAAAGATTTTATCCACATACTTATAACAAAAAACACAGTTGGGGGGGGGGGGTGGGGGGGGGGTGGGTTTAAATACCCCAATGGCGGAAAATAAATAATAGCAAAAAAGAGTACATACAAGCAACGTAAAAACCTTAGAATGGATAAAAGGATGGGAAAAATAAACATGAAATTGAAAATCTAAGTAAAATCAAATTACACAATTAGAAATTATCATATTTACAATAGATAAAATTACAATCATTAAAATGACAACGAATTAGCATAAATATAGTGAAAATCCCATTACAAGGATGGAAAAACATAAGATGAAAGTAAAAATTGAATCAATAAAAAAAAAAATGAACTAGTATTTACAAAAAACCATTAAAATATATTTTGTGATTAGAAGAATTCAAAATGCATATAATGAACTATTGAAAGAATAATTAATACAGAAAGCAATAGTAACATACAAGTCTAGCATTTATAGTTTAATTAACATAGTAACAAAAAGAGGTAACAGTAGAACGGTCATAGATTTAATCGCAACTTAAATGCTACAACTAAAACATATAATTACTCAATACCAAATAAGGTACTAAAATAAGACAGATACAATACGGAATATACCTCATTTTCCGTAAATTTGGATTTATAAATCAGGATTTTTATCACTTGAAAAACTAGAAGAAGAATCTAAACAGCTAACGCATTTTCTGTACCCGCAGGATTTTATGAATGGAATGTCCCCTACCATTTGGATATCAAAATGTCAACCAGATTACCTCTCCAGAGAAAGATACCATGGAAAAAATACTAGCTACAATGACAATACTTTGTCAAAAAATTGAGATATAGAAAACGAAGTACCAAATACTAAAATCACAGTTAAAAGTCAGTCAGCATGACTTCAAACAATATGCGGAGCTAAGTCAGCAGCATCTAAACCGGAGGTCATCTACAAAGGGAAGAAGTAAGGCATAAATATACAAATACAAATATGAACAAACTATTGTTCCAAACCATACCTCCAGAAAATACCGAAAAAAGATAATTTTGTACCACCACAATAAATACTACAAAGCCAGTTTAAGACTCAAACTAAACAAACACTAACCATATTCCAGAATGTATATAGAAAATATTCATAAAATACAAACCTTTTTTAACCTCAAACCCCAGAGCAAAAAATTCCTAAAATCCAATGAAAAACTCTATACCCCAACACCTACAAGGTACAATAAACTCATAGCAACAACCGGTACAAATGCAAACCTAGTAAGTCAACTATCTACAATTAAGGACTGATAAGTACAGTATATTACTGTAACAGGAGAAGAAGTAAGCTAAAATACCAGAGCTACAATAATTAATTTAAATGCACTGTAAAGAAGACTAAAGGAACAATTATTTTATTAAAGTGTGTACTCCAGCTACACAGAGATATTATATGACGAATAAAACCTACAATACAAGTGATAAAATTGGATTCACCAAGGAAAATGATTAATCCCAGAAAAAATAGACGTACAAGAAGAGATTACAAAGGTAAATACCCAGAATTCTATGCGAACAAAAGGACTAATTGGGAATAGCTACATATTGAACGAACTATCAACAACTATCTAAATGAAAATGGCAATTTGGAGTCTATTACATACAACCGCGACCCAACGATGATTAACTCAATTGCAGAGAGCAAGATCAGCAGATATGGAGGATTTACGCAATGGAATATTAAAGCTTGCTGAAGCCAGAACAAACACTTACCCATAAGACTATCAGGAGAATTTCATTTCTCCAAGTCTTATGACACAGATACTGCAAACTAGTAGGACCAAAATAACCCAGACCACCATGCAACAAAGAAGACAGAGAAGAGTACTAAACGTCCCAGCGGTCAGCTAGAATGAAGTACATGTGGGGTAAAAATCATAAGTTATGTCGGCCATAATAAAAAGTAAAGGTCACTGTAAAGTAATAAAGTAAAAATAGTAATGTCGGCCATATAAAAAGTAAAGGCCATTATCTGTAAAAGTCCTTTTGTTTTCTTGCGTCGGCCGAATTAAAAAAGCATGTATAAAGTAGTGTGTAAGAGTAGATGTGGCATCTGGCCAAAGTAAAGCGTTTTTTTTTTGTATAAAAAGGAGGGTCTTTTCCCTCAGAATAAAACAGTCCTTCCAAGAACTCTCTCTTCTTCTAATTCTGCTTCCACTTCAAATTGGTATCAAGAGCAGTCAGTACACCAAAATAAGCTACAAAAATCTAAAGCTATGGAAACAAATCTGATATGCCAAACCTACAGAAACAGGTTACTCTATTACATTTATGAGTAGCTAAACTGTTTTATTCCTAATAATCTATTGTTGATTATAATTGTTTATCATGTTTTAGAAATAATTTAAGATCGAATATACATATTTATTTTTGAATTGCTTGATAAGAGAATTTGCCTGATTAAGATAGTTGTGAGGATGGTTTGCATGTTTCTTGTTCCAACCTGAAAAAGCTATAAATCAATAGGGCGTACATCATAAGTGTTTTATGCTTCCACCAACTTTCAACTCCCTAATTCAGCAGACTTCACATATTGAAAGTAAAGAATTGTGGAAAATTAAAAATTTTAATGTCACCATCAATGACTTAAGGTCTTCTAAATCTCTGATCTCTACATATAGAGCACTGTAAATCAATGAATACCTTTAGCCATTGATGGAGACATCAAGTTTCTTAATTTTCCACAATTCTTGACTTCCACTATTCGAAGTTTGTTGAAGTAAGGAAACTGAAAGTTAGTGGAAGCATAAAACACTTATGTTGTTAACACTAATGATGTATAGCTTTTCCAGACCTGGACAAGAAACCTGCTGACCGACCTCACAGAAGACATAGAAGAACATAATACGTCTTATTACCTTCATATGTTGACTTACATGTTTTACAATGTTTTAATTAAACTAACCTACTAAAAAGGAAAGAAAAGAAGCTTGAGTCGAATAATTTGTCCTTCTAACTTGATTATAATTTGAACCCTTTTAACAATTCAAAGTTTTTATAATTGCAATGCCATAAAATTAGTTGCATCTTCATGTGTTTTCTTTTACTGTTTTAACTTAAGATTTTGTAAGTTGACAGAGTCAAATATTTCAGTTTTCATTATTTAGGAATGAAATCAGATTAGCTATTTGTTTGAATAGGACTTTGTTGGAGTTATTTTAGGAGTAAAGGTTATTATTTAGTTATTATATACAATCTACATACCTGATGTAAAAAAGAGTTCTAGTTTAAATTTCAAACAAATAACATTCTTCTCAGTTTCATTTTCTGTCATACTACAAATTTCTTCTTTTCAATTCTCTGTGAACTTTTATTTCACTATTTTCCCTTCTCACATTATCAGAAAAGAAGTTTATAAGTAAAATGAGTTCAAATCGTCAATGGATGTACAAAAGAGTAACAAAAGGTCTGTATGATCCTGAATTCCTAAGAGTTGTACAACAATTTATTGAGTTCGCTATGAGTCATCCAGAAGGAAGGGATGTTGAGAGACTAAGGTGCCCATGTAACCGAAAGAAATGTCAGAATAGAAACTTTGAAAATGTTCATATTGTCCATGGGCATTTATTAAAATACCGGGATATCATGTATGGTATTTGTATGGAGATAGTGAAGTTGCAGAACTATAGATCAAAATGAAAGAATGCACAACTGGAAACATACTATGAATAACCTGTTGGTTGATGTTAGTGAATTTGATGATCCTGGACCTAGCACATCTTATCATAGAATGGTTCATGACGTTGCTGGTCCCGCATTTGTTCCAGATGATATGGAGGAATTACCTAATCCTGTTGCATAACATTTTAATGATATGATTGATTGTGCAAATCAAGAAGTGTGGCCTGGTTGTGAAACACACTCAAAATTATCTGTTATTGCTCGTTTGTTGCATATAAAGGTTGAACATCACCTCTATGTAAGATGATCTGATTATATTTATCAATATGTGAATAAGATGATTCCTCCTGATAATGTGATGCCAAAAAATTTCTATGAATCTAAAAAGTTAATGAGGGGAATGAACATGCTTGTTGAAAAAATTCATTCTTGTGTTAATGCATGCATGATTTATTGGGGAGAGGATAGTGAACTTGTGAATTGCAAGTTTTGTAGTCATCCCAGGTATAAGCCTACAAGTCAAAGATCTATTCAAAAGAAAAATTGTGTACCATTCAAATAGATGTATTACTTTCCTCTTACTCAACGACTGCAACGAATGCATGCTTCCACAACAACTGCTTCACACATGCGATGGCACGCTGAACATGAACTTGAGGAAGGTGTGATGCGTCACTGTTCAGATGCACCTGCATGGAAGCACTTTGATAAGATGCATCCATCTTTTTTAGAGGAAAGTCGTAATGTTAGATTGGGACTGTCCAGCGATGGGTTTCAGCCATTTGGTCAAACAGGAAAGCAATTTTCATCTTGGCCAATAATTGTGACACCATACAACTTGCCTCCTTGGATGTGTATGAAAGATCCATATTTATTTTTATCTGTTATAGTTCTTGGACCAAAGAATCCTAAGCAGCAACTAGATGCTTTCTTGCAGCCTTTGATTTCTGAGTTGAAGAACCTATGGAATATAGGTGTCAACACATATTATATCTCTAAGAAGAAAAATTTTCAAATGTGAGCTGCACTGATGTGGACAATCAGTGACTTTCCTGCATATTCAATGTAGTTTGGATGGAGTACTGCAGGCAGGCTAGCTTGTCCATACTGCATGGATAATTTTGATGCTTTTACTTTGACAAAGAGTGGCAAGCAGTCCTGGTTTGACAACCACTGTAAGTTTCTGCCGCTGAATCATCCATACAGAAAGGATAAGAACTCATTTAGAAAGAACAGGGTATTAACCATGCCGCCTACCCTATTACTGTCAGGGGAAGATGTCTTAAAAGAGATAGAAGAACTAGGACTTAAAAAGGTAATAGAACTTGGAGATGACATTATTAATCGTCAGATTGATAAGTTTTCTAGTTGGAAGAAGAGAGCACATTATGGGATTTTCCATATTAGAGTACCAATCTTTTTCGGCATAATCCACATTGAGAACTTCTTTGATAATGTTGTGTTCAACACAGTGCTGGAGGTAGATGGTAAAACAAAAGATAATCCCAAATCAAGAGAAAACTTGAAATAGTTCTGTCACGCCCTAAATTACTAGTTATTGATGGAAAGTACCCGAAAGCTATTTACACACTGAAAGAAGATTCAAAAAAATTGTTGTGTGAATGGATGAAAAGTCTAAAATTTCCTGATGGATATGTCTCAAATATGGGAAGGTGTGTGGACATGAAAAAACACAAGTTATTCGGTATGAAAAGTCACGATTGTCATGTATTCATGCAAAAATTGGTACCTGTTGCATTCCGTGAGTTATTACCCAAAAAAGTGTGGGAAGCACTTACAGAGATGAGCCTTTTTTTAGGGATATCACTTCTATAAGTAATAGGGGTGAGGAGGGACTGCGGAGGGCGGAAAGGAGGAAAAAGACGGAAAAAGGGATAGCACAAGAAGGCATATTGTGACGGAGGCAATGTCTTGCCATCTTCTCTTTCCTCCTCTCCACAAAGAAATACCTGAAATACTTTGTAAATTAGAGAGAATATTCCCTCCTAGCTTCTTTGACTCAATGGAGCATCTCCTTGTGCTTCTCTCTTACGAAGCAATGATAGATGGTCCGGTACAATATCGATGGATATATCCATTTGAGAGGACGACTTTTCTTTATATATCAAGTCTTTATTTTTTTTGCAATAAACGTATTTTTATTAATGCAACTAAGGCGTCAATAAAAGCTTATGGAAGATCCCAAGCAACCCTCAAACCCTCCCCTTCTCACCTAGCCTAAATAACCTTACAGTCCTTATGACAATCCAAATCAGTATCTCTAATATAAAGTTATTATCTAAGTAAAGAGAACTTGAAAGATCAAATAACCTCTTGTTTCTTCTTAAGTAGATGTGTAGGTCAGTAAGTCTTGAGAACATGAAATACTATCACATACAAGATTTTTATAAGGACTTCTATAAACCTCTTTAAGTTAATAAGTATATGATATTTTATACTCCCCCTTATGATCTGTTTGTATATATAAATTGATAATCTGCCAGAATTCACATATGAAACATGTTTCTTATCTTTCAAGAAGCATATTGGGCAACTCTATGTGATCTGGTAGTCTCCTGTCATTTATATAGTGTGTATGGACAAAATTAATCCACAAATTTTCCTTGTTCTGACTTAATAACAAGAACAATTTTCATATTGCAACTTGATTGCAGGTCTTTAAATAATTATTCAAGCCTCTTGAACCTTCAGGAAGAGTCGCCTTGTCCCAGGCTACAAGTTTCCTTTTAGTAATATTAATTTCACCTGTTCATAAATATTTCCTACACACAATTTCGATGAGTTTAATAACCTTTTGTAACACCCTGTATCCAAAACAGATAAAAAATCATCTTTTCAGAATGTCTGCAGGTGCACCAGACGGTGGCCATCGAAGGACCGTTGCCTGACCCACGGTCCATCCTGCACATCCGTCAATGGAGTCAGAAACCCCCAAAATCTTAGCCCAGGAAAATTTGACTAAGTGTCGAATGTCGGACGGGTCCGTAGGTCAAACTACGGTCCGTAGTCTACGTCCGTCCATTAACACCCCATTTACCCATTCACTGACAAGAACCACGATTGACCAGCATGGTCTGTAGATGGACCTATGGACCATAGGTCAGACCGTAGGTGGAAGTTAGCAAAAAGTTGGGGGGGGGGGAAAATGATCACAAATTTTAGCACAAAATTAATTAGGTGTCCATTACCTAACAAAAGATAGACAATTGAATTATCTTTCCATAGCCACCGACCTTGCTTAAATCAGACCTCTGATTAAAATTTATGCCCGTTTTAGTAAAGGCATGTCGAAAAGACCCAACCTACAGACTCAAACGATGAATGCCAATTGAACGATGGCCCGTCAGTCTAGGTCGTCGTTTGGTCCGACGATAATTAACTCAGGGGTCTTTTGGTCTTTTCCCACTTCGTTTAAACCCAAAGATACGTCGTTTTGACCCTAAATCATCAGATTTTAGTCAGTTAAGCTAGAACATAACAAACTTACTAGTCAATGATTACTCACAAAACTTAGACAAATTAGAACCAAGAAGGATAAAAAGGTCAAGAACCATGTTCAAGAACGCAACAAGTTTCTAGCACGTTCCACCCGCCCACATTTAAGTGTTTTCTCCATATTTCCTCACCAGCCATGTGGGATTCACTAGTGGTTCCTTTACCCATTGGGTCCCAGTTCTCAATAGATTCTTGATTCTCTATCTGATTCGAAACCTACGGGTTTCTAGAACACTCAATAGAACTTCCATCGATTTCATTAGGTATATATCCCAAATGAGATTATCATGTTGTTACTTAGATTATTGCAATGAAGTTCACTAACCAAAACTAGTATTTCTTTAGTTCTTGCATTTACCATGATGTCAGATATTTTCAGTACTTCAGATATCCATACCTTAGTTATAATGCATATTACCAGATTAAATTGTTTGCTTCTCCGTTTGCACTAGTTTGAGCTATCCAGTATTTTACAGAACCTCAGTCTAATCAGTTAATTACATAATTCATTGGGAGTAGCACAATACGGAGTAGGACTAGGGTTCAGCGTACCCAATTAGTCCTATCACTACTAGCCAAGTAGGTTGTAAGTCCCCTCTATGGGCAATCAGTATAGTGATCACGCCAGCATGTCTTTATACCTTTGGCTGGTTATATTGAGTCCTCTTGATGAGACATATACATTGGACTCCATATTTAGCTCATGTGATTTTAGTATCGGTTATTAGTAGTTCCCACAGTTCAGTCAGACTCTCTTGCATTGACCATTTTTCAGTATACACTATATTCAGTTTCAGCATATTATAAATTGGTAATTGCATTCAGTTAGCTCAAAAATTTAGTATATCCTGTTTCAATTATTATACTTGCTTTTGTGCTTGTTCATTTATGTTTTATTTTGGCTTTATTCTTTCCTACATGCTCAGTACCTTTCAAGTATTGACGCATACGTGCGTTACATCTTCTCGTGATGTAGGTTCAGGTTCTCAGCATCCATATCACGCATAAAACGATTCCTAATCTCTAGTTCAGCAGATTCAGTGGTGAGTTCTCATTCTCCGAGGACATTAGTCATAGTTCTTTTCAGTCTTGTAATCATTTAGTTTCAATTTTTACTAGACTTAGCTTGGGCTTGTCCCGCTATTTCTAGTCCAGTTTAGACGCTATTTTCATACATAGCTAGTTTCATCTTAGTATTGAGTTAATAACTTCTTTGTATTAAACTCATTGATTTCATTTATCATAGTTATAAAATATGGATATTCCCCATCTTTTCAGTTTAAAATCATGATTTAATTTTCACAACACTTTATATTCTTTAGTATGGTCATGATCATGCCAGCAAGGTTAGCTTAGGATCACTGTGGTCCAAGGTTCCATGTCCGCGTCTTGGGGGTAGCTCGAGGCGTAACAAAACTTGGTATCAGAGCACTAGGTTCAAGAGTCCTAGGATGTATGAAAAGTCGCACTAAGTATTGTCATTTTCATGGGTGTGAAGTGCACAACATCTAATAAGAGGGAGGCTACAAAGTATTTTAGGAAAACTTCACTTTCTTATTACTCTTATCGTGCATAAGGTATGATCTTATTCCACTCTAACTTGAGGTTCTAAGTTTCAGATCATGCCTTCTCATAGAGCTAACCTAGGATTGTGAATTCCAGGGATGAAAGCGCAGCTCCTCCTGTCCCAAATCAAGAAGTCTCTAATGTTGAGTTCAGGAATACCATACAGATGTTGGCTCAGACTATGACTAACCAGAACAATCGGGTTCATGCTCATGTTAATGAAAATGGTGGATCAGTAGAAGCAAGAGTCCGTGACTTTGTTAGGATGAATCCGCCTAAGTTCTTAGGATCACAAACTAATGAGGATCCTCAGAATTTCTTGGATGAGATCAAGAAGATCTTTGAGGTAATGCAAGTCGCTGGGAATGATCGGGTTGAGTTGGCATCATACCAGTTGAAGGATGTTGCTTACATATGGTACATTCACTGGAAGGAAAATAGGGGTACAGATGTAGCTCTTATTACTTGGGATTGCTTTAGTGAGACCTTTCTGAATAGGTTTTTCCTAATAGAGTTGAGAGAAGCAAAATCTTAGTAATTAAGGAACTTGAGAAAGAAAAACATGGAAGTCCAAAAGTATGGACTCAAGTTTAACCAACTCTCCAGGTATGCTCCTCACGTGGTTGCTGACTACAGGGATCAGATGAATAAGTTCTTGTATGGAGTGTTGGATTCGATGAAAACTGAGTGCAGGAGTGTTATGTTAATTGGGATATGAATATCTCTATGCTTATGACTCATGCTAAGCAGGTTGAGGGTGATAAGCTTAGGTAACAGGCTAAGGAAAATAAGAAGGCTAGGACTGGGAACTATGACTATTCTCATCAGAAATCGGGTGGTGGAAATCGCTCGCAGAGTCAGCAGAAGTTTTCAGCTCCAGCCCCTTCGTCGGCTAATGTTCCACCATCCAAGAACAGGTATGACTAGAAGGGTAGAGCATAGTATCTACGTCTCAGGGAAGTGTTTAAGGCACCAAGACTAACCCCACTTTCCCTAAGTGTGGTAAGAACCGTCCGGGTGAGTGTCTCGCAGAGAAAGAAGGAATTTTTGGGTGCGGTCAGTCTGGTCACAGGTTTAGGGATTGTCCTTCTAGATAGGGTCAAGGATGTGGTAATGGTAGAGCTCAGTCTACAACTTTAGCAGCACCAACAAGTCCCCGTCGACTCAGTATACTCATCTCGTAAGGTGGTGGCAGCGCCAAGACAGGTTACATGTTCTTCCAGGTCGCCAGGACAGGAAGGTTCTCCTATTATCACTGTACGTTACTAGTCTTTGATTTGATATTTAATGCATTGTTTAGATCCCCGGGATACTTTTCTCTTTGTAACTCCTTACATAGAAGGTCCATCTTTTTCGTCCAAAAACTCTCATCAGAACCCTTCTCATCTATGCTTCGTCAGGGGGTGGGTTGTGAGTCGGTGACCAAGTTATAGCTAGACGGTAATATAAACTTTATCCAGTCACCGAGTCTCTCAGAAATCACCTCAACAGTCTTGTAAGTGTAGAAGTGTTAGACTTCGATGTATTCTAGTATGGATGGGCTACATTGCTCCCTATGCCTCAGTCGATTGTCGACTATGGATTTCATTTTCCAGTTTCCAAAAGAACCAATCCTAGAATGGAGGGTAGTAAGCTTTAATTTCTATGGTCCGATTCATTTCTTACCTTAAGGGCAGCAAAGATATCTCTAAGGTTAACTCTATCATCTAGTTCGGGTTTGGATCTAACGCGGAAACTTCCAAACGCTTGAGTCCAGTGCCAGTAGTCTGTGAGTTGCTAGAATTATTTTCAAAAAGATATTTCCGGAGTCCCCCTCTTCCCTCTTGAAATGGGAAATCGACTTTGGAATTGATGCCTTCCAAATACCCAGCCTATTTTATATTCCTCTTTAAATAAATGGCTCCAACATAGCTTAAGGAATTAAAGAAACAATTGAAGACCTCTAGATAAGGTTTTCATCAGACCTAGTTTTCACCGGGGGGGTGCCCAGTGTTTCGTAAAGACAAAGGATGGTTTCTCTCTTAGAATGTGCATTGACTATAGGCAACTTAACAAGGTCAAAATCAATAATAAGTATCCCATGCCCAAGATTTATGACTTGTTTGACCAACTTTAGGGTGCTAGTCATTTTTCAATGATAGACCTCAGATCGGCTTATCATCAGCTTACAGTCAAAGATAGTGATGTTCCGAAAACAACCTTTAAACATTGGTACGGTGATTACAAATTTGTAGTTATGTCGTTTGGATTATACAATGCTCATGCAGCTTTCATGGATTTGATTAACAGAGTATTCAAACAGTACTTGGACTTGTTCGTTATTATTTTTATTGATGATATCCTCATTTACTCGAGGAATGTGGAAGAACATGAAAATCAATTGAGAATTGTTCTATAGATTCTCAAGGATCGACAATTATTTTCTAAGTTTAGCAAATGTGAGTTTTGGTTGCAATCCGTTGCTTTCCTTGGTCATATTGTATCTAGCGAAGGGATTCGAGTGGATTCACAGAAAATAGAAGCAGTGACCCAATGTCTCAAACATACCTCTGCTACAGACATCAAAAATTTTTCTTAGTTCTATCGGGTTTCTTATCAAGGTTTCGGGAAGGGATTTTCATCCATAGTCTTACCATGACTAGGTGAATCAGAGATGGGCAAGTTTTTCAATTGTCAGATGATTGTGGCGAAAAGCTTTGCGAATTTGCAACTACCAATGATTACAACTCCTGAACTCTACCAGAGGGTTCAGATGGTATGTGATCTATTGTGATTATCCAGAGTTGGACCTAGGTTTGGTGGTGTTTTAGCAGAAACGATAATATGATAGCTTATGCCTCTAGACAACTTAAGGTTTCATGAGAAGAACTATCCAATCATGCCCAAGCTTGCAGCAGTGGTGGTTTTTTGCACTCATATCGGAGACACCTACTGTGTATGTGTTCAGGTTGATATGTTCACTGATCTAAAGCCTTCAGTATGTGTTCATCCATAAATAGTTGAATCTTCACCAGAGGATATGGCTAGAGTTCCTTAAGGATTATGATATTGAGGGTGCAATCTCCATCCGAGTAAGGCAATTTAGGTTAGCATATGCCTTCGTAGATTTATCTATGCTAGGGTGTAGCCATGTTGGGTGTACAGAGGGGGGAAAGAAAGGAAGGTGTGATAGTGTTGTGAAGGATGTTTGACAGGGGGCTTGGGCCCTCGTGTGGGAGTTTGGGTGGTGGGTGCTGCGACATTGGGGGGTCGTATAATGGGGCAGAATCTTTTTTTTGGTAGTGGAGGTTAAGGAAAAGCAAGATAGTGATCCTAATCTTGGCTTGAAGGCGTAAGGGTTACACAGTCCACACTCCGACGTGGAGGTTTTCTTCAAATAGGCCATGGTGTATTCCTATTAGGGTAAATTGGTGTAATTCCTGATTTTGGGTTAGTGAGACAGTACCATTCATATACCAAAAGCGTATGATATTCCATCAAATGCCACTAAGCTGTACCACATTTGCAGAATCTTATTAGTGGAATGACCTGAAGAGGTACATTGTGGATTTTTTGTTGTGAGTAAGTTCCCCATTGCAAGCAGTCAAGGTAAACATGTAGAACCCAGGAGGTATGACCCCAAGAGATTCAGATATTCCTACTGGAAGTGGGATGTGATAATATTGGATTTCATCACAGGGTTACCTCGTACTCGCAGACAACATGACTCCATTTGGATGATAGTTGATAGGATGACTAAGTCTTCTCGCTTTTTAGCTGTCAAGACAACAGATTCGGCAGAGGACTATGCCAAGTTTTACATTAATGAAATTTTGAGGTTTCATGGGGTTCCTTTGTCTATCTCTCAGATAGAGGTCCTCAGTTAACCTCTCATTTCTGGAAGTCAATTCAAAAGGGTCTTGGTACTCAAGTTAACCTTAGCACAACATTTCATCCACAGACAGGTGGATAGGCAGCACGTACCATTCAGACCCTAGAGGATATGTTGAGAGCTTGTGTGATCAATTTCAAGGGTATTTGGGATGATCACCTTCCACTGATTGAGTTCGCCTACAACAATAACTACTATTCAAGGATTCATATGGCCCCTTATGAGGCTTTGTATGGGCATTGATGTAGATCTCCCGTTGGTTGGTTTGAAGTAGATCAAGCAGCTTTGATAGGGTCAAATTCAGTTCTTTATGCTATGGATAAAATGCAACTCATTAGAGATAGACTTAGGACAGCCCAGAGTCGTCAGAAATCTTACGCAGATGTAAGGAGAAGGGAACCAGAGTTCCAAGTTGATGACTGGGTTTTCCTATAGTGTCACCTATGTAAAAAGAGTGATGAGATTTGGCAAGAAAGGGGAACTTAGTTCTCGATATGTAGGCACTTACAAGATCTTGAAAAGGGTTGGCAAGGTAGTATATAAGTTACAGTTTCAAGCAGAACTAAAAGCAGTACATCCAGTCTTCCACATCTCGCTCTTGAAGAAGTGTGTGGGTGACCCAACCTCTATAGTGCCATTAGAGAGTGACGGTGAAAGATAGTCTTTCTTATGAGGATGTACAAGTTGAGATTCTTGACCATCAGGTTAGAAGGTTGAGAAATAAAGAAGTCTCTTCAGTCAAGGTTTTGTGGAGGAGTCAGCCCGTAGAGGGAGCTACTTGGGAATCAGAAGCATCTATGAAAGCCAAGTATCCTCATCTTTTTCCTTCTGATTCCACTACTGCTTGAGGTAATAGTTCCTCTTCAGTTTTCCAGTCATTCATGCATAAATTCAGTCTTAGAATCATGTTCCCTATGTTTGTGCTTGTATTTTCAGTTAATTTGCATGTTCTCGGAACTCAATTCAAGTTCGAAAGTCAGGTCTCGGTGTTTAGTAGTAGGGTTTGCAACTCTCTCCCTCTATTCTGGCTAGTATAGTCTTCATTCGAGGACAAATGTTCCCAAGGGGGAGATAATGTAACACCCCGTCTCCAAAACAGACCAAAAACCAGTTTTTCAAAAAATCGATAGGTGCAACAGAAGGTGCCCATCGATGGACTGTAGCCTGACCCAGGGTCCGTCCTGCACATCCGTCGATGGAGTCAAAAACCCCCAAAATCTCAGCCCAGGAAAATTTGACTAAGTGTCGAACAATGGAAGGACCTACGTTCCGTAGGCTAGACTACGTTCCATAGTCTGCGTCAGTCGATCAACACCCCATTTACCCATTCTCTGACAAGAACCACGATTGACCAGCATGGTCCGTAGATGGACCTACGGACCGTAGGATGGAATTTAGCAGACAATTAGAGGGGGGGAAATGCAGTTGGGTCAACTTCAAATAATCATAACTTTTAGCACAAGATGAATTAGGTATCCCATGACCTAACAAAAGATAGATAATTGAATTAGCTTTGCATAGCCACTGACCTTGATAAAATCAGACCTCTAAGTAAAACGTTATGCCCTTTTTAGTAAAGTCCTGTTGAACAAACCCAACCTACGATCCCAAACGATGGACCATCGATTGAATCGATGGCCCGTCAGTCCAGGTCGTCGTTTGGTCCGACAATAATTAACTCAGGTGTCTTTTGGTCTTTTTACACTTTCTGTAAACCCTAAGATACGTCATTTTGACCCTAAATCATTATATTTTAGTCATTTTAAGCCTAGAAACATAACTAAAACTTACCTAAGTCAAATCATTAAACAAAACTTAGAAAATTAGAAACAACAAAGGAGAAAAAGGTCAAGAACCCTAGTTCAAGAATGCAGCAAGGTTCCAGCAGTTCCAGCCCCGAAATCTAAGTGTTTCTCCGTGAATTTCCTTACCAGGTATGTGGGATTTCACTAGTGGATTCCTTTCACCCATTGGGTCCCTTGTTTTCAGCCAGATTCTTGATTTCCATATCATTATTAAACCTAGGGTTTCTAGAACACCAATAGAACTTCCTGAATTTATTAGTTATATGTTCCAAATCAGATTATCATGTTGTTACTTAGATTATTGCACGAAGTTCACAACCCTAGCTATGTATTTCTTTAGTTCTTGAATTACACATGCTAGGTCAGATATTTCAGTTACTTCAGATATACATACCTTAGTTATAAATGCATAATTACAAGATTAATTGTTGCATTCTCAGTTTGCATGTTTAGTTTTTGAGTTATCCAGTATTTATAGAAACTCAGTCATTATAAATTAATTACATAATTCATTAGGAGTAGCATAATACCGAGTTGGACTAGGGTTCTGCATACCCAATTAGTCCTAGAAATACTAGCCAAGTATGACTTTATACCTTTGGCAGGGTATATTGGGTCCTCTCGATGAGGAGTAATCGACTACGTTGGCTCATATGTTCTATTATCCGGTTATTAGTTGCTCCCGTAGTTCACTGAGACTCTATGCATTGACGATTTAGAAGATACTAAGTAGTCAGTTTCAGAATGTTATAAATGGTATTGCATGCGTTAGTCAGAAAGTTAGTATATCCGGTTCAGATTATTATACTTGCTTTTGGCTTTCAGTTATGTTATTTCAGTTTTATTAAATCAGACATGCTTCAGTACCTTCAAGTACTGACGCATACGTGCGTTACATCTTCTGTGATGTAGATCAGGTTTCAGCATCCGATCACGAATGATCGATCCCAATCTCTAGTTCAGCGGATCCAGGGGAGTCGTCATTTCCAGAGGGGACATAGTCAGGGTCTTTTTATTGTTTTTTTAATCCTTTTGTTTCAGTTTTGCTTAGACTAGCATGGGGATCGGTCCCAATATTTATAGTTAGTTTAGAGAATATTTTAAAAATAGTTAGTTTAGCTTAGTATGTGAGTAAGAACTTCTTTGGATTAAACTCTTGATTTCTTATATCCGTTATAGTATGGGTAAATTCCCCATCTTCTCAGTTTAAAATTATGATTTATCTTCTGCAACAGTTTATATTCTTTAGTATGGTCATGATCACGCCATCAGGGTTAGCTTGGGATTACTTGTGGTCCAAGGTTTTATGTCCGTGTCTCCGGGATTGTTCGGGGCGTGACACCTTTAGTGGTTGCAAAACAAATGAAATATGTATGCTTATATAAGAAATTACTGCTCTAGTTAGCTGAAGCCTCCCAACATATGATAATTCTCTAGCCATCCAGTTAGTGATATTTATTATAATTTTATCTACTAAAGGATTGCTTTGCAAAATTGTCATCCTTTCAATAGACAAAAAGAACTACTAAGTATGTAAAAAGTAAGTCATTTATTCCATAGTACAACACCCTCAATATGCAATTTCTTTCGTCGGTTCCTAACCACCAAAATAGACTTGGCCATCTAAGTACTTTGTTTTCACCATTATGAGTTACTACTGCCTTGATCTTTTCTGCTATATTCAGAAATCTTCGAAAAATATAAATATAATGTTCGAAATAATGCACGTGTCGAAGGATGCATATGCAACACACATATAGTTGAGGAAGCTTCATCATTTTGTTCATGCTACTTCGAGCCTTATGTTTACACAAGGTATAGAAAAGTGCCACGGAATGATGATGGTGGTATGAATGAACAAGATGAGTATGATGATAATCTTTCTATATTAACCTATCCAAGTTGGGGATTTGGGGAACTAAGTCGTAGATATTTTACTGAGAAGAAAACTAACGTCTTCATATTTGATTTTTACTACAATAGTTAGAGAGGTTCAGCATATGTAGGTTTGTTGTAAGAATTTCAAACTTTTGCTTTCATTTGAACACTAAAATTATCAAAAAAACACGTACATATTATTTTTCTTTTATGTGATCCAAAGGAATTTTATTGAATCTCTTCATCAAAATTTTCCACAAATTACGGAGCATGAAGTGGACAAGAAACTTAATGAAGAATTTGCATCATGGTTCACAAGATATGTGAGTAGTTGTACAATATCTTTCCATCAGTAATTCACTTATAAAAAGCTCTACTTTTTTTTAATTTGATAGGCCCGTGTCCACATCGATAATCAGTTAATCAAAGCGTCACCGAAGCAATACACTGGTTATAATGTCAACGACATTAAATTTCAGAGTGAAGGACACAGTTTGTCTAGATCATCTAATAACAGTGGAGTTTGCATAAAAGGAACAAATTATAGTGCAGATGAGAATTACTTCAATGGTGTGCTTACTGAAATTCTTGAATTGGAGTACAAGGGCAGTACACCAATCAAAAGAACTGTTTTATTTAAATATGATTGGTTTTACCCTACACCAAACGTAGGAATGAAGATTCACCGACAATATAAACTTGTGGTTATCAATCATAGAAGAAAATTGAGGAAGTATGAATCATTTGTTTTGGCAATGCAAGCGTCTCAAGTGTATTATGTTATTTATCCTAGCTTACGACGTGATAAGAATGATTGGTGGGTTGTGTGCAAAACAAAAGCTCGGTGTACTGTGGATATGCCTCCATCATCTTTGGTGTCCCCTCCAGTAGATGTTTTAGAGCCTTTCCAATGTGATGAAGATGGTTTAAAATTTGATGTGGTGGCTGATAGTGAAACTATTATCCGGAATGATCCAAACGGAAACTTAAGAGAGGAGAATGATAATTTAGATGATGAAACAGAGTTTCATGATGAATTAGAATCAGAATCAGATGATGAATGAGAATGAAGAGGTGTACTATGAAAGTGGCAGTGAATAGAGTCAAAATTCTCCAATCTCTTCAAATATAGGAGTTAGAGTTACTAAAATGTAGTATATAAGTTGGTTTTATATTTCGTCTCTTTTACCAGTATACTTATTTTGTTTTACTAGTTCTCCAGGCTGTTTTGTTTGAACAACTATTCCCAGTATGATTCTAGATCTATGTTTGAATAGTGATAAAATTATTTTATTTATAGAAGTGTTTATATATTTATCTACTAACTAGATTAACACGTTTTTTCTTAAATTTTCAGAGGGATCTTTTTCTTTATGTGATATATATCATTTAACTGTCTATTCTTGTTATAATTAGATCAATCATGATTCAATCGTTATGATATTATTTCATCCACGTTTAACTTTGAAATTGCAGATATGGAACCTAGGGGGGTGGACGTAGTAGATATTCTGGAAAAGGATAGCAGATCCAGTGGAATATCCTCCAATGTCGATCTTTGCATGTGATCAAGCACCACCATTGCCTGAACTACCAATACCAATTACGCCAGATTCAGTAGTAGTCAACATATGGGGACCATCTTCATCTGTGGGGATCGAAATACCAAGGAATGACATTGTATCCACAACTTCGTCAAATACAACTAATGGTACCCGCATCCCAATTGAAATCGTCATGGGACGGTAAGTGTACACCATTGTTTCATTTACATTGTTTTGCTTCAGGCAAGAAAACAAGATATGTTGATTTTCTTCCATACTTTTTTTTAAAAAATGTTTAGAAGTTCTTTTGATTTTCTTAAATTGTATTAATGGGGAATGAATTACAAATTGAGGTGTTTTTAAATCAATACAAAAAAATCATTCTAGAAGAAAGTAGCTTGTTCACTAATGTCTACACTTCTCTGTATATAAGAAGCAAATAGTTGAATGTTGGTCAACATATATGGTAAGAAATCTATTTATAGAATGGCACCTGATTCCCCAGTGCGTCCCAGAATTTGATCTGACCTCATGGTCACATTTTGTGGCAAATTATTTATGTCTACTTGCTTTTATTGATGATAATTTTAGCTCGTGCCTTGAGTTCGGAACCTCAATTTATATAAATATAGTGTTGTTTGATGAGAAAATATAATATTCCTATATACTTGGAACGATTTGTTCAGTAAAGAGGATAAAATGTCCAACCAAAAATTTATGTACAACTTCGATAAGTGGGAGTACTTATTTTGCGAGTTAGATTTTCCTTGATATATCCCATATTGCAAATTTACTCTCATTTACTTGCATTATTTTGTGTGATTACAGTTTTTTCAATTCATGATTAATTCAGCTATATGTTTCTTCTTTTCCACTAGATCACGATCTTACTAAGCGTCAGATGGTAGGAATTTGTGAAATCCTGTTATAATATCTTTATTTTATCCACCCTCTAGCAGATTTTAATGGGTAGATTGACTTACATGGTGCATTTTTAGAATCTTATTAAAATATTAGTGTGTATAGTGTGACATTTTCTTTGATATAACAGTCCTTCCCATTCCCTGAAGTTTCTATGTTGACAATTTATCATTAGATTTATACTAGAACTTTTTTTCACTTGTTCGTGATAAGCTTTATTTGAATCTAGTATTGAAGCTCGGATTAGGCTCCCCAGCCGTAGTCTTTCATAATATGATAATGACAGGATTTTATATTTATTATCTAATCCTCGTCTCGTGATAGCAACTTTCATAAAGTGTCATATTTTTCCTTACACCGCAGCATCTTAAGATCATTCTACTGTCCTAAGCAAACTGATAATACACTCTAGACAATGCTTGATGTACATAAAGAAAATTGAATTTTAAAATAAATTAGACTGTTCATTTATATACAAGTTAGAGCCAATAACAAAGGTATCTTTTCTGGGGCGATCACAAAAATGTTACGGCAAAATTGGATCCTGAAGGCATGATGGAAGGTACATTTACTGCAGAAGATTAAGGACTTTTACGGGGAGGAGTTTAAGCTAAGCCAACTATCGGGGTTTTTTTTGTGACGTATTTTGTTAGAAAGTAACCATACAGCTAAAAGACGAACAAAAAAATAAAAAAACATAGTAATGAAATATCCCCCACAAAAAGTAGAAACCACTAAAACTAGTTACAAAGATAAATTTAGCTTGCTTCATTGCAATTAGTAAAACTATAAATATTTAGGGATACAAGTTCATAGTTTCTAACAATGTAGTCAATTCCTATTGTTATTACTCTTTTGAAACACCTCTTGGATAACTTGTCTAACTAAACTTCAGGTCGTCTTTGTGTGCCTTTGAAAGCACGTTGTTTCGTTTCCATTAAATATAGTATACACTACAAGCCAACACAGTTCTCTATATATATGCAATGGGAATCTTTCCTTTCATTTAGTTACTCACCCATTCTACTTCATCCCTCCTTCCCATAGGAGCCCTTGTTATTCCCTGCCGCTGTAGAAACTTAGCCCATACGTTGTCAGAGGACTATATCGAAAAAACAAGTGCTCTATAGTTTCATATGCGTCTCCACACATTGGACAACTCATATGATCAACATGCCCTATCCAAGAAATTTATTTATGGTGTGTAATCATCCCAATATAGCAAAGTACGAAATGAAGGTCCACTTAGGTGGACCACTGATATTGCAACTTCACCTCCTGCATGAGACTTTTTGATAATTTCCTCTTAGCTTCATATATAATTTCCTAACAGAGAACTTTGCCCTGACGTCAGTCAACCATTATTACTCGAGCTTCTTCACTATACTCCTTCCTTTCAAGATTTTTTCAACATCATGATATTTTTTCGTACAACTTTCGATACCTGATGGTGTCTCCTTATAAGATAAATATTCATGTACTTCATTATGCCCTAAATTCCTTTTGCTATCATTTATAATGTATTATTTCATTTAAACTTTCTGTTTATCAATTTATGTGCTATTTTTTCTCTATATTCTTAAAAAGAGCACTTCATAGGGAATATATGACAAGAAGGCATAAAGGATAATTTTATGCAAACATGTTCAATACAATACAAAGGGTGTGTTATGGAAGCAAGATCCTATGCAGGAGAACCAAATATATTCCAATCAATTGGGAGAGATGGAAACTCACTATGATACTGAGCATTTAAGGCTAACTATGCACAATGTCAAATAGACTACTAGAATATGAGAAATGTGTGGAAGGATTGGTCCCTCGCGGCCATACTGGAGGCTCGGGAGACTCAAGAGCCGCATGCACAAGACACTGGTGGATCAATTATTTTATTTTTCAAATTAAGTTATTTAAGGTAATGCCAAGTACCCCCTCAACCGAGCCCAAAATCTCAGAGGACACACGTATTCTACTACCAAGATCGATGACCCCCTGAACTTATTTATATAAATTGTTTTACCCTTTTTGACGACGTGGCACATCTTGTTTAGGGACCAACAAATTTTTGAATTTTTTAAAAAAAAGTGCCCCGTAGGCTCAAAAGGGTAAGAAAAATTACTTATAAAAAAAGTCAAGGGGGTGGAATAGGGACCTAGTATAGTATAGTGTTGTCTCTGGGGATGTCGGGATAGGTTGGAGGGTGGGGATAGGGTACTTGTGTATTATCCTTAGTTTAAAGTTATTCCTTATGTCAAGAACTTTAATGAGTGATTTCAGTTTAGGCGACGAATGTCTGGAAAGACCCCCTTATCCTCATGAACTTTTGAAGACGGACACTAACCAAATTATAACGATGAGTTTGTGATCTGAAGTCAAAGAGACATAGGTAAGTAATGCCCCAAACATTACTGATTATCTTTCTTAATTTTGGTTGAGGATTCGCTTAATCTTCATCCATCAGGTTGTACCAACCATTAAAACACATGGTTATCCTATTGGAGATAAAAAGGAGGGAAGTTAATGTCGTAGTAGTGCCAGTTGGGGCCTTGGCTAAACTTTCCATGTGAAAGAACTCTTTAAACAGCTCTACAAAACATCATGTGGATTACTGGCCCTAGTTTATCAATGCAACCGAGACTACTCTATATCTCTTGGTCAAGGGGTAACTTCAGAACATAGAATAGTTTTTTTTTCTAGAGTAGTGTAGGTCCCCCATGTCTAATAACGATTGGTCTATGATTGTAGCTAAGAGTTGACAAGAACCATATGGACTCTTGTGAAAAGTAAACACATTTCAGTTTGTGCCGTCCTCAAGGAAGTGGTATGCTTGGTTTCTGTAAAGACATGATTATATATTGTGTCTCTGAGCTCTTAACGTCCTCACTCAGAGAAAAAGCTTGTGTTGGAAATCTCCAAGCTTAATCCACTAGCACTAGACTTTTGTAAAAGAGCTCTCCCTATCCAAAAAACCACTTCTCCAATTAGAAGAGGGCCTTTGTTCATTATTAGCCCATTACTACACTGCATACTGAAAGCTTGTTCTTGAACGCCTTCCAATTTGTTTGGCATGTCAAGTTTGTGGTATATTCTGAAATTCCTTAGATGACAACATTTTGAGTTGTGGCTTTAGTTCCTCAGTCTTCAACCATAACATTTTTCATCCTCCTGTGATTTTCTTGTTGATCTATATGTCATACCCCTAGGGTAGAATTTTTTAATGGTCAGCTAGAACATTGAAAAATCATAAAGGAATTTTTTTTCATCTGAGGTGCTGCATGAAACTTAAGATTCATGGGAGAGTGATCGAAAATCATTGGCTAGTCGTACTCTATTCACACATGTAATCATCCAGTCAAAATTACCAAGTGTCCTGTCCAGCATACTCCATATTTTATTCACCTCAGATAGTTTGTTTTCCACGTGAAAAAATCTCCTTTTATGATAGTTCGCGGAGAGATAATTGTTGTATACAGTCTGAGAAATCTTCTGTTTCACCCTGAGTCATATGATTCCCCAGTGTTACAAAAGGCGAGCGCCTCCTCGCCTTTGGCGAGAGGAGAGGAGAGGGGTCCTCGCCATTCTCTGCTGAGGCGAGGCGATAGTAAAAAGGCGAGGTTGTTGTGGCGAAGGTGCGGCGCTGCACTGGAGACAGAAAAGGCGACGCTTTTTAATTTAAAAATATCTTGACTAATTACTATTAGTCAAAATTAAGTTTTTTTTACTGTTGAACTACCATCGACGACACCTCTCTCTCTCTCTCGGTTGATCTTTCTTTCTCTCCATCGTGTGTCTCTTCTCCCGCATCTCCTCGTCTGTATGTTCCTCCTCGCTCTCCATCGTGGGGAAGCTTCTCCATCGCGAGCCTCTCCGATCAAAGTTCCCCTCGATGTGGATTTATGTTATTCATTCTCCCTCTCGGCCGCTAGGCTCACAATTGTGTTCCCTCGACCCTACGCGACTCTCTCTTCCTCAGGTATCATTTTCTATCTTCTTCTTCACAATTTTTTCTGTTTTCTTACTGTATTTTATTTTTCAGTTTTGTTTTTTTGGTGTAAGGAAGTAAGGACTGTAAGCATAGAAATGCTTAGTTTGCTTACTACCTTGTGTAAACATTTTTTAAAAATTATCGGGCAGTTAATTAAAAAAATCTTCTTTCCTAAATTAATTTATTCAATATCTAAACAGCGCGAATTAATTGAATTTAATATCAATGGTGGCTGCTAGCACAAAAGAGGTACATTGGATGGGAATATGGCCCAAGGAGCGACGAAAGATCGGTTATTGAACTTTGTAGAGAGTCCCTTTCAATGGTGTGGAATAACTCGACACAAACAACATTTAATGGGTTGTTTCAAAATGTTTAACCAACTGTGTCGCTGTCCGTCGGAAACTAGAGGGGAAGTAAGAAGAAGTAAGGCTGATATGCAAACAAAAATAGCTAATAATCCCAAATTTCAATGAGGGCAGCCGGAAGCCTTGTGCTATTGTGGGATCTTGATGACATGGATTGATTAGGCGAACATGAGGGCTCCCGCCAAAATCAAAAGATATCTTCTAGTGGAGGTTCATCCACGCACCGGTGGGACGAAATGACTGTGAACCTCTTTTTTCACAAAACATCAGAACAAAAAAGGAGGGCTGTAGAAAAAGGAAGGAGGAATCGAAGAAACAAGAAAACTTCTTAAGAGAGCGCTTTGCAGTAAGTGCTTTTGCCTTTGGCATGTATGATGTCGGCTCATTTTTAATGGTCCCTCACAAATCATTCGATATAACTTATGGAGGCGGTTGGAAACAATGGCCCGGAAATGAAGCCTCTAATTCCTGAAGTTAGAGTCACGCACCTTAAAAAAGAAGGTGGATAAAGTAGAAAAAATGTTGAGAGCATTTTCAAAGTGCAATGGAAAAGTTTGGATGTTCATTATGATGGACAAAATGGCCGGCACGAATGGCAAAAATGATCTCATATTTTGGTGAATTCTCCAATCGGTAGTGTATGTCTTGGTCTGTTGGATGGCGATAGCACTGAATCTACGATTCACCAAAATGTACAAGTTAGTTGAAGCAATATCGAAAGAATTTGGACCAGGAAAAGGTTGTAAAAATGTCAAAGATATGCTAGTGGAAGTCAAGCGGGAAGTAGGATGATGGGTGCTATACACACATGTATCGGACTCCAGTGCGCTTCATTGCATCAACTTGATATTTGGTTTGACATATTACGGTTAAGCCATGCTTCCGGTATAAAACCTTATCTTTACCTTATTTATAGTCAACAATTCTCATTCGCTACTAATTAATATAAATTTCATCTTTCCTTAACAGTTTTTTAAGAAGGCATTAGAATCCATTCTTAAATTAGGCTCAAAGGCCATTGTTGTTAAAACATGATGAGACAATTCACCAAGAAAGCAAATTTGGTTGAAACCGGCCAAGGACAAGATTTGAAACGGCATCTTAACTTGAGAGCTATGTAACATACAAGAAAAAAAATTGAGAACTTTAGTTCTCAACCGAATGAATTCAAGTAATATTTGCAAAAAAGGAAAACTTTGGGAAAGAAGTGCAAATCGTATTAGTTCTGTCCACTTTTGGAATGTGTTGTTCGGGCCACTTAAGTTGTTAGCCCTTTGACAAAAGTTCTTCGTTGGTGGATGGGAGAAAAACCCACCAATGGGTTAGATTTCTGAAGCAGGATCGAGCCAAAAGAAGCTAGTGCACATGGTTTTCGTGGAGGTTCAGAAGCATTATGAGAAAGTGTTTCAAAGATTGTGCAACGGTGGTCAGAAACAATCCACAGCCTTTGATGCTGCAGGCCATGTTTGACCCATGATTATATTATAAAGTGAGAAGAGGGAAACTTTCACAGACTTTATGGACTGAGTATTAGCATGGGTGGAGAAGTTGGTCAGTGATACAACAATACAAGATGCACTAGACGCGCTTGAGTTCTAAAGTACACATGGCGGATGGACTATGGGTGTGGTGCAGGCTAAAAGAGCTTAGCACACAAGGTCACGGGTTACGTGGGTTGATTTAGCTTCTTACTTAAAGTATTTGACTTATTTATAGGACTAACAATTAAATTTGTTGATTATAGTCGGATGGTGGCAATATTTATTAGTGAAACAACCAAACTTGCAAAAGTTTGTCATGAAAGTATTAGCCTAAAATTGTAGCTTCATCTGGATGTGAGCGAAAATTGGAGGGTGTTTGATTACGTTAGAAAAATTTAATCCTATTTTTCATATTCTATTATAATCAACAATCAACAGTTAATATCAATAACGTTTGCCACAGATTCATTCCACAAAAGAGTCATAGGCTTACACTATGAGGTCTCCAAATGATCTAGTGTTACAATGAGTACAATAGAAAATTGAACGCCGTTATGATGCTAGTGATATTATTGATCCAATCGATTGGATTAAAATAGATGATTCAAAGAATGGTTAGTTGGATGCCCCGAAGATCAAGATGAGGAACTAGTAGAGGAGTGATGATCTTACTTGGGTATAGTGTTGCCTCGGCAATGGATTGAAGGCACGAGAGTATTATCATTTAGGGGACTTCTCAAGCTCAACAGTTACTTGAAAGGCAAAGAGTAGAAGTACATATACAAGTATCTTCAAGTAGGACTCGGACACTAATGATGCAGAATCCGAGGGAGGAGAGAGAAGGGCAATATAATGATTGTAGAGGATTTTGATCTTCAAAGTGGAGAATTTGAAGAAGAATGAGACTTTTAAAGTTTGGTTATGTATTTGAATGTTTGATCTTGAAAGTTTGACATTGAGTAATCTACTATTGGTTTTGAATTGAATATTTGCTAATATGTGTTATTGTAATTAGATTTTGGATAAATATGCACTTAAATATTTTTAATTTTTTGGTAGTAATGGAGGCTTTATTCAAAAAGGCAAGCGCCTCGCGTTGCTCGCAGCGTGGCGAGGCAGGCCCTTGTCGCCTTTTGTCCGCTTCGCGTCCCACAACACGTACGACATTGACATCACGCATGACAACCAAGGTTTATTATCAATGGCCAATTAATGTAGATGCACCACTTGACTTTCTTTGTTCCGAGCTATTAGTAACATCTCGATTATGGTGACATGACTTCAGATCCATCATTCTTACTTTAAACTAAGCAATGAATGAATTGTTATCTTTTCAATTCGATAAACGTCTATCATGGGTCCTGTTTGAGTATATCCTGTCATATGTCGGTTGGATGGCCATCATATGTATAATTCCTTGCTATCCCTCCTTGTTTCTCAGGCAAATTAATTGACCTTATGTTGCATCTCAATAAGTAAGAGGGGATCTTTGTTATAACAAAAATATGCATAGATGTATGTTACTGTGAACCATAAAAGTATACTAAAGACAAATGCAATGCACATTTCCTTTTGTATTACTATTTCTTTTAAAAACATTAATCATTCCTAACCTTTCAAGTCGCAGTCACTAGATTTATTTTATCATAAATAATAGGTACAATGGTCGGCTACCACTAACTCTATTTTCCCAATTTACATTTAGTGTATTACTCGTCCCCTATCAAAACACCATTTTTGTTTATCCCAAATCGCTTAATTTAGTTTATAATATTGTTGAATGCTAACTAAGTGATATTCTGTTGGGTTCATTGAGTGAAAATGGTCGTCTACATAGTTTGAGCCTCAACTGCTAGCTTTTAAGATGGAGATTTTATCATAAATGGATTGAATCTGTCTTGAAAAAGGGTGCCTTTTAACCGGGTGATTGTTTGTGTAGTAGATGTGGAGGGACAGATACCACAAATAATAGGATTATCAAGATGGGGATTAACCAATCTTCTGGATGTTGTTGTTGCTCCTCACCTGGTATGGAATGGAACATTTTGTCTATAGTTGTGTGCTTATCAAGAAACTATAGAAAACCGTATGTAGCGTGTTTGGTATCCATTGGTAAACTTCCCACACACAAATTTAGTTAACTGATTAAATATTAGGAGCCATGATTCTTTGATTGTTTTGATCTCTAAATTATTCCTATCATTACTACTTGAAAAATTTGGAGAGTAAGACATGGGATAGTGTGGTACTGAGAATTTAACCAACATTTCTTTTACTCTAAATGAAGTAGAAAATGCAAGTTATAAAAGATCAACGTTTGACACAATTGGGAGGAGATGATTTTTAATTTGGAAAGACAGATTAGTGCCGAGAAGACTAATTTTGTACACTGAATCTGAACTACAGTAGGCGTGTCAAAACAATGCTAATTGCAATTGCATAAATGATAAGTGTGGTGGGGGAGGTATTGTCAGGGACAAAGATTGTCGAGTGATATCAATTGTCTTGTATGTTTATAACCGCTATTCATATTTTCTTAACATAATATCATATGTTTTGTTTTTTCAGGATGTTGTAATGTCTAAGATCACATCTGCATCACAACTTGAAGATGAATCTGATGACTCTGGGACAGTAGTTTTCAAATATTTACATGAGAGACAGTGGGTGGGAGTTAAAAAGGCGTGAATCTATGGCTTCTGGTTCTAAGCCAGTATTATATGAGAAACTGGTAATCGTCTGCTTCAACTACTCAACCTCAAGATTGTAGTTTTGATGCTCGAGTGAAGGAATATGTTCAAGAAATGAAGGAGGAGATGAAGCATGAGATGAGAGAAGAGATACAACATGAATTGCGTGAAGAAATGAAACATGAAATGCAGCTAGAAATGCAACAGCAGGTTTATAAGATTCTCCAAGCATGTTTGCCGACCCTCATAGCTGGGCTGCCTAAACCACCCCTAGTACACTGCCCATGTACAACCTCAATGGTAAATCTTAGGCTTGACATGCCCATTATAAAAAAGTGATATAAGTCATTTATTTTTTGCAAACTATGCCAAGTTAGATTGTGCATGTTGTTTCGTTTATTGATTTATTGAACGATATCTTACGATTTTGTATCATTTTTCCTTATTGATCATTTTGAACTCTTCATCATAGGTTTTGCATTGCATGTTTCTGTATTTAATTGGAGTTCTTCATCTTCAAGTTATAATTTATCAAAAAACCATTATATGTTTCAAGACTTTTTGAGATTCGTAATAACTATTGATTAATACAAATGTAAGAAAGTGAAACTTTACTATCAAATTATCATTTAGTAAGTAATATGGCAATATACATTACTAATCAATCACTGACCAAATATTGAACATAAATTATATACATTATCAACAAATTAAAAATCAGTTAGTAAGCTTCGTAACGAATTAGTAATGAGCGTTTTGTGTTTCTAAAATACTAACCAATTAGTTACGTAAGTTACAAAAGTAGATACTAATACTTGCAGATTTAAATTCGTTGGTAATTTACTAACAAAATATCAACACATTTTTTTTCTTAACTTAAATTGCTAATCAATTTCTAACAAAATTGAATAATGAATAACCAAATTTACCAACTTTTTTGCTCTTTGTTAGTAAACTTACCAACATTATTCCAACCGAAAATTGGTTAGTGAACTTACCAATGAAAATTTGAAGGCTACATTTCAACATTTCCCAGCAAGTTGTTTATGTTTTTACAACTGATTTTAGTTGGTAATTTTACCAACTAACTGAAATGGGTTGGTAAAAATTAGTGACGAGCTTTTTAGCAACAGATTAAAATTAGTTTGTATCCAGTTGGAAAATTCATTTTGCTAACAAATTTAATCAATTAACCAACCGATAATCTTGTTGGCAATTCAGGTTTTTTTGTAGTGTTAGCAGTTTAGGGCTTTTGCCCTTAATTCTTCATATATTTATTTATTATTATTATCAAAAAATAATCCTTTATTCAATCTAAAAATCAGGTCACTCATTCTATAAGTCATAATATATAAAAGCTCAAAATCAAACGGTTCTATAATAAATCAAAATATTAAAAATTATAAATGGACTAAGAGGTCGTGAATATCACCACTCAAATTTCATGTTCTTCCTAGAACATAAAGTAAAAGAAAGTCAAATACTAACGATACAAAGAACCTGAGGTATGGACGTTTCGGCGTCGTGTTTCCTGTTCCGAATGAACTCACCTTATGATATTCCCATCAAGATCAAATCCCACGAATTGAAATTCCACAAAAGCGTGAGATCTATAACTTAAGAGTTGCAGTATTCAAGCCTCAAACTAATTATGAATCATCTAAACTGACCACTTGGACCAGTAAAACCACCCTCATGAGGAAGTCTTTTCTCACATAACAAAAGGGAACCTCTGGAATCGATACAAGCTACAACCAGAAGGAAAATTCAATCAATTACCACACAACATAATACTCACCATCACAGATCTTATGAAGATTTTTTTTTCAAAACACAATTTTCACGACGTTAAGTTATAACAATTTATCTTTTAGACATGGATAGCGCATAACGTGAGAATCACACTTATTTTTAAACTCAACGAAAATAAGATACAGGTAAACACAACAAGGTGTACACTCTAGAGCAAAACCCTTTAAAACACTATGGATAACTGTAGCAATCCACGGGAAGCTGTTTAGAAGTTATCAAGCAAGATTTTGCACATGTAGAATCACGGGATCCTTAAACTATTTCAAACACACGAATCCTCCATTAACTTGAAAAGAACTATTCTAACCAAGGAGTCACCTATTGGAGAACAAATATATGATCGGAATCATTATCCACCATAAGAATTCACCCATTAGAAGCAAAAAAAAAACCCACACATGAATGTAGAAAGTTATCATACTCTAAACATGTCCAAAATGAAGAAGGGTATTACAAGATACTCTTCCATGGCCTCATATAATAAACTTTATCATAACTCATCATATCTCACTTGTTTAAACCACCCAAAATCAACAGGTTGATCCTCTCACAAAAACTTACAAATACTTATTTATCAATCACATACTTCTTTAGTATTACATTGAAGCTAACACTCTTATACGAAACAACATAACACTACAACAAACCATTTACCTTATCTAAAACTCACTAGTATCAAAATATCCTCAGAAAACACATCGTAGCCTCTAAAAAAATTAAAAATATGGCTCTGTTTCCATTTAAGCATTACATGACAAATCACATCTAAGATTGATAGCACTAATTTCAAATCTAAATACTTTTCCTTTGAGGTACAATAATTGAATTACATCCAATGACTATCACAGCATGTTTTTAACTACCATATATACCATAATGTACCTCATACTAAAACTCAAAAAAAAATCCTTTATCACTCCAATAAATTTGTATACTAAAAGTTCATAATCTCTAGTAACCATCAAATTCCTATGTAACACATTAAATTACTATGTAACACATCAAAACAGTCTATATCATTCCATCAACAGAGTAGTTTCAATCCCTTCAAAATTCTCATTAATCATGTAGAACTGTAGGTTCACACCGTTGCACATACATAAGTCACCTATCTTAATCAGTACAATATAACCTAGAAAAGGACACATAATCTCACACACATCATTGTTACTCACCTAAATCAAAACTCAATCTTTATAAATGTCGATGATAAATTTATAGTAAGTCTACTGAATCAATTCACATCTCACAGTCATATCTAACCTCATAGGAAACAATTTATAAATCCTTCAACCACAAAGCAAGGGTTTATACGAGAGGTCTTATTCCTTCACCTTTCTTAAATTCTTTCTATGTCACAAAATTCTAAATATCTTGAACCCTTCAATACACCAGACTCTTGTTGCTTTTATTGACTCTCACACCAATCTTATTCTTTGGACAACAACGCCTGACATTTTTTTACCTTATCCTCAAAAATATATTTTTTAAGATGAACCCTTTCTTAGGTCCTTTGAAATGAAAATCATAATGACCCAATTCTGAATCAAAACATATACAAGTCTTCAAAGGTTCAATATTCAATTGTGAGAGATCAATTTTTTTACCTTATCAATCTACATCTGACAAAAATATACCTGAAATAACTCCACTTGAAAAACTTGAATTTTTTTCTCCCAACTGTGCATAACACATCTAATTGTCTATTAACATTAGCTCATCATTGAGGACTTATGAACTTCACATATCTTTTAAAATATAATAATGCCTTATCCATGATTTTCGTGTATACTTAGTTAAATAAATAGCAAAGGTGTAGTAAACCACTCAAAACAATAAAGCTCTTATCATCACATTCGGATCAAAGTCGCTTCGACTTCGTTTCACCTCTTATTCAAAAGTTTTAACTAATATGCATGAATAGTACAGTAGATCCCCATACGCACAAGGAACATCGATGTGACAAATGTCTATACCACCGTTCAATCTATCCAATACCGTTTTCAAGGAACTCTTTAGCCCTTCTAATGAGAGAAAATATTATTACTCTCTGTTTTCTTTTTCTAAAGACAAACTACATTACATTATTTCTTTTTAATTTATGACCTTAGCTCGTTTCAAAAGAAAGTTGCAAGCGGGGTTGGTGTCAAAACTCCTATAACTTTCATGCAACACATACTATCAAACAGTAGCAATCATCACATTAGTACTCGCAAGTGCATTACCATTAAAAATACATTTAACCAAAAAAATGTTATCATAGAGTTGCATCGCCTATCACAATCATTCCAAACCCTTATTACCATCATGGTAGTTAGCCACCGCCATCACCATTCAAGTAAAATTTATCGACTGACAAAACACAAAACAAAAACAAAAAAACTCAAACTCAACTATACAATCAAGTCAAAGGACTAACATTTTACAGGAATTGTTTTTCTAAACTTAATTGCCCCATTCACACAGTTATCGTCCAGGGACTTTCCTTTATTATTCCGCTTGTCTTTTCGATATTTATCATCCCTTGTACCTTAGGATTACATCAATTGGTCTCATTTTGCCCGGGATACAACTTCTCAAATTTCACACCCCAATACCGTGTTAATCCACCATACATCTCCGTATACACACTACTTAACCCCAAACCCTATGTAGTTAACAACCTATTGTTTCCAATATGATACAATCTCAAATCTCAGTATATGAGCGTGGGGGACACTGTACAATTCCTTAACAGTTACGTAGTGTTCTATGCTCAACAATGGGCCCTATCGTTTCTCTCTCCCTAGTCTCCCCCTCGTCCCGTCACTTCCATCCACCCCTAGCCCCCATTCCTCCCGTCTCTAGAAGCTTGTACCCTATAGTTCCACACATTTGCCTTATTAATACCCTCCCCACTCCTCCCTTTTTTCGTCCTCTCCTCCACCCCCCTCTGACCTATGTGTAGCTCAGGACTGTAAGCTCGCGCGTGAACCACAATATGTCCTTGCACCCAAGCCTCGAAATATTGGAGGATCTTATTCTGTTACGTGAGAGTCCGAGTCTACAGACGTCGCTGTAGGAGAGGAATGGGTATTAGCGCCTCCCCGAGATGTAGCGTATGTACCCTCGCGAGTCCCCGCGCTCTCACCTCATTGGTTGGCCCCCTCTTGCTCTCTGCGCTTTTTTCAATTTGTTTCTCGGTTCTCCTCTTCTTACCCCCCTTAGCCCCTCAATTTAATTCTTCCACCTTTCGTTATAGACACACTGAGCGCTCCAGCGAAAAAGGGGACACCAGGAGAGGTGCAAGAGAGACACCACCAGAAGCGACCCCCGGAGGGGAAGAGGGAAGCAAGGAGCTCCCAGGTTCTAAATGGGTCCCCCCTTGCTAAACATGACTAGATCTTCAGTCAGCGATTGATCTGCTCTCCGATTCGCGATAGCCCAGTTGTGCGCGACCTCAGAGTATATCGCAATCAGCCAATCTTCCCAGCTACCATGAGGACGGAGGACCAGAACGGGCCTAGGAGAATGATCGAACATGTAGATGCAAGGCTTGCACAACTGCACAAGAGGCGGTACTGCCACGAAACCGAGGCTTTGGTCACCCCTAAAAGAATGTATCCCTTTGCACACTTGGTGCGCCCACACCGGCCGACACCCTCTCCCCTTCCGCGCCCAGACACAAGCTCAAGCCGCAAAAGCACTTAACGTCCTGGCAAATGGCCACCTGCACCCACCCGACGGGAGAGAAGGCCTCACATATAATGCGAAGCCCATGGAAGGAGATGAGAAGGAAACGGGCAGAAGAGGCGAGAGTGATGCAACGCTAGCGCGCAGTGCCCATCGCACCCGCATGTATACGCCGACGCGACAGATGCCTAGGGCTCCCACAACAGTGAACGGACGTAGTTTGGGACTAGACAAGTTCAAGGCCGCAGCTACCGCAGACAGAGTGAGAAAGTCATCAAGAGGTCCTTCGTAGAAGCGACTAGAATTTGAAGAAGAGGAGAGTGCGTGACTTACGAGACGTCGGCACTTGGTGTCGTTAAGCCACGTGCGGATGATCCCCGGCCAACTAGAGCTACTCGATAAGTGAATAATTGTTGGTCGCCATCGAGGGCGCAACCGGAAGAAAGGGAAGTTAGAGAAAGGGATCAGACAGTGAAAATAACGAAACAGAGTCAGGAAGTAGCGCCAGGAGATTACGGATGACGGAAGGGTGGAAAGAGACGGAACGACAGAGAAAGAGGACAGCAAAGCGCCCTCACCTAACACCTCAATGTTACAATAATACAGTGGCACAACAATTCAGAATCAACTCCAACAAAACTATCCCCGCAACCCAATCTGTTTTCACGTGCAAAAGCATATAGAGTATGTAACACATAGATACAAAAGAAAACTGGAATAGAGTTAGCAAATGCACCAGAATATCAATTTAGGGAGAAAGAAAGAGTTGTTGACCGTCCCAAGTCAGCAACACCAGAAAATAGATTGCGTAGAGAAGGAAAATAGGGTTAGGGTAGCAGCGACAGTTGGGAAAGGAGGGAGGGGGACGAGGTAGGGTGGTGGGCAAGAAAGAGGGGAATAGGGCGGGGAAAGGACACGGTCTAGGCTCCCCTTCTCGGCCGCTCGCCGCCGCCGGGCAGGTGCGTCCCCCCCCCCCCGCTCCCGCCGTCTCCCGCCCGTCCTCTCCCCCCCCCCGATCCGGGGTGCTCGGGCTCCTCCCCCTGGGCCCACCCACGCCCGTTCCCCTCCCCTCCCTGCCTCCTCTCCCCAGTCCCCGTGCCCCCCCCGTCCCCCCCCCCTGCGGGGCCATGGCTATATCCTCCTAGTGACCGGGGCTTCCCGTAGGTGCTTTTCCCCAGCACGAGATCCCCTTGCCTTCGCACGCCTCAACAAATTACATATTTTCAAAAGAAGAACCCCCACAAGAGACCACACAACATATCCTCAAAACAAAGTCAGTATTGAGAGAGAATCACAAGTCCCGCAGACAGCATGACGACGCACACACCACAGGCACCAGCACAAGACACGTGACACCACAAGGACCGCTCTCCCGTCTCCGCTAGTAGCGAACAGAGAGAGGTGTGTGTCAACACACAAACGTAAGACGCACGCCGTCATAACCCGACGTCCCCCGCGTGGGCCTACACCCAGCGGGGAGATAAGGGCAGCACACCGAGGTGGAAGAAGGACACGGGGGCGAGGGGAAAGGTGTCGAGACCACAACAGTCGATGAGGAGACACGGAACGACGTGCAGCAAGGAAGAGAGGAGTAGGCGACGCAGGATAGCCATACGAAGACGAACCAGGGGGGATGAAATGAAGACCCCAATCACTGAGGAGGGAGCTAAAAAGCGGTGCTAAGACAAAGCGGAGCTATGACACAAATCGGGGACGACCAGGCCCTCACTAAGTAGTAACCAGTTGTTTATTCCGCGCTGCGTAGGTTGACAAACAAACAGTAGTGAATTTTATATTTATTCAAGTGCCGCGAGGGGCAGCACGCTATATCTTCACTTGAAACTCCAGCCATTCTGTAGTTACTATCGTTCCCTGCACATCACTCTGTCACAACACAGTCTAAAATAATGCAAAGACTGTTTAGAAATAAAGAGGCGGAGATGACATTTTCATAACAATGCACAAATCACAACAATCATCAACAATGACCTCACAAGCCTTTTCAACCCATTCTCCATTATGTCAAAACATCACACACAGCATTATTCACATTGTCTTTTATACCTTGTTTTCTATTAGTATTAATCATGGGACAAGGCAATTCATATCATGTCCCATTACTCCCACACAATACTACAAGGAAATACTCGCCATGTCATTAACTAACAAAGGGTTTAGAAATCCACATGCCTAGGCAACGAATACATTACTCCAGAATTGAGCCTTCGTTTGGGAGCTTCCACATTTATGCAATCTATTCAAGTATAATATTCACAATAGGTTGTAAAAAACCACACACTATATTACGATGTATTTAGCTTTGAACCTGAAAAGTAACCCAAGGTATAATGAAGTCCCCAAATTTTTCTTGTAGCACGGAACTATCATATTTTTCAAGTTTCAAACCTAGGGTTAAGTTACAACTTCACCAAACACTAAAACCCTAACAGCTTTCATGTCATTTAATACACCCGATATTTAATTACTATACAGAGTGATACCAACTTGAATTATACCGTGAAGATTAAGAAATTGTAGCTAAAACTAAACCCATAATCATTATGTATATACACGGAACACTGTGTAAGATTGTGAGAACAATTGATTTCACCTACAATTTCTTTGACATAATGACCTAATGATTGACCACTAAATTCCTAAGTTTAAATCAATATTATTAGCATATAACCCACCGGCGGTTGGACAATAAATGTTGCAACTCTGTTTGTCTCTCCCTAACCCACTTTAATGATAATATATTGGTACTTCCACTAAAGTCAATCTTAAATATTAATTAACATATACAAATAGTTACTTCAATATGTTGGATTCCTCAAAGCCTCATTAGTTTTATTAATTGACACTACTGGATAAAAGCAATTTAACAATTTAATTCTTTTGGTATTAATGATTTCACATATGACTATATATCAAAAAAATAACACTGACATATATGTATATATATGTGCATGTAGTCGTAAGATCAAATTTTTTACCTGATGTCACGTAATCGGCTTCGGCCAGCTGCCACTTTGTGCAAGTAAATATTTTTGTTCCCCTATTCCATTCGTTTGTTTTTTTCTTTTCCCCATTTTGCTGGCATTTAGAAGTTTAGGCTTTTAACCTATTCATTTTTTTTTTTGTATGTATTTATACTATTATAAACAAAATGCATCTTGATTAAATCGCAAAATCATGTCCTCATTATTATACGTCATAAATTATTATAAAAAACTACTAAGGTTAATACAAATCTCAATGATTAAAAATGTATAAAACGATCACAGGGTTTGTTTAATACCTCGTCTTTGGAATTAAAAACAGCAAAAAAAGTCACAAAAAGAAGAAAAAGAGACAGAAAGAAAAAATGAAAGCGAAAAACAGGATGAAAACATCAATAAACCACCCCAAGTACCAAATTTCATGACTATGCTCCACTGATTTCTTGCTTGCAAAATGTAGGCACCTTAGTTTGAGGTACGGTCGACCAAGAAAAAAGTTTAAGTATAGACAAGTTCATCACAAAAAACTTAGCAAAAAAATAATGATCCTTACTATTATTATTATTTATTTTTATTTTGCAAAAATGAGGATTCCATAAGTTGTAAGTCTTAAACCTATTACCACAAATCTTGATATTCCATGCGAAACATTTATTGGTAACCCTATCAAGGTAACACGTTACCATCCAAGAGACCTTTTATAAATTGTAACAAGGACCGTCAAGCAAATTTTAGTGTTTATTATATAAGGAAATTGTCAGAAACTCTTCTAGGGATGGTTAAAAATAAGGGAATTTATCGGATGAAAATCTAGAAATCCATATATGAGATATTGAATTGACTGAGAAACGTAAAAACTGAGGAGTCTTATTGGTGAATAAAAATTCAGGTCCTAAAATGAAAAACCAAGCTTAACAGGTTTTAAGGTGACAGAGGATCAGGAGGAGGAACTTCATTCAGGAGCTTAAAAGATTATCGATTTTTTTTGGTTTTTGGATGGTGGGGGGTGTTGTTTGAGCGGAGAGGGGGGACTAATGCATACCAAAGAAGGTGTGGGTCGTTAAGGTTAAGTAGTACGTGGATAGGCATAATATAAGCATTTTAACGCGATAACGTCAACGTTTAGTCAATGTATTAGTCTTGTTATACGTAGTGGTAAGGAGTAAAGTCAAAAGTAAGGAAGTAGTCTAAGTAAGTAGGTGAAGTAGTCGTCATGGTGATTTTGTTTTAGTTGTAAAAGGATTCGTTAGTAGTCGTAAGTAGTAGTTAGTCCGTAAGTATGGTTAGTAAGTAGTAGTCGTAGTTAAAGTAGTAAGATCAGTTATCTGGTTCACATATCAAAGTTAGAAAAAGCATATGTTTAAGAATACCTAGTAGTAGGTGGTCCTATGTTTGAGAGTTGCTTCTATGGCGAGTTTCATTCCTCGTGAGTTGCAAGAGGAAAAGATAGGAGAGTTTCTTACCCTTAATGCAGAGTATATGAATGTTCATGGGATAGTTGAGTTGCACATACTTCTCGTTTTCTGTGAACTCCAGAGAAGTGCTGATATGAGGAGCAGGATGAGTCTATTATTTGCTGAGTTGTCTCATTGGTCAAGCAATGAAGGCAAAAAAGTTATGCTGATAAGGGATATAGACTTAGCAAGGCTTATGATCCATGTACAACATATTGAGGAGGATAAGCTGAAAGATAGAAAGATTTTAACAATAAAAGGGCTAAGACATTAGAGAATGAGTTCAGGCAGCAAAAGGGTAATATTAATCGATTATCTCTCCAACACAAATAGAAGGTACCTTCTCCATACAGCTACTCATACAATCTACTAGGACAATGAGAGGTTGAATAGGACAGATTCCTCGGGTCTCGGGCTTCCACCTGTAGATTTTCAAGGGCAGGTTATGGCAAAAAGGGCAGTACGGCTCCACATGTGAGGTGTATGGTAAGAACCCAAAGATAAGATTCGGACCGGTGATGACAGTTTACCTTCAAGAGTGAAAAGAGAGTCACTTTTGAAAGAAGAGTGTCCAAAGAGCATGCACGGAAGGTATTGGTGGAGGAAGAAATCGTTTGTATGTTGTTGCTACTCACAATTCAAGAGGATTGGCCAGATGTTGTCATTGGATGAACCGAATCTGTTGACTTTCTATTTCTACTTTGATATATTCTAGGGGCGAGTTTTACTTGTAAACTCGTATGTTGCATGTATTTTGAGTTATTCTGGAAAACTGAGGGAACTCGTTTAATGTTTCTACACCGTTGGGAGGCCCTTTCTCGCAAGATTGACTCGTCTCAATTAATCACTAATGACCATGAGTAATTAAATTGTGTTAGACATGGTAGATTATGTACTTCTGGATATGGGCGAGCTTACAGACTATTATGCTGAGTTGTTGTCGAAACCGAGGTATCAAGTTCAGTGTCCCAATGACTAAGTCCTAGAGTGAGTAAGTAGTGTTCAGCAGTACCTAAAGGTAGTTTTCATTAGTTCTAAGGACAAGAAAGATTAGTTTTCGAAGGGTGTTATCTAACAACGTTAGTCCATTTTATGACTCTAGTGTTGAGATACCTCTCATCCAGTCTGTTTCAGTAGTAAAATAAATTTTCCAGATGTATTGCAGAATAATCTTCCCGAAGTCCCTCCTAAGAGATATAGACTTCATCATAGACATCATTCCAGATACTCGTCCTATCACTATTAACCATTCAAAATGGCACCAACAAAGAGAGTTGAAAATTCATGAGAAGAATTATCCAACCTATGACTTAGACTTGGTTCATATAATATTTTCCTTGAAATATCATGTCAATATCTTTTTGGTGTTCATGTGGAAGTGTTCACCGATCACATGATTTTTCCAGTAGGTGTTTAGTCAGTAAAAGTTTAATCTCAATAGAGAGGAGCGTTAGGTTCCTCAGAGATATGACATGAGTCGTCTTTATCACTCTGGGTACAGACTAGTGTTTATTGTGAGGCCTAAGCAAGTTGTCTATGGATAGTACCACCTATTTTGAGGAAGGTAGGAAAGAATTAGAAAAATGATGTACGTAGAATTGCACGATTGGGAGTTCTATTAATTGATTCCATAGAAGGAGGAATAGTGGTGATGAATGGATCTTACTCATCCTTAGTTTGAGAAGTAAAAGTCAAACAATATCAAGACCCTATCTTGTCTGAGTAAAAAACAAATGTTCATAAGCGAAAAGTGATGGCTTTTGAACAAGGGGGAGATGGTGTTTTGAGGTATCATGGTAGATTGTGTGATTGATATCAATGGTAATAAGTATGATCACCTATCTCACATGGAGTTTCTTACAACAATAGTTACAACTCTAGAATCCAAATGGCTCCTTAGGAAGCTCTATATGGGAGAAGATGAAAATCTCCTTTTGGATGGTTTAAATTTGGTGAAGCAGAGTTCATAAGACAAGATTTAGTTTATAAAGCTATGCATAAAATGAAAGCCATTGAAGAGAGGTTGAAATCGGTGCAGAGTCATCAATTATCCTACAATGATGTTAGGATAAGGCCGTTAGAGTTCGACGTAGATGATGGGGTATATTTATAAGTTTTACCCATGAAGGCAGTTATGAGATTTGGTAAGAAGGGAAACTCAGTCCCTGGTATGTAGTCCTTCGGAAGAATTCTTAGGATTGTAGGGTCCTGTTGAAAGAAGTGCAAGGGCATCCTCATTGATTATACCACTCAGAGGTATTAGGATCAAGATAAATTATTTATAAGAGATCCTGTTTTACATTTTAGCTAACCAAATTACAGTGAGGGACTAAGGAAGAGTCTCACTAAGAAAGTGGCGAAATTAGTTTTTTGAAGAAGTCCTTGGGAAGCAGAAGAGGGATATGAAGGAAGAAAGATATCCCAAACTCTTTGAATCCGGAGGGAAGAAAATTCACGTATAAGGTACGAATTTCTTGAGTACTTTTTAAAAGTATGAGTAGACGTGTTTGTTGCATTTTTATTGTGGGTAGTTGTGAACAGATGTTTACCCTGAAACCTAGTAGAAGAAATATCATTCGAGGACGAACGTTCCCAAGGGGGAGATACTGTAACATCTCGCAACTAAAAAGAAACTAGAAGGAAGTTTAGAAATTGAAAATAATTTTCTTTTGAAAGAATTTTAAAAATCTGGAAATTCGGTAAGAAAGTCAAAGTGCATTTTTTGTCAATTTCAATCGGATATAACTCCTAGATCAAGATGAAATAGGTGTGGTTAAATATATGGTTGGAATTCTCTTTCTAGCGCAAACAAGTTTTTGAAATTTCAAGTTCGGATGAGCGAGTTATGCCCTTTGGAAGTTAGGCTATTTGATTAGGGAAATGTCCAATACGGAAATTTAAAAGGTAGTTTGGTCTTTTCCTTACCCAATTAATTAAATTAGTTTTTAGTAAGTTATTTGGGGTCAAAGCTCATTTATTTCAGTTTACGATTTTGAAAAATAGAGTTGGACTTTTTGGAGAAAGAACGCAAGAGAACGGAGAAGAGGAAAAGAAAGATTCGCCATGAACGAGTGGTTTTGATTGGGGATTTCTTCAAGATTTTGATCATACATGGTATGTGAGTTTTTCATATCCTTGGGTTCCACACGGCAAACATGTTTAGTTCAATACAATTCGTCCTAAAAGTGTTTTGAAAGTTGATGTTCTTGACAGGAATTCTTGAATTTGAATGATGTTCTTGAATTGGGTTGAATTGTGAAATTTATAAGATCTTTTGGTTGATATTTAGAGTTTTCTAAAGTTAGGTTTTGAGTCAGATGTTGGGTTGTATCGGGATCCTTTGAGGGAATATTCCGAGGTTAGGTGTGTTGAGGGTTAAAAAACGGAAATAAAAAAGGATAGGAACAGTCTTTCTCAATAATTATTTAGAAGTATCTCAGCGTCTCAGGTTTTAACCCAAGACAGTTTTTACATAACTTTTCTCAAGATTATCTATTCAAAATCATTCCTAAACTTCAAGAAACCTCTCCTATAAAAAAATCTTAATTCCTTGAATCCATAATTTAATTCAATAAAAGTTAAGAGTCAATTCAAGTAAAGTTAAGAGTCAAGTCAAGTAAAGTTAAGAGTAAAGTCAACTAAAGCTCATCAATGTTTTTCAAAGTTCTTTTACAAATGTTTTCACTTTTTTTAAGGCTAAAAAAGCTAAGAGTAAAAAGTTGAGTTTACTCAAAAGATATAGGGAACTAAGTATACCCAAAGAATTTATAAATGTTTTCACATTTAAGATAAGAGGAAACTGAGATTTCCAAAAGAGTTTTGAGAAAGAAAAGGGAACATCGATTCCAAAAGAGGTTTTAAGCTAAGTGTTGAGTAATTATCTCAACCCAAAGAAAGAAGTTGTTTTTAAAATATATGACCTAAGTATATTTCTGGTAATAGTATTGAGCAACCATATAGGGATGAGAGTTCATATTAACTCAACTCTCTATAAACCATGTAGCCATCATGGGTATTATAGGATCATACTTTTTAGATTATCACTTAATTAGTTACGTGGATCCACGAATACGAAGGTTTCTATACTGCTGAAAGGTGTAGGATTAGGATGATCGGGGACGGCATAGGCCTAATAACGGTTTTACCACACTTAGCTTAGTGTATGGTTGTCGATTTGACCCTCCCACAGCAGAAAATTGCATTCAATTTATTTGTGTATTTTACCTAATTGAGTTATTTGTAACGTCTTGCATACTACACAGACGTCTAAAACTGTTTGTATTTTAACACAACTTTTATTTATATTACACATGTTTTAAACTCTTTTCCGATGTGAAATGGGTTTGGATACGATCATGAGTTGAGAAGAGGAAAGGTTAGTATTTCTTTCAGATCTCTTTAATTCTAAATGTATTTTAGCACGAACGTGTACTGGTAGATTTAATGTATGATGCACAGTTGGCCGCATTTATTATGATGAAGAGCAAGTACCAGGATCAATATTCCAGCGCACCTTATCCGTTGGCTACCCTAGAGTCAGTTGGTGAAGCCTCCTTGTAATTTCGGAGGATTCATGTTACCACTTTCAGTTTAGTTCAGTTCATGAGGATGTTGTGGGGATTGTCCCAAACATCCATATCTGTTATATAGGATTCCTAGATGGTAAGGTCTGTGAGGTCCTTCGTCATTATTATTGGCTTCCTGACAGATTTGGTTGCCACTTTGCATAAACTTCATGGATTCTTTTTTTAAAATTAATATACCGTTGCAGTTTGAGGCAGTCAGTTGTAGCAGTGAATGAAATCTTTTTTTAATGCTTTAATTGTTCCGCTAAGTAAGTAAGCTAGACCAAGGGTTCGCTTGGAGCCAACAATTGTCTCTATGTTCCGGTCATGTCCAGGGTGTAGGCTCGGGGCGTGACAATAAATTATTGAACCATTGTGTGAATTTGAAATCACTCTTTGTGTGAGGGAATTTGAGTACCTTTTTTTGAGCCTGAACTTGTATTTCAAGCAAGTATTGTGAGCTTGAGAATCTTTGATAATGGTGAGTCACAACTTGAATATTTGAGTGCACAATTGATCCTTGCATGAATAAGTTGAGTCTTTTTGTTTGCATTCATGATTGAATCTTATGTAGCAATGTTTGAGACATCCTTTTTGAATTTTTGAACTTTAGTTATTGTTGAGGACAAGCAAATGTTTAAGTTAGGGATATTAATGAGTTCGAGATTTGGACTCATTTAAGGCTTTATTTTGATAGATTTAGTTTCCTCAAATGCTTATTTTGTTCCAATAATTGATGTAAAATTCTTGATTTCCAGGTATTTTGATTGAGGAACAAAGCATGAGCACTAATTGCATAAAGGAATAAGCAAGCCGAAAGAATGAAGAATTAAAGGTCTGGTAATCGCCAAATCCCTTTGGTGAGTCACCAAATGGCCAGCATCTCCCTAAAGTTCCAATGTACCAATCCCTGAAGGAGAAAAGAAAATTTGTGAGAGAAAAGAGTAGTCAGTGTGTCTCCGAGTGGTTCTGTGATGTAGTGTTGGATCACCCAATGTTACATAACTTGTTGATGTTGAATGCCAAAGCAAAAAGGCGATGGAACTGACAAAAGGGTGGATAGGCGAGCCTGATGATGAAATTAATCTTACCTAGTTAATGGAAACAAAATTTGGTAATGATTTTTTTACCTTATTATGATGTCTAGCTGAAACCACATTTCTTGGGGTGTAAATATGTTATTATGGGTTGATTTAGCTAATGAGTATTGCTACTTGTTAGTTCAAATGTTGTTTCGAAGTGATTTCAAT